>VXAZ01007128.1:5413666-5694695 GCA_013399875.1 Gymnorhina tibicen | reverse complement strand
CCGGCCCGGCCCTCACGGCCCCGCGCAGCGCCAGCGCCGCCCCGCGCACGGGAAGGGAGGGAGGGAAGGGCACGTGGGCCGGGGTGGGTTAAGGACAAAAAGGCTTTATTGAAACAAACAGGACAGGATGGAGGAGGAGAACAACGCAGCTCCTGCTGTAGCCACATACAACACAGAAAAAGGGCAGAAACCTCTGCCAACATGGAAACAGTCCAGAAATAGACAGGAAAGGAACACTTGTAAACCTAGAACGTGGGCAGTCATAAATAAAATCACCCTTGACGATCATTAAGTAGATCCTGCCCTTTACCAGACACACATCTTTCCTCTTTGTTCCCTTTAGACCCAGCACGTGTGGTCAAAACTAGTATTATATGAAGTACCCAGAAAACAGAAGGATAGGATTAGTGGCAGTAAAAACCGCCCTAGTTTGATATTGCTATAGAAATCAATGGTTTGTATTCCACTAATAAGATTTATTGCAAATAACTGAAATGTTTAAGTGCAATTAAATGAACTTACGCTGTACTACTAAAATGTTCTGCATCTTTTCACATCTTCTTTCCTAACATTTTTCACTTCTTTGATAAGAAAATGGCTGCAAAATACTTAGAATTTCCTACGGTGCTAATATAGAACTCTAAGTCTATACTAACAGCAAAAAGGTTTGAAAAGCATTTTATTTTCAAATAAAGAAAGAACAGAACCTGAAAATATATTTATAGTACTATTTACAAGCCTGTTACTAAATTCACATTTATGCTTTATTGAAGAAAGTCCGAGATGAAAATTAGTTTTAAGCAACCCAGGAAAATCATCCTATGGCTAAGTTTAACTAACGAAATAATCACAAAAAAATTGTGCTTTTTCAATTTTGGCTCTGGTGGAAAATGTAGCATTTCAGAAGAGGTAGGAACCTGAATAAAAGCACAAAAGGAGACAAAAATCCAGGTGTGTTCCCCATGAGAAAGCTTTTCCTTGGCAATGTACAAAAGTTTCAAGGGAGTATCTGCCAGCACCTATACAAAATCATTTTTGAAATTGAAAAATTACAAAAAGGTGCTAAAATGTCATTGAAAGCTGCCCATGGAGCTGGAATAACAATCTTCACTTAGAGTTATTACCAGCAAAAGATCTACAAACTAAAATACTTGATTATTCTGGAACCACAGCAAAAGTCAAGTTTGACAACTGACTTTTTCTTATTCTGTACATTTAAAAAATATGGCTCTGCAGTTTTATTTGGGTCGTTACAGCTGATCATAATGTCTACAAATGTCACATTTTTTTGATTCTTTCAAAAAAGCATTTTCAACACGTAGTTTTTCAGTCTCCTGTAAAACAGAGAAAAAACATGGGTATATTAAGGAAATTATCCTCACTTTTTTTTGTATTTTTACACAAGTGGTATCTAGAGTTGTTCAAGTGTTTTATACACTATATGCTTGAGAAAATAAAATGAAGATCCGTGTCTGGGGCCTGTGAGGAGACACCAGCCATGACATACTCAGCTGCATAAAATCAGAGGTATCTCTGTTCCTCTCCAACAGAAGAGCAGGAATTTAAATTTTCATTCTCAAAGCTTAGCTCTTTTCTATGTCAGGCCATTACTTCATCTGTAATCTACTCTGCAATTTACCTCGGTAAGTTTAGCATTATCTTTCTTCAGTTTCACAAGATACTGAATCTTCTGGTTTAGGTTTTGATGACCAAGCAATTTCCCATTCTCCTCAGCAAGGGAGTCAACTTGCTTCCTCAGCAATTCTATTTCCTGTAATAATAAATACATTGTGTACCTCTTAATAGCTTCTTAGAACTGTTAACATACTAACATTAAACACTTAAGTTTGTAACATATGATGCAAGAGTTGGTTCATTCCAGAAACAGGTATTTGTCTTATCTCTCCTTAGATACTATGTTAGATCTCTCTAAAGGGCAAAAAAAGAGCACTGCTGGATTTGTACTACAAATTGTAACACTGATTTCTATACCCAGACTTTCACTAGCACAGAGAACAACATCACAAATACAACTAAACTGCAAAACAAAACAGCTGTACTTCTGCTAAATAAGATTCTACTGTGAAGATGACAAAAAAATTATACATGTGTAACCTTTTCAATTCTGTCTCTTTCTTCATATGCTTCCTCCAGTTTTGATCGAATTTCTTCTTTCTCATTAAATGCTTTGAGCTCCAAAGTTCTTGTTCGTTCCATTTCCAGAGTCATTTCATGACGGGTCTTCTCTTGGATTCTGAGGATATTTTTGGTCTCTTCTAATCTGCCAATATAAAAGAATCATAAAACATTAAAAACCAACATAAAATGTCATACAACTGAATTATTAAGTCAGTCTTGGACATGGAGGGAGGCTCCTTTAAAAGCATTCTTTTGAGATATTATATTTTCCTTGGAATTTAGTGCTAAGGGAAGGAAAAATTTCATTCTGCTTCACAGTTCTTGTGTTTGATACTATCAACTAGGCGGTGTTTTGGAGCTGCTCTTCTCTTTGGGAACTGTGCTGTTTGCAATCCAGGATATACAACTCCACTCATGGTTGAAAACAGAAGCTTCACCTACAAGAATACTATGAATTAATTCACCTAAGGAAAGGAAATTTTCCAGCTAAACTCAGCTGCTCTTCAGGTTTCCCCCAAATTGCTTGTTTGTCTGTGGCTTTCCCCCCAACAGCCTTATTGCTCAGAAACATCTCTGAGCAGCTCAGATGGTCTGAGCCTGTTCAGCCTGGTAACAGAAGGACTACCACTTTGGATAGAATTAAAACATTTTCAGCAGATGAGGTCACAGGATATTAAACTATGCCATCAAACTTAGCAGCCTGTGTACTGTTTATATGAACTTGAGTAACTTTGCAGATCAATTCAAATATTGCATACACTACGTTTTTGTCATCAGTTTTGTTTTACTGAAGCCTGGTGTTTCAGACCTGCCCTGTGAAAACAGTATTCATTTGCTGCATTTGTCAAGACATTTTTGTGATGAGAAAAGAATCTTTTCCCTCTTTGTGCATTATTTGCTTATATGAGACATTGTAGCACTGTTATAAAGTGTGTTTCAGAGACCAGAGAGGAATGAAAAAACAATGCATCGAATAGCAAAATAATCCCTAATTTCCAGACGAGGGTTTCTGGAACATTTAATGTAAATTACTTTTGAATTGACCATGTGCATAAAAACTATCTTCCTCCTTAAAAGAAGTTACTTACATAGAAAGCATTCCATCAAATGTAAATAACTCACATTAGGAGATTCAGTCACTATGAATCCTGAAGCAATACAGATTAGGAAAAGAAGAGCAGGACCAACATTTTCAAACTAATTTTTATCTACTAATTCAGTATTTTCTTTCTTTGCTATTATCTGTCCAAGGCACAAAACACTTGAATTTTGAAGACTACTTGCCCAATAGTGCAAACACAATTTATAAATCCTCTAATAATAAAAATTTTTCATTTTTCAAGCTGAACAGCAAAAATTTAAACAAACACCATAAAAAGTAAATAATTACATTATGTTTAAAATTATAAAACATTTACAATATTAATAAAAAAAACAACAGTACGTCAATTTAATTTGAAAAGGAATGTGATTAGAATTCTCTGCATATAAATAACTTTAAACAATTAAAAACATCCCTTCCAATTTAAGTTTCTATGGTTCTGTCCATTAAAGTATTGTCCTGATATAATGCTATGTAGTAATAGGTGCTACTACCACCTACTGATGAGAAAGAGTAAGAACTCAAGGTATCTTGCAGAAGTGTCCAAATTATGTCTTTTATAATTTCAGATCTTGGACTTCTATTGCTTAAATATAACTTTTTTTGTCATTAATTAGTTTAATACAAGTTTCCAGTTCAAGAAGTAATAGTTAGACTTACTCTGCTTTGATTTTCAGCATTTCTTCCACTGCTTTATTCTGGAAAAGTTCAAAAGCATTAGATACAGTCTTAATGTTTAACATACATATATATATTTATAATTATTTGTCACTTAATTGATGCTACATATCTCATCACATATCATCTTACTGCCCAGTAGTTCACATCTCTAATGTTCACTATAAGTTCATCTCTTTGCTGAAGATGAAAACTTATTTCTCATTTCATGCCAGTACAGCTGACCCACAGCAGTGTCTCTCTGCCCACTCACACACAGCAGAGCTCTAACAGGGGGCTCTTCTGTCTGGGACATCCATGGCAACCTCTGCTGTGACATTAACTTTCCTTTGACAGAGCCCTGACATTAGCAAGTGACACAATCTTCACGTTCCAACTCTGGGGATGAGTCAGATTTAGCAATCTGAATCTGTTTTTGCTAATTGTGCAATCTGACACCCAGTTGACTGGTGTTACGCCAAGATTGAAACCCTAAGAGCTAAGTGTCAGGCTGTGCCTGTTAAAATTCACTAGAACTTGGTGTTTGTTTTGCTGCCATGAAAACAAACAAAAAAATCAAACCAAACCAAACCAACAAAAAAAAAATCACATTAATATTTCACAGCAGGTCAACAGCAACTGACACGAGAAGAATAACATACCTTGGCACGTCGTTCTTCAGCAATCTCCTCCTCTTTCTCTTTGAGGTACTGAACATCAGGATGTTTCTGATCACTAGGAAATTCAAGAATGAGAAAAAAGTTTCTCACAAACAGAGGAAACCAGTTGTAAAAATGTGTTATCCAGATTAAACCAGTAAATGTGTGCACTTGTTTTCACATGTGTTCATACGCAAAATACTCAACATCATGAAACAACTCTGGAAGGGTTTGAACTTCTATGCACATTTTCTTTCATCAAAGTATAGAGAAATTAATGTTTTAATAGAAAAAATTACCAATGTAATAAACATGCAATCGTTTGTTAGACAGCTGTGCTGGTTTTGCTGTGGTAGAATTAATCATCTTCACAGCAGCCATTATGAGGCTGTGTTTTGGATTTGTGCTGAACACAGGGTCGATAATGTAGAGATCTTTTTGTTTTTGCTGAGCAGGGCTTACACAGAGCATAGGCAAGGTCTTTTCTGCTCTCCACGCTGCCACACTGGCTGGGAAGTTGGGGGTGCATGGGAGGCTGGGAGGAGACACAGCCAGGACAGGTGGCCCAAACTGACCAAAGGGATATTCCAGACCATAGGGCATCACCCTCAGTGTATAATAAAGTGGGGGGAAGGAGGAGGAACGGGGGGATGTTTGGAGTGATGGTGTTTGTCTCCCCAAGTGGCCAATGTGTGTGATGGGGCCCTGCTCTCCTGGAGATGGCTGAACACCTGCCTGTCCATGGGAAGCACTGAATGAATCCCTTGTTTTGCTTTGCTTTGCTTGTGTGACTTGCTTTGTCTATTAAACTGCCTTTATCTCAACCCTCTGGGTTTTACTCTCTGATTCTCTCACTGATCCCACTGGTGGGGGAGTGAGCCAGGGGCTATGTGGGGCTTGGCTGCTGGCTGGGGTTAAACCACAAGAGCAGCTTTGGGATGGAGGTACATGATTTATTAGTTCACAATGTTCATGTGTATGGAGACTGCAGAAAGACTTCCTACAAGATCACTGCTCAGTGGTTTTGCCAAGATAAGAATGTAAAAGATTCTTCTGTTCGACCACTCATTTTTATTTTCTTAGTTTTTAATCGACATGACATTGGATGGAAGTGAGCAAACAATTAAAATAACTCACAAAGCGACTCATGAGTGGGAGCACTTCATCCTCGTAGTGTGCCATAGGGGAAAAACTTAATTGGTTAAGAGTTTTATAATTGCATCAAATTACAATAAAACCACTATTTTCAGTAACTTAAAATCTTGTGAACAGATCAGGTAAGTTACTGAACAATCATGCTGTTTCTAAGGTTTTCTGTTTAGTTTGCAACAGACATTTGAAAGTGTGTTGTGAATTGAAATGGAAATCACAGGAAAACAACAATGGTTACACTGCCATGGAACACTGGTTCTGTGGCTTTGTTTTTCAGTTTGTGTAGGTTTTCTAGACCAAATTTTTCCACAAAAAAAGCATTACTTTTGTGTTCCTCACTTGTTGGATTCCTGACTTGGGACTTTGGGATATAATTTGGATATGCACTAAGAATTCCCTGTTCCTTTTAGTTGATAGGAGTTGTGGTTTGAATAGACCAAAGGCTAATTGTATATTGGAGGCTTTAAAAGTTAATTTATGTCTATATTAAAACTTACATTGCATTCATTTGGACATTCCTTTTCTACTGGACCCGTAACTACACAAGTGGCATGGGAATATATAATACCCAGGAATGACTATGCCTATAATGATTTTACATTCTGTCTCCACTTCCTTTATAAAACTTGGTTGCATTTAAGAACTTGTGATTTAAGGGCCATAAAGTTTACAAGCCAGTTAACAATTTCCATAGAAAAGTTTGAGTCAATCTTTAAATATACAACGTAAGACTGTATTTCAAATAAAAGCTGTAAATTTTATCTTAATTGCTTCAAGTTAAGAGAGATTTTTTGTGTCTTATTTTACTTTACCTGTTCTTGCTTGGTCTCTGAGCTTCTACAAGGCTCTGTAAACTCCTGTTGTTCTCCACCAATATCTGCATTTCCAGACGCAAGTTCTCCAACTCATTTAATTGTTCCTAAGCAAGTGAAATTTCAAACATTTTATTTGAAGACCAAATTGCAATTCTTGTTTTCATTTCCAGTTGAACATGTTTTTGAGTAAAACAGAAGGCAAAAATTATCTATCAGAAAACAAGCATGGTACTCTGGCAAATATCTGCATCACCCTTCCCTCTACAGTTGCATTAGAAACTTTATTGAGAATAGATCAGAACTGTTTCAGCAGCAAAAATGATGTTACTATTTGACATTCATGAACACAAAACAGCACAGTCCTTGGGAAAATGAGATTTACAGACATCTCAAGCAAGTTGTCACCACTTGTTCCCAGCCTAGGTAAAGGGAAAACCAAAAGCTGCTTTCCTGCTTTAATGGACATACTGCTAAGCAGAGCTCATTAAAAACACTGAACTCTGCAGTCTGTCTCATTTTAGCCTTACAAATTGCCAGAGATTAACTGATAGTACCTTCAGCCTTAGAATTTCATCATTTTTTGCTCTTCGTTCTTCATTCAGTTCATGCACAAGGTGCTCCAGATTTATTGCAGAGGCCCTTCGGTCAGCTATTTCTTGCTCATGAGTTTCCAAAAGCTTGGCCAAATTCACATCAAAATTAGGAGGAGTTTTTGGACACTGGCAAGTCAAAAAAAAAAACAACCCAAACCACACAAACTATTAATAAAGGACTCTTTCCCCTATGTACTGGTTACATGTTTTAATGCTTCATTGGAGACATATATTAATAAATTCCTGGCAGACAAATCATCAATCATTACAAACTATGTGAAAGTGTTTCTCTCACAAATGCTATACCTGAGGAAATGTTACTGAAGATGAGTCCACAAAGCAATCTATTTGCTTCATTTTCAGTTCATATTCATTCTTCCTGTTCTCCAGTTCCTCTGTCATTTTGTCCAACTATTAGAAACACAGAATTAAAGTAGCTCATAATACACACAAAACAGGAAACAAAACAGCACTCAGATCTCTATTTTGAGCAAGCTTAAGTACTCAAGTTATTTTAAATTAACAAAGACTTCACTTTCATAACTCTTCTATGTTTAGCCAATTACTTTTAAACTTTCAATACTAGCATGGAACAAGCATTATTGAAAGCATCTATACATCTAACTACTGTGTAGTTCACCTGAATTTTGTTCTTGTTAGTATTTGATTTTCTTGCCTTGCTAACACAATCTACCTTTCAAAGGGCTTGCTAACACAGGAAAAAAAAAACTATTCTGAACTTGGCTGGCAGACATTACTGGTCAAAACATGATTTGATACAGAGATTTTAGTGGTATAGATTTGATCAGTTTCCCCAAGAGAATATGCTAACTTGACAAAACCCCTCCTCTTTCAAAAAATAACTTATTAGAGTCTTTGCCAACACAAATACATTACTTAGCACTATGCTAGTTGTGACAACTAGAGCTAAAATTTGGACAAAGGTTTAACATAGCTGTTTAGTCTGCAGAAGCTCCAAACCACTGCATAATTTATAGAGCTCAACAGTTATCTCAATTGCATAATGATACCATTTGTGGTTAAGTATTAAGCAGAGGAGAAAGTAATTCCCTAGGTTACACTGCTGATAACCTCAGGTTGCTCTGTTCTTATATCAGAGCAAACATTTTTGTGATCTCAGACAACCTTTCCAAAACATTAAAAATTACCTAATCTTTGTTCAGAAGTTTTTGAACTACTACTCTTACTACTTTGCTTTTACAAGGAGCAATGCTCTTCACCAACAGTACTATGTACAAGATGCTCTAAAATGACAAGTGAAACCTTTTTCAGAAGCTACAATTAACCACAGCTCCCTCTTAATGACCGAATTGTGAAAATTTCTTTGTTTTACCTGCTCCCTGAGTTCCTGGATTACAGCTTCTTTCTTTGTTATGTCTTCCTGTGCACACTGGAGCAATGCATCATGTTTCTTAGAGGCCTCTGTCAGACTTATCAGCTGATCAGTGGTATGACGCAGTTCTTCACACAGAAGGTCCCTCTATTTGCAGTCATTGGATGAGTAAAGAAAGAAGTGTTAAAGTTACTGCTCTAAGTCAGTTGTTTCAAGATGTTTTGTCACTGGTGCCAAGATTGCTAACAGCTACAAGCACCTCCCTTTTCCTTCTACTTTTTCATCATGAATTGTAGCAAGCATTCATCTATAAATTTCTTATTTTAGCATGTTTTCATATTCTTGGTCTTGGTTGCAGGACAAAAATGGGGACTTTACCACAGTATAGTGACAGTTAAGATTCTTGCAAAAGATCTTTGGAATTAATCACTGTTTTAAAATATAAGATGTACTTAAAAAGAGATACAGTTCTCTAAATAAGAAACCAGAAAAGAATGTATAGATTTTAATCCATGCTGAAGTGATTACAGCTTTTTTAGTGCACTGATATTCTGTAGATACCTTTGGATTTATTCTATGATCTATACTCCCACCCTATCTGGTGGGGCATCATACCTACACAAGGTGTGTTGACCCATAAGGAGAAACTGTATTTAGTATTTTAAATGCTACCTCAGATTAGTTCTTGTCCAGTTAAGAAAGCATGAAGAAATCAGTAACTGAAGTATAAAGTAAAGGAGAAACACCATAATTTTATCAGGAGCCAGATATACCCAAGGATAACACTGAAACAGGAACTGGCACTTCAGTTAAAAAACCAAAAACCGAAAAACCCCAAAGTGATCCATTTGCCAGACAGCTTAGCTTTGGGTTTCAGAATGTCACTGTTAGATATGATTATTAATGAACGTAGTCTGTTTATTTTCAAACAGATTTCCACTATGTTTAATGTGCTTGGAGAAGCATACACCTCCCTGGAAGACTTTATTGGTGCTATATGATCGGACTAGCAAATCTAATCACAGATGATCTTGTAAAATTACATGTAAGGAGGTGCTAGTGTTTTTGACTGATGGACATGTTCATCAAGTAAAATAATGGTGACAGCAGTAATAGAAAAGACAGAGTTAAAGAAAGATACAATATTAAAAAGCAAAACCACTGAATAAAAACTGTGCCCTAGATCTGTTTCCAGCAGATGGAGCTTTTAGTTAAAATTAGGAGTAAAGAAAAGATATTACTGAATATAGTGCAGTGGGGGAAGTGATAATGTAAAACATTATATATTCTTCTACCTACTTTAATTTCTCAGCTGCATCATCTAAAGCTGCCATTAAAGTCAGCTGATGATTCCTTAGTGGCCTTAACAAAATTAAACCAGGCTCTTAGCATAGGCTTTTATGAAGTAGCTTATAAAATATTTATGTCAAGTAACGTGATAATTTAACAGAATTTGTCAGGTATCTCATGAAAAATTCTTTTAAGAACAGCTTAACTGGCTGTAGTTTGAACTAAAATGAGGTTAAGTTTTACAAGAGCATTTTAAGAAAAACCACATCCAATTGGTCTGGCTGAACAAACAATCATAATACACCAACACGAATGTTTTTACCTCAATGTTATCAGCTATTTCTCTTCCTTCCAAAGCTTCCTTCAGTTCTTCAATTTTCTTCTCCTGATCCTCTATGATTCCCTTGCTTTCTTCTTTTGCAGCCAGAACAGTATTATACTTGTACTACAAAAAGCATTACATTAAATTTTAAAATATTTTAGAAAAACATGTTATCAGGTAAAGTTAGCAAGTAGAGGACAAATAAATGTACATCACAAATCTTACAATGACAACTACATTTAGAAATCAGTGTCAGTGACTAAAACCAGAATGATATATTGTACTTGCTGAATTACACAAACTGTGTTTAGAGATTAGTCATCGGAATGATACAAAAAGATTATTAATGTGAATTAGCCACCACAATATATATTACCAACTAAAACCATTATTAAAGAGATAGCCATATTTAGAAACCTGTCTCATCAACATTTTTCTATAGAACCTTTTGAATTCATAGTTCACACATAATATATTATCCAAAGCATTCTGTTAGTTTCCCTATTCTGTTAGTTTGAAAACCAGACCTATTTTAATAAAGCAGAGGCATCATATTTATTCATAGTTGTTCAAATACACAGTTTTAGTTCTTTATACTTGTTTTCAGATGTAGAACATAGTAATACCAGCAACATAAAAATTCACCCCATCAAAAATGAATTTACAATTCAGCTTCAATTGTTGAGGTCTTAAATTGCCAATTTCTGAGAAAATCTAAATGTGACTGTCAGCTGAGCGGAGTTTACAGGATGTGAATAGGTCCCTTTAGAGACACGGCTTTTTACCCACCACGTGGAGAGGGTTCAGTTTTTGCAACAGCCTTAGGCATAAAATGTTCAGAAGATTTCAACATGTCAAAACAAAGAAGCTTCCTTCTAAAACACTACAGCAAGTTAGACTGTTTGAGACCCGTGATAAGACATGTTATTGCCTCCCATTTCTACAGAATGATACCATGTCCTTCAAAATGACAGAACATACATTTATATCCTCGAGCTCTCTTGTCAGCCCATCTATGGACTCAGTTTTATGATTAATTGAAGACCTCAGCTCCTGGATCTGTCTCATCAAGTCAGTTACAACTTCCTGCAACATAAAAAAAGTTAATCCTGATAAAACACATATAAAATCCATGTAATCTATTACTGGACTTTTTTTGGTATATAATTTGTCAATCCCAAATTTCAATCAATCATGTGAAAATGAGTCCTCAAAATGCACATGTAAAGAATAAACAGAAAATTTGTTGCTAAATCACTGGCTTTTGTTCTAAGCACTTAAACAAAGAACTAAATAACCTGCAGTGTTCATTAGAAGAGAAGACTGGCCTGCTGATTTAGTCTTAAGCTGTAATGGGTTTCTGATAGGAGAACAAAACTACTATAATTTAAGGGTACATTTGTTTCTAATGGAAAAAGGCCCACTCAAGAAACACCACTGCACTGACAATACCAGATGATTCTGACCTTATCTTATGCATGTCAGATTTTTGGGTTTATGATGGAAAAAGCAATACTTACCACTGCATCATGCTGGGTAGTAAATGCACCGTGTGTTTCTTATGCCTGTTTTACAGACAGCACATATACTTGCACTAGGGGAACTCTGGCTATTTAAGCTTTCATGCTGCATCAGTCTTTACTTATAAAGATACACACTATCACATTCTTACGACACACCTTTCTTATCTTTTCCATCTGCCCATTACAACATAGCCCTGACTGGAAGGCTCTATTAATCATCTGGGGAATTATGCATTGTTTAGGCATTGAATGTTTTGTCCAGTGGACAGCTTTACCTTTGTTTTTTTTGTTTAACTTTCAGTTAACTTGTGTTTTCTCTAAATGCATACCACTTTCCTACCTCCCTGCAAACTCCATGCTAGGAAAAGGTAGAATTTATTCTACCTAGCTATATAGCCAGGATTGCCTAAAAGCACAAAATCACTAAGCAGCACAGGAAGGCTCTGGTCTTTCATCTCTACTACAGAACATGGTTACCCACAAGACTGTATCAGTAACAGAAATAAGCCCAAACCTTATCTGTATCGTTTGTCTTCTTCAAAGAAGCAATAGTCTCTTCGGCAGCAGCCAGCTCCTGTTCTAATGTCCTCAGTTTTGCTTCCTAGAGGAAATAATATTTGTGAAGGAGTGTCTTCACTACCTTTGAAGTATATTTTATAAAGCACCAAGTCATGGAAAAAAAAAAAGGAAGGAAGTTATTAACCTTACCCAAAAAATTAACCACTAGCTTAACAAAACAATATGTAGCCTGAGCACTCTCCATTTATTTTGCTGGTAATCAACCTAACAGTCAGCACACCAATAAAATTGTTATTAATGCCCAAACAAAGCCATGAACACACAATTTAGATATTCGAATCTGCTGTTGTACCTGCTGCTCACACTGTGTCACTGTTTCTGAAAATGGTTTCTCCACCTGTGCTTTTTCAAGTACTTTCAAGAGCTCCCTGGTGAAAAAAAACCACATTTCTAGTGAGAAATATAACCAAAACATAAGAGAACTTTAATAAGAACAAAGCCATACATGGATATTCTATTTGCACTTGATTTTTTTAAGAGTTCTTCAGTTATCACATTTTCAGTGCTATACAAAAGACTAATAGTTTAGTTACTTGCCTTACACTGCTATCAGTGGCAGAACTTTATCTTTGACATGAAAAACTACACAATGAAATTACTTTACATTAAAATGAAGTGCTGTTCTGATTTGGATAAAATAAAAAACCCATCTGGGGAAAAACACCTCTACAAATGGGATCCCCATCTGAATACAACATATAGCACCAATGAGGTCAGATGAAAATAAATCCCATTGCTAATTAAAACTTACTTTGAATTGTTTTCTTTGTCTTCTTGTAATTGTAATGTTAATTTTTCATTATGTTCTTTTTCTGTTTTCAGAAGCTGCAAAAGGTTCTAGAATATCAAAATACATGTTTGCTGTAAGAAGTTACAACATAAGGTCTCTAGAGCAATCTAAAATGAAATAAAAATCTAAACAAATCTTTAAGATGATTGAAAAAAACCAACCACCCCACAAAACCTTAATTGGAAACTGGAAGATCTTTAGTTTGTCCTCAAGAAGTTCAAAAGTAAACCCTTATTTACATTAAGTAATCAGATCTTTTCACCTGCCATTAATAATAATTTCATATAGCTATGATGTTCCTCAATATCCAAGGCTGTGAAGGGAAAAATTAGAATTTTCAATTGTAGATTAGTTGGGGGACATTTTAAAATGCTGTATTTCTTCAAAATATTAAAATATATGAAATTTAAACAAATAATATTCAATCTGTCAGCATTCTTTTAAACATGAATAAGGAAAATTTATATCAAACTTCCCGAGCAGGCACCATGTACCCTGCAGAAACACAGACAAAATCATTTGCAAAAGCCCTTGAGCAACCTTACTGCTGTTTTGCAGTCACTGCAATCTGACAGGCTTTCAAGGACAGCATCAACTAAATTGCAGGACAGTGATCCACCACAAGCCATAGATCATTTTAACAAGAACACATCCACCATGAAAATTTTTAAGAAACTGCTTTGTAAAGATACAATAATTAGGCTAGTCTTGGCTAGCCCTGAGATAAAAGGTCATCTCAGCATTTCAACGTCAGGATTCTTTTCCAAAGAAGTTTCTTATTCCTTTACTAATTAACCCGTCTTCCTCAACATTTCCAGAGCAATTTCTTCAGCCTAAAAACTTACTATTCATGATGCTATTGGATATTCCTGGCTGCAAAAATCTTGCTCTAAGTTTGGAAAAAGAATTTGGGTACATCTTCCAAATGAAACCACCAAGAAACCTATTACTGCTGTGGAATGTTATCAGTGATACAATAATGGGATTTAAGCAATCTGGGTTCTGTATAATCAAGTCCTTTAAAATCCTTGACCATCTTACACAAAGCTCAGTTTTCATTGCTTCTGCTTCTTGCTTCCTGTCCTCAAGTTGTTGCTTCAGCTGGTCTGTCTCAAACTTCGCTACCTCCTGCAAATTGTCGTAGTCATCCTGCAGGCTTGCCTTTTCTTCAAGAATCTTTTCATGTTCTAGCCTTTATAAAAAACCCAAACCAAATAATCTAGTGAGGGTTTGTGTCCTTATAAAAATACTCCAATCAACTATTTTAAAATATTCAAATAATATAGAGTATGGTTATTGCAGAAAAAAAGTGACTGACATAAATGTTGACTCCTTTTTTCTTCTAAAACAGAGACACCAAATTTATGAAGTGCATGGGAAATTGAAGTGGCATTGGCAGAGAAAGCAGAGAATACTTTTCCTGATCTCTAGAAATTATTTACTTCTTACAAAGTTTCTAATTTCAGTCCCTGTGTCCTGATAATGGAGTTCATAATTAAAGAAACTTGGTTTTTAGCCAGCTCTTGACAAAAGACTCTGCTAGAAGGATCCTCAGTATCCACATCTGCTTAGTTGATACTTAGGTTGTTTATCCTATATAAAATCTTTATATATTCTGGACAAGTTTGGGTTAGTCCTCTCTAAATTGTGGCACTTGAAATTCATTTAATTTTTTACAAAAGTGAAAAGCAAAGAGGGGTAAACGAGCTGCTACACAAGTGTTATGAATCATGTAACTAAAGGAGGAATACTCTCCAAACAGTATTTCTACTAGCACAGAACGTGCCAGTGAAACCACAGCGTTTAATTTCAGTTC
This sequence comes from Gymnorhina tibicen, assembly GCA_013399875.1. Lineage (NCBI taxonomy): Eukaryota > Metazoa > Chordata > Aves > Passeriformes > Artamidae > Gymnorhina > Gymnorhina tibicen. The sequence goes on along the minus strand of VXAZ01007128.1, from coordinate 5,679,904 downwards.
CAGGTTCCTGGTCCTACAATGCCTCACTCAAAAAATTACTTCAGCTAAGACATGATGCTATAACGCAAGATGTAGTTAAGTTTTCCAGGAATAAAAACCAAACCCAAAACATAAAACCAAAGCACAACAAAACAAACTAAACAAAATAGCAACAAAACCCAACATAACTAAATCATGTTAATAATTAAAAACCATGCTGATTATCATCTCCTGATAATAATGGCAATTATTGCAGACAAGACAATGAGCTTTTCTGGCTTTGATATTCAAACTTCAGTTATTTTTTATGATTTCTTTCTGCTTGTATTTTTAGAGCAGCATCATTATGTTACCTAGTTCATGTGACCAGACTAACAAACTGTCTCTTCAGCCACTTAACTTTTGGAGAGCAGCAAGTTTATAGATCTATCCTATTTAATGAGAAAATGATACAGCAAAGTGAAATTAAGGCAGACACATTCTGTTTTCTTTCTAATAATTCCACCATGTTGCCTGAAATAGGCATGGAAGAACTGAGCAAAAAAGCCAAAAAAAACCCCCCAAAAAACCCTCAAACAAACAAATAACCCCCCCACCCAACCAACAAACCAGGAAAGGACAAACACAAAACAACTTTAAAGAAAACATGTAAAGTCTAAGTTCACATATAGGAGAGGATGACTAAATCACCGGATGCATCCAGAAGGGATGACAAGGCATTGTACCAAACTGCCAACATACCTGACACTGTCCAGCTGGAACTGTACATCCATATGTCTACCAGAAAGCTGACTTACTTCCTTCTCTTGCTTTTCCCTAAAGGCATTATATTCCAGTTTTACAGAAGACAGCTCCTTGTCTGCAGACTGCAGGACAATGCGCAAGTCATGGACTTCACTTTTTAGTACTGTCAAAAAACCCCGAAATAATTTACATGTTATTTGGAAAACTGTGCTAGATATAGGATACACAATGGTACAGAACCTGCTGGGAAAGTCTCACAAACCTCTGCACGTTTTCAGTAGAATTACTCTCGAAAGTCACACACAAAAAGGCTTTGTGAATGGAAAAGGTCAACAAAACATTGACTTCAAGTAAAAGGTGAATCAAAAATATTCCAGAGAATATCACTGTAATTTCCATAGACGGTAGAGGTTTTATCCTTAATTTTTATTTAGTATTTTCTTTTTAACTACTATTTCTTGTACCTCCTTCACATTCAGAGTAAAGACAGAACCATTTTGAATATTGTATACTGTGCAAGACTAGGCAAAGATGATCTGCAAGTAATAAAGATTGCTTTCTTTATTAAGAAAAAACCCAAACAAACCAGTATGTCTAACAATCCAAATAGTTACTCAGATCATGCTATTGTTGATTTAAAACAGTAAGACACCTCAAAACTTCTTATGAAATTTCAGTATTACAAAGACTTACTATCAGCCTTGCTTTGACTGTCTTGAAGCTGCTTTTCAAGTGATTTTATCTGTTCAAGGAGCTCCTGGCGCTCTTTACTCCAGTCATTCCTTTCAGATGAAAGAAGCTTGAAAAGAAAAGTAAAATTTTTTAAATAGAAGGAAGTGTAGGAGTGGCTAAGAAGGTAATGATGTATTAGAGCATTTCATCAACTGATTATAAACACATTTTTCTTTAAATTCAATATTTGGTGACTCTGAAATCCCCAGAAGTCCAAGGAAAAAGAATAATTTATATAACTGAAGACATTACCTTATTTTAAAAATTCATTTAAAAGGAACCCAAAGCTTAGGAGCTGATATCACAGATATCAGAAGTGAGACTGACCTGGAAAGAAACCAGGCCTTATTTCCTTTTCTGTGATAAATCAACCCTAGCAATTAAGCAAGACTTGCAAATATTTGATTAGCAGTTCCAACTGAGATGAGTATTTTCAGCATTCCAAACCTTAAAATTTCCTTGTTACTATTGTTGTTTTCCAGAAATCATGAAGTTGGCCAAACCCAACCACAACAGTGTTTATTTGATTATATTTAAGATCAAGCAGGCACAGATTCACAAGATTTAAAACAACAAAACCAAACTCAAAACTGCGGTGTTATGTTAAATGAACCTTCTCTGCTCACTCTGACTGCAGGGGGGTTGGATTCGATGACCTTTAAATCAAACCTATTTCCATGACTTTAAGTCCTTGTCTTCCTGCACAGCCCTGAGTTATGATGCTGTTTAAATTTGTCAAAATGCAAGTAACATTGCAAGACCTCACCAGACAACACAGCCGTATGACTGTACTATAGTTACATGAGCCCTATATTACATTGTTCTCTCACCTCCTGTACTTGTGCAGAGTGATGCTCCAGTTTATTAATGTGCTGCTGGAGTTTTATGTTCTTGCTTTCCTCTTCATCCAGCTTTGTCTGCATTGCGCTCAGTTGCTCCTGTGACACAACAGACATTCAAAATTAGAGCACCCATCTTGCACTTATTTTCACATGCCATATGGCAGTCTGTGCATATTAAATATAAAACCGTCAACAAGTTTCTATTTTTATGATCTGAACCAACAGAAAACAGAACACTCAAAAATAAATTGGTATCTTAAGTAGCTGATTTCTCCTATTTCTAACTAAACTGCCAAAACACAGAAAAATCCATCAGTGAATACAAGGACTGAATCCAATAAACACTTAGGTTTCAGACATGTTTATCTTGGAAAAATAAGGCTTTAAAAAGAAATTATTCAAGACATACACTAAACTCCTTACAGGATCTCTGCACTATGGTAAGCATCAAAGAGAGGTTTTGGCTGTTGTGCCACGGTTTTACATGCACTGAAGTTAGTTCCAGCTTCTAGAGAATAGTTCAGATAAATTTGTAGTGCTCTTCTATGTGACAAAAGACCTTCCCTGCCCACTAGAAAAGATACAAGACAATGTATAATGGTGGACAAGCATTATTTGGCAGGTTTTTTCAAATAATGCAGTATTGTATATTAAGCTTGTGTATTGTTCCAAATGTAGCTGTCAACTTAAAAAGAGGCCTCCTCAGAGATAAGTTATCAGGTTTAAATAGAAAAAAGTACAAACACCCTGCATTAAACTACTTAATAGAGGATATTCAACCCTCAAATCACTTCCATTTTTGTTGTAAATCCTCTTTCAAGTACAATGTGTAGAGAACTGTTTAGTGTTAAGTATTCATGAGGGGCTTCAGTTTCCCATGCAAATTAGAATGCACTTGATGAGGGGAAAGTACTTCATGGCAAAGCCCACTTTATAATAAAGTTGCACATACACTTCAGTTTTTATTCAAAACATTCACCTGTGCTACTTTGAGCTCCTCAGCAATGGCTTCACATGCTTGTTCACTCATCTCTGGAGGAACTGGCTCTTTCAGAATGTCATCCATCATCTCTTCAGAACGCTGAAAATCTTCAAAATTATAATCTGGGCTTATTCGTGGCACAAGGCGTGACCTTAGCTGGTATGCTTTAGTTGGAGTGGTTATGTTCTGTTACAAAGATTACAAAGCAGTCTTTATTTTAACTGTAAAATGAAATTAAGACTTTGTCTGGTATTGTATTTCTTAATTCTATAAGCAGAATAATGAAATAAAATGCTCAAAGTGGCTAGTTCTGAACCACTACCACTTTTTCAGATTTGTCATCTGATGACAGTAGCAGTCATTCAGTTAATACTCCAGAACAAAAAGTAGCCTATTTGGTTTATCACATATGGAAAACATTCCAGAAAACCAGTTAGGCTAAGGGATCACACAAATGACAGTCTGTACTCTTGTACAACTCAGGAGTAAGTATGTGTGGCCTTAAATAAACTCATTCTCATACCTTAAGACTTTCCCTATGTAGCTTATGTAGCTGAGAGACTTCTCGGCGCTTGTGTGCTTTGGTTGCCTCCAGAATGTTTTCAAGGTGCTGGTTTGCTTTCTGAAGGGATTGAAGCTCTGATTCCAGTTCCATCTGTTTTTTCCTGTTTAGGAAGTATTTTACTACTGTCAAAACTACTCCATGAGTATGCCTTCCTATCAGTAAGAATATACTGCAGTATTGCCAATGGGCAAACTGCAGCTGAACTTTTACCCAAACACTGAAATGCATTATTTTGAGAAGAAAGCCACCACTGCTGTATTAAAAAGTAAAAATAACATATGAAAAATTAAAAAGCTAAGCAGCTTATTTGTGCCTGCATAATGAAGAAAGTAGATGGATAACTAAACATGTCAGAAAAAAAATCCATTACATGGTAAGAAATAAGCTGAGAGCTCTGCAGTTCCTTTTATGAGAAAGTGATATCACCCATACCAATATGGTTTTAAGCTTTAAAAATGTTATCCAGTTATATGAGAAGTCTGAACTGGAGCTTGCCAGGATTAAAGAAAATCCTTTAAAGACTTTTTTTTTTTTTTTTAAAGTGCTGCTCTGTTAAGATTATTTTGCCCTCTAAGAGTACTTTAACTGAAATCCAACAGTTGAACAGAAATTTAGGAATAATTTTCACTAGGTATTTTGCAGAGCTACATGCTGTTACTGTGATAGTTGCCATTACTGTCATAATGGTAGGGTCAAAGTCTATAGACAAATGGAAACATACTATTTCATCTCTTGGCAGTTTAATGCAGTCATTTTCCCCCATGCTCTTGGCATCTGCAACAAAACTTAGGGAACAGAGTAGAACTTTAGTTCTGACTGCAATTGGACAGCAGAAAAATTAGCATATCTTGTTTTTGTGAAATTTCTATTTTACTCTACTTTTGTTCAGTTACAGCATATAGTTACACCTGCACGTAAAATTAAGTATCCAGTTACGCTGAAACTGGACAAGTTTAAAATTTAGTGAAATTTATAACTCCAGAGGCTAAAAAGCACATTTCTGTTTGACTGCACTCCACTAAGAAAATGTTGAAGAAATTGACAATAAGATGCATACAGACTACAAAGAAAGCAAGACATTCACAAAACATGGAATACATAAAATAGAAATATACTTAATGGGCAGAAAAATAAAGTAATCAATATATAAAAATATAAATAAGCTACTGCAATTAATGATATGGGACAATTGATGGATTGCTGAATTCATAACCTCAGTAGATTGTAATACTATTATTTATAAAGTTCATAGGATTTGCTACACAGAAATCTAACAATAAAAATACAGATTTGTACAATTGCCTGAATAAGCAAAAGGGATATTAAAAGCTACTTTGAAAAAATAGAAGAGGGGAGGCAAAATTGTGCCTGATGCTTTTAGAATAACACCCTAATTGCACTGAAATCAATAGAAAGCAACAATGTTAGGTGCAATTAAAATAAATTTAAAAAAAATCAGGTCCCTTTGCCTTCCAGGTTGGCATTACATTTACTGGAAATGCTATTTTTCTTGTATTTGCAGTAATGAGAGCTGAATTTTTCAGAAATGGGGTTAATCAAGTGAAGTCATGTATTATTCACATTCATGCATATGAACACTGAAGGTGTTAGTGAGGCCATTCCCATTATCTTGTGCTGCCCTCCAGGAGAACAATGACAGTAAATTCTTTACTACTTTAATAAGGGCATAGTAGACCCTTATCTCATGTTTAGATGCCAAAGCAAATGGATATAAATGTACCACTGACACCATGTCTTTGCTCTGATTTGAATTAAACCTTTGTTCCCATAACAAGTCTCAAGATAACAGTATTGTTGCCTTCTTAAAAATCTTTGAAATGGACATAAAAAATTAACCAACAGGTCAGCCAGAATTTTCTGGAGTGCTTGGATTCTACATTTATGGTGACTCAAACTTGCAGACTTTAAGTGATTATATTAAAAACTACGGTTGCACAAAAACAACCCCCCAAATACCCCTCTCCTTCTCCCCCACCCCCATCAACTCTTACTTCCTGTCAGTGCTTCCACCTGTAATATTTCAGTTACTGCAAAACATTTGCTCTACATGGAAACTAAACCAAACTCTCCCAGTGCTGTTAAGCAGGTGACTACCAGAATTAAAGGGTATGTCCATCTCCTTCATGTTGTGAAGCATTTTTTTTTCATCTTATATCAAGAGTGGCTTTGGAAAAGAAAGAAACCTGAAGCTGGGCAGACATACCTTCAGATTTAATGACAGGTGTTCCCTAGTCTGGGAATAACAGAGTTCAACAGGAACATACTCTGTGTGCATGCCATTATTCGTAACCTGGCCCTCTCTTACATGCAAAGAACAAACCTAGTCAGTATAATCAGGATCTGAGTCTTTCAAAAATCGATATGAATAACGACTTAAAAACATTTAATCACAGATATTTCAATACTGTTTTGTCTCACTTGGTTAGCTCTTTAAATTCTTCGTATTCTTGCTTTGAAGTTGCCAGTTCAGCTTGGGTCTGTAGTAGACGAGCTTTCAGCCTTTCAACAGACGCCAGCGAGTTGCCTTCCACTGACATGGTGGTGGAATAGAAGCGGTGACCTAAAGAACAAACACAGACCCTCTGAAATCACAGAGCTGCTCAAATACCTAAAGTTTTACTTAAATGAAAGTGTTTGTGGGCTTTTGAACAGCATAGTAGCAACAGAAGTTGACAAAAATAGGTATTAGCAACAGCCCACATGAAAATCAGTAAAATAATTAATATTACTGCAGTCATCATGATAAGTAAGGACCACAAAATGAGATTATAGATGGGTTTCACAAGATGCAAATCCAAATTCCCTATTGCTTGAAGGCCAACATGAACACAATTAAGTAAAATTGTTTTATCAGTCTTTCAGGTACCACTTTGAGGAAGGCAAAAATACATCAAGACAGACATTTTCAACACTGTGCTGCACACAACAGAAATACAATAAGCATATTTAGCTGGAAAACATTAGCATCTTTTTACCTCCAGTACTTTTCTCTGTGGCTGAAGCTTCCAAAAAAGCTTTTTCTAGCTCTGCAATGGTCTGAGCATCAATTTCTTGGGCCTTTTTAACTGACTGTAAAGAACGAAGTTTTTTATTCTCCTCTCTGAGATTATGGTTCTCCATGGCGTACTTCGCAATTCGTGGGTGTTGTTCCATCTGTGGTAATCAATATTTTATTCAACAGTTTTTATTTCCCAGACAAGGCTATACCTATCCAGCTGTTACTCTACTATCTTTAATAAGGACTAAACTGTAATATAAAAGGAAAAGAGGTGTTCCCTACAGTGGTTAAAACTACTCATTTTTTGGTAAATTTTCTTACTGCCTTGGAATCAACTCTCTAGACAGCGAGTTTATATCTTATGTGTTTACTCTTTTACTTGTGTTAAAGCAGTAGGATGCTTTTCTTGCTGCTCTTGATACCCCTTTCAGTTTCAACTTTGAACTTTGGCTTTCTTAAGACTACCCTTGCATGCCAATAGTAATGTTTCTGTAGTCAATAAAGGACTGTCCTGAACTTCATTTCCTCTCCTCCTCCCTTTCCTTTGAAGCTCAATTATGAGCTACAGATTTATGCTACTCTGCCAAGCCATTTGCTCCTTTTCCCTACTTGTGCTTGGAGGAAATTGTTTTTCAAGAATTTGCTTTCTCTCTTGAGTTTGTTCTTCACACTGCCTCACAAATGATACCACACCTACCAGACACCTGAATAACTCAAAGCTGTTCTTCAAACAGCTCCAGGACCACATCATCCCTTATATGTCCATTTGGCATGTGTGTTATCCTTAAGAAACCCGCTGCATTATTTGCACCCTGCTGTCTTTCCCTTTCAGCTGATGTCATAGAGCTTGAAGTCTGCCATATGAGTGAGGATTTGCGATTTGGAGAATTACTTGAGTTGCTGAAAAGAGACTTGGCTCTCTGCCTAACCCAGATCAGGTGGCCTGTGGCAAGCTCCCACCATGACATCACCCTCACTAAACTCTCCTCTTATGCAAGCTCAAGCTCTTAAACCCAGCCACTGCCTCTTCCGTAGGGAAACTCCATGCACTTGAGATGCTTCTATAAGGGAACCCACCACCCATCCTCTTCTTTTCTACCTGTCTTTCCTAAAAAGCCTGTATTCACCCACCACAGGACTACAGCACATGAGCTATTCTCACAAAACAAAATTGTTCCAGAAAAGAAAAACCAAAGACTTTACCTGTTCTCTGAGTATCTGCACTTCCTCCCTCAAGTCATTGAGGAGATCATCTTGGTCTTTTGGCAATAAAATTCCACCGGCCTCCTTATGTAATCTCTCCAAGCGAACAATGTGGTCTTCCCGGAATTTAACTATCATTTTATTGGACTGAACAAATTTTTCCTTCTTGGCACACAATTCTTCTAGCTGAGCAACTTTTTCTAATAAATTCTTAGAAGTACATTTAGAGATCAGTGAATTTTTAAGGTGCACATCTAACATACATATGCACAGGCAGACAAATCATGCAAAATCTCAGTTAACAGTAATTTTGTGAATACACAGACCATCATTTGCAGCAGATTTGTAGAGAGCAACAGCTCAAACCAAGAACCCAAATTACACAACATGTTGCAAAAATTGTACTTAGAAACTCCAATATGATCTGGTAGAGCAAGTATTCGGTTAAGCATCTCAGATGCACATCACTGGAGTAAGTGCCTGTTTCAGCCGATTTTCTTCAGAAGAAAAAAATCCATTTTGGCTGTTTCAATACTACACCATGACCAAAGAACAAAAAAATGAAAATGAATGGGAGGTTTGCTTCAAAAAACACATTGTTGATCCAAACACTCAAAATCACACTCAAAACTATGTAAAACAGAAGCTTGTTGTTCTGATCAATTTCTTAAAATTAGAAAAGCCCAATAAAACCCCTGCCCCCTAAAATTAAATGTACTATGAAAGCTACCCTATGGCTTGTCAGAATTTGAAAGACAGAAGAGAAACACAGAATTATTTGGGTTGGAAAAGACTTTTATGATCATCAAGTCCAACCATTAATCCAGCACTGCCAAGTGCACCACTAAACCATGTCTTTAAGTGCCACATTTACGTGTCTTTGCTTCAGGAATAGCAACTCAATCACTTCCCTGGGCAGCCTGTTCCAATGCCTGACAGCCTCTTCAGTGAAGAGTTTTTCCCTAATATCCAGACTTTGGTGTCTAGAGTGGTGTAGCAGAACACTATTTCCTTGGATTATGGGGGTTTCATTCTGCTCCCCATGCCTATCTTACAGCTCAGGGGGCTGGGTACTCCAAAAATCACTGCTCTTATTCTATTAAGGACTCAGGCAAAGGCAGCATAAAGTATGTCAGCCTTTTTCTCATCCTTTGTCACTATCCTTCCCCCGGATCCAGTTAAGGATGGAGTTTGTCTTTAGCCCTCCTTGTGTTGCTGATGTATTTATAGAAACATTTTATGGCAGTGGCCAGATTAAGTTCGATTTAGGCTTTGGCCCTGCTAGTTTTCTTATAGTCCTCCTGAGCACTATAGATTTTATCTTAAATGTCATTTGACTAAGTTCCCTTGTTAGCAAACCTTGTTATCTTTGGACAGAGTATTTTTATTCAAAACCAAGGAAAATCATTAAGGCAGTCACTTTCAATATGTTCACTGGTCTCTCACCAGAAACAACACTGAGTGCACTTAGAAATACCAGTGCTTTCTTACCTTCTTTTCACCTTCTGATTTCTCCCAGAACAACATTGCTTCGAGAAAGTTGTTCATGTAATTTATGTTGTTCTTGCCTTTTTCAACAGCATCTGTAGGGGAAGTCAAAGAAACAAATGCCATATTTCTTAAAATACCACTTAGCCAGGTTTTCTACATATATAACATGACAATTGTGTAAAGAAAATGCAAATAAATTCTTTGAACAGTGTAATTCTTCCACAAAGATCATGTGCCATACCAGAGCACACTGTTTAGACAGTAATTCCTAGTCACCTGCAAGTGCTGATAAAGAACAGAGCTAATATACATAATTGTATAATTAACAAAGTTGTTCAAGCATTAAACGGCCTTGCAGTGAACTTTAATAAAGTAAAAGAATCAGTCTGTTCAGATAAGCATATCTATAAAATGCAAAATCCCTCTGAAATTAATTTGATAACACTAAGCCATTATTAGCATTATTAGTATAGTTTGTACATATTAAAAGTGGACTGACTGGTTTATGAGAAGGAAATTTAGGAAAATAAGCTTGAATTATGTGGACAATTAGTGGCTTAATCTGGAAGGAAAGTGTCCACACAAGGGATTAAGAGGGTTTAATAATCCATTTAGAAATTAATTCAAAATAGCGTTTCTGAATATTCTAATACAGACAAGTCTACTTATTTATGGAATACTAATCACCCTAGTATCTAGGTGCATGATAACTACATTACCGTAATTTAATATATTTTAAAATGCCATCATGTTTCTGAAGTGCTAGAAAGCAGATTTTATGTTTGTGTGATTGAGTATTACAAACATAATTTAACTGCACAGAACAAACACAGCTCTGATATATTAGGTTCTGCTTAAAACTCCTCCTCTGTGTTTAAGCATCATTACTTGTTCTCTCTCAGAACTCTAGCATGGGTCTAGACATTGAGCCCTCTCTGTCAATATTCATGTATTTATGAACCAGGATTCAGTGTCCTACCTCATCACTGACTTGTTTTTACTGGTTAAACATGTATGCTAACAGAGAAGTACTTTTTCCTTAGGAAAACTCAACCCCAGATGCTTTATATTAGACAAGGTTTTCTAACTTCTGTTGTAACTTCTCCTGCTGTATCTTCTGTTTCTTGGCAAGGTCAGGAAAGAGTTGACTCACAAAACCAGTAAGAGTTGCAAGACAAAGCTTACGACCTTGCAATCAAACATTATCGAGTAGCACATTTCAGTGAGAAACATACCTACTAGGAAGCTCTGCTGGGATTTGTATTGCTGATAAAATGGCCTAGTGAGAAGCTTATGGAAGCCTACCTAAAAACTCTATTTCCATCTTACACTGAAATCAAACATCTATTGAAAGTAAACATCCCTCTTAGGTTCTTCTGGTAGGGGCAAAAAAGGGAAGAGAGGAGGGGGAAAAAAATCCAGTCCCAAGCTTAAAAAAAATGCAACATTGTGCCTTTCCTCTTACCTACATGTACAAAGGATCACATGCAAACTTTTGGTTACTTAAAGGATTAGGCAGCATCTCTCTTTTGAAGTGGAAGAATATCTAGGTATCATATAATAAAACCATAGTCCAGTACCCAAACTTACGAGGGAGAAAATAAAACCACATTAACAATTTCTGCAAGGTATCAGATGCAAGTACAGGAAATGGGATCCATAAGGAAAATGTGACCCCTGTAGGTCAGTTCCTACAAAAATATTAATTGCTCAGAAACTTACTTAAGGCCCCCAACCTTCTGGGCTACAGACGTACCAAATTTTCTTTCCCTCACCTCCAACTCTTACCTTGGGATACAGAAATACTGCGCACAGATGGCACTGAAGTAAGTTGAGCAAGCTGCTCTTTCAACTTCTTGACCTCAGCTTGCAGCTGGCTCACATTTCCTTGTGTGTCTTCATTTACTACAGCCTTTTGTAAATAGGAGAAAATTAGGAAAAGGTATAAATAAAAATCTTGCATGATAAGAGAAAACTCAAAGAATACAAACCAGTAAAATTACTGAGAACTCTTCCTGTCTTAGGAAAGGAAGAACTCATGGGAAAAGCAGAATTCCATTCTCTGAGAAACCAGCAAGTTGCACTTCAAATGGAATTAGAGGTTAAAAAATGTAATGTATTCTGCAGAATTTGTCCAGACCTTTTTCACCAACAAAGCAATATACATGAGAGACAGTTTCAGCTAAATGCCAATATGCTCTTAAAAACCCACTCATGAGGAATTACATTTTGGGCACCAGGATTGATACAGAACTAGTTAACAGAAATAACATTAAATCTGAAATTTTTATGACAATTTAAATTTTTAGTATAGATTTACTCTTTACTTTTCTAATGAAGCCCTCTGAGAACAAGCAATGAATACATGCTATTAACTCTTACCTTGTTTTTAATCAACTTTGCTCGCTGCGCAAAGTTAAGAGTGGACAACGTTTCACCAAAACACTTGGAGCCTGGGTGAACATTTGCGATTATACACGTTTTTGCATTACCACCAAGAGAATCCTATTTAAAAACATGGAAGTTAGTTTTATTTGCATGTTTTTGGTGACAATAGGAAGCCATCACCTAAAAGATACACTGTATCATTTTGAACAAACTGCAGAAAGAATTTCATTTAACAAATATCCACACAGAAGGTAAGTCTCTCAAATTTTATTTCAAATGTGGGTAAAAAGGATGTGACTGTAAATAAAGACTCTATTTAGGGCTTCAAAACCCTGACTATATTACTGAACAATTTGAGATTCTGCTGTTCAGGCGAAGAAAGTAAGAGGAAAAAATTCTGAACAAAACCTAATTTTGCTAATTAGCAGATTAGTGTTCACACTACTTTCAACATCATCTGTTGATTGTTCCAACCTATCTTCCTTCTGGTTGCAACTGTCGAATGAACAAAATCACAAACCAACAGATTCTTGACCAAGGATATAAGAGGATCATCTCCCTTTTACATGCATATCTTCAGGTACTTCTGTGCTGTTAAATAAGTAGCTCTCAAATCTCAGGAGAAGGCAGCAGTTATACCTTAAGACTGAAAGTCTGGTACTACAAAATAGCCCGCGAGCCTCAATGGCATTCTCTCTCTCTAGTAGTGAAGGTCATGTTTGGGGACTTCTTTGTAGCACAGACACCTCAAAAAATAACCATTTAAAGTTATTTTTAACAACTCACAAAGTTGTAATTCTCTTCCAATTTCTATGTATTTTGGGTTGCATTGGAAGAACATTATTCCTAAGAGTTTCATCAATCTACATAGAACTGGGATTGAACTTTGAGAAATTTTGCTGTGATTACAATACTGTGCTGTAATACAAATACTGTACTGCGTACAAATACTATATTATAATACAAAAATGTACTACAGACATTCATGTACTCTTCACAGAATTTTGGTGAGTGCTGACATCCAACAAATCTTTGACTGCTTCTGTCTTTGTTTTCCGTTCATTTTGAAAAGAGCCTATAAGCTCTCAGGTAGGAGACTGCAAACTTACCTAATCCTTAACAACAGACCAACACTAAGCACACATAAGCTAATTCTGGAAAGCATGTCAAATGTTTCAACACATCTCTAAATATTACACTTTGATACACATTATTTCCCAAATTATAAGGATAAAAATGCGTGGTTTTTTTCATTAAAACTTCCAAATACGTAGTAGGAGCTTATGAGAAGAAATAGATTTGTCTTCAGTTAACAGCCATAGATTGACTAGAGATCTGTTTAGGTTAAAAAGATACTTTTCAATCTTTTTTTCCACTTGTCCAATATTGAAACAACTTTAATGCACTGGACTTCAGCTTTTTACAGCAAAAAAGCCCAACCAAATATTTTTTTCTACATCCCAGGCAGCAGATAAAATTCAGAGGATATATATTACCCGGAGGAGAAAAGTGAGCTTGGAATCCCGGTAACAAATGTGTCTCTGTTTGCCATTGCCCACATCAACAAGTGCTGTGATTACTTGGCCCAGGCAGCTGAGTGATCGGTTTATGTTACCTGCTTCCTAAAAAAGAGGAGGGAACAAAAGTGAATGGATTTGGTGGATGGAACAGGGCACTGCATCTGAAAGGAGAAAGATGCCACAGATACTACAGAACTAACCTTTAACCTCAGTCCTTCTGTATGGGTGTCTTTCTGTCTCTCAGATCCTGCCAAGTCTACCAGGTTGAGCAGGGAAGACCGAATGTTAACAACCTCATTGTTTTTCTCCATGGATTCCACTGTGATAGTGAAAACTGCGTGTGATCTGGAGGATTCTCTGTTCATTGAGGTTGATGCTACACGACGGTTTCTCCAGCCTGTAGTTAATACCTAAGCATGAAAAAGACATCACAATTTCAAGTATCTCAAAATGTACTTTACATACAGGTGACATAAGCAGCCATAGGCACAATTCCATGCAACAGCTTTTAAAAATCTCAAGGATAAGGACATTTTCTACTGTTTTCCAATAGAAGTATTTTAAAAGTGAAAAAGATATAGCTACAGTCAAGCTTAGTAGCAGAACTTGTTATAATACTCCCTTCTCCAAAAGCGTCACTGCTGTTTGAAAGCATAACATACCCGACACTGGTGTATGTTAGCAGTACACACACACACACACACAAAATTTAAAGTCACACAAGTACTATGTGTATGTGTATCATTCACGGAGAAATAAACCTGACAATTCTGGAACACATGGTGCCCACTTAGCAGGAAATGTAGTTTTCTGTTGCTATTTCAAGAGATGTGTAGGGCATGCATTAGGGAAAGATTACTGTAACTGCCATTCAGGTATTCCAAACTCCAGAACTTTTTTGATTTCTTACAGGTATGGTATAGTCAGAAAGCATTGCCTTAAACTTTTTTACATTGTATTTTGGGGTATGAAGATAGGGGGAGAAGGCATCACAAACAAAAAATGGGCAAAAAAATGTGCTTTAATCCAAGAGGAGTATTTACCAAATAAGCTTTAAGATGAATAGTCCAAACATTAAAAAGTGCCAAAAAATACCTGGTATGCTTCAGCAGCAGATGACAACACCTGTTCAACAGCACCATCAACAAAGACTCCCTTCTTGATGTGTTCTCTGAGAAAAAGTCCAGCTGAAGCAGAATCTAGCAAGTCAAATATCTGTTCATTGTAGATTTCAATAAATGAGCATTTGCAGAGAAAACTCTTTCCACTGCCAGCCTGAAAAACACAGTAATTTACACTATAAACAGATTGGTTTTATTAAGTCTGTCATTGTATGGCAGCAAGTCTCTTTTCACACGTATCTAAAGCTATTAGATTGCATATATATTCTGCATACCATACATTTCTGATGCCCAGGTGACAACCAACATCCAGGAACCTAGATGCATTTTTAGACTCAAAATAGAAGCACACTTGTGTCTGAAGAAACGGTACTATAATGCGGTAGAGTACTAGATGCAAGCATTTCTCATTAATAAATTTGATGCAAGATGGCAATAATCTTGGTAGCTTAATGGCTGCACACCCAGTTTACCAACCTTAGCTAATCTTTATTGTGAGACATTACTTTCACTGCAATAGTAATTATAAAGTAAATGTACCTTTTCCTTTTCCCGCTCAATTAGAAAAAATAAGTATTCAAAGCTCCGTGGAATTACACCTCTCAGACTGTGAGTGAAATTATCAGAATCAGATGGTCCTAAAGAGATTTTTTTAATTAAAAAAAAAAATAATTAGTACTACTCGAGATTAGCAGTTGACATGAGGAATAAATCTCAAGACAAAAAGAAAAAATTAAGAAACCACTGAAAGATTAATCTCTCATGCACTTACCCATCATAGTAAAGGTTTTTCCTGACCCAGTCTGGCCACTAACAAAAAGAAAAAAAAGTGAGATTAAACTTTATTCTGCCTCTGAATTTTTCATTAATCTGCATCTCTTAAGGAGAAGTCAAATCTTAAAACAAACAAAAAATTTTCAAAACTGAAGATAAGGAGATAGAAGCAAGCCGAGAAATCAGTCAGCTAAAAAGGTATAAAAATAGAACAGCAAATTTTACCAAGAAATCCCATTAGATAAATCCCCTTTTGTTTCCCCTACCACCCACCATTTTCTTCCTCATTTCTGTTGGAAAGGGAAGTTAGCATTAAAATGAAGGTTTTCAAATATATACATAAAACTAATTTTTGGGTCAATCTTTTGAGTTTTATGGCACTCAGTAGTGCATATAAGGATATATTTGACTTTAAAGTATTCTTTTCTTTTACAGTTTTTTTTTCTAATATAGTTATTAATCATGCTAGAGAAACTTCAGGGCAATTTCATTTCATTTTTCCACTTTTGTATATTGTACCAAAGTGGACTTCATAGTTTTGCAAAAGCTGTGCTACACTAAAAAAACCCCAGTAAGTTTTTGATTAGATTAGCCCTTTAAGTCAGCATTTTCTGACCAAAGTGCTTCCTCAATTTTCAAAATGAAAAAAGATTGAGTTAATATAATGATATTCATACTAGTAGTCATGGATATATTTCTACCTTGAAAATATTCTAAAGGTTAAAATTATCATTCATGAGTTTTCTCACAGGCAGCCAAGAGTCACTGAAGAGTTGAGCTAGCCAAATATCAAGTTAAAGCAATTTTCATTCAATTTTACTATGGACATACTGAAAACCACTAGCTTTCTCTTTAACAGTACAATGAAACTCCTACTTTTTAAGCAAATAATAGTAAGATTGAAATGAGTTTACATCTGCATTATTAGCCTTAAGTGTTAAAAGCATTAACACCTACATACAGATTCCTCCAAAAGAGGAGCAAGGAGTACCATTCAATATTGCAAGAACATTCCTTATGCTGTGCTGCAGTGAGGAAGCACTTTTAAAGTTTACTGTAACATTAGGCAGGCTCTGGCTCTTAAAACCACAACTGTTTATTAGCACAATCTCCTTAAATGTTGCCATTGCTACGAAATGACTGTAACTGCTGTGAAATTACTTACTATGCAAAGATGGTTCCATTGTAGCCATTCATACAAGATTCAACAATGTTTTTAGCCACACTTGAGAACACAGACTCCTGGGGACAAGGGAAAAAGAAGGCACTTGGCACCACCTATATAAGTATCTTTTATATCAGTGTTTCCTATGCCATAACTTTATAGAATATAATAGATGCATTCCTTAATGTTAGACATGTACCATGACTCCTGGAATTCTCACAGCAAAACAATACCTCCTAAGTCTTTGTGACATAAATCACTCTCTCTGAAAAAAACTGTATTCCTTGATAAACTTGAAGAGAAATAATAAAATTCAGCATCATAGTAACAGCTTCCAAATACATAATATTAATTTTGATCCAGTGGTTTTGATTACAGGATGCAGTTTATACCATCAGTAGGTCAGATGCCCGTGACCCTTATCAAATCTAGTTAGCTTTCAATATTTGCCACTGCACAATGGCACATTCAACAGACCTGCACAACTTAGTGTCATCTATTTTCACACTTTTCTCTTAGATCTTCAGTAAGAGCCTAGCTACAAATAACAGCCTACAGCAGGTGGGGTTTTTGGGAGGTTTTGTTTGTTTTTTTAACGGAAATTAAATGGAATTGAAGTCTTAGCAGAACTAAAATTATGTTAAGAATGTCAAACAATATTACAGAAATTAAATTGAAGGATTTTTGTTCCCGTATGACTTGGCCCAGATGAGCACTGCATCCATTTAAAAGGCAAAAGAAGGAAATACAGTAAATAGAATATAAACGCCTAAGTTCCTTAAATACAAATGTGCAGGGTCAGGAGTTGAACTTGGTGATCCTTGTCAGTCCCTTCCAACTCAGCATATTATGTGATTCTGTGAAATCACATCTTAATATCAGCTATTGACTGCCAGTTATTTTCATATGTTTGTCTCAATAGGCAGATTTATTTTCTGTCTGTGGTGTTACCATAATATTTACAAACAAAAACTTCAATTTTAATTCAAACTCCAATTAAAGAAATTAACAGCTAAAAACCATTGCATCAAAACTGTTAGACAGCAGAATTTAAATGCAGCATTTCTGTACTATAACTATGTATTTCCAATCTGACCACTGCAAAAAATCAGACCTAATGCACATCTTTAGAAAGGCTTAGCAGAGTAGTTGCCAAAACTTGGGTGAAAATTGCAGTAGTTACAAGATCCTGGAAATGATTACCTGTGTTGTTTCCATATTTGCAACATAATCAAAAGTGAAGATCTTCGGCTCAGGCTTCGAATGCAGGCGGATGGTATTTGAGGAAAGAACAGATAAGCACAGGCCTTGATCTCCATCGGTTAATGCAGGTCTGTCTGAAGGGGGACGTACCCTTACAAAAACTTTGATAGCATCACCTTCAACACTAAATAAATATTTATCATTAGATTACTTTCAAATAGATCCATCAGCTGTCTGATAAAATTAAATCACAACAATCAGATTAAGCATGTGAAGTCTTACAAAGGTCTGTCCTGAAATCATACTACTTGTACATGAACATCAATTCACTCCAAGATTTGTTAAATGTAAAAATGTTTAGATTTAAAAAACAAAGAACATCCAGTTACATGCAATTTATTGCTGTGGCACCTAACTTTAGCTCTACAAGAACACATTGCACATTGTAAACTTGAGATGCCCTTCTTACTCCTTGAAGTTTTAATGGAGCAGCTAATGTTAGAGTCCAGCAAAAATGTTGTTAGCATTTTTCTTTGGTGCTCACAAGAAGGGAAAGAAGAATCAAGTCTTGACCAATGAATCAAATAAAGCATAGCAAGTGCCTGTGTCTAAAACATCCCTAACCAATTTAATGACATTTATCAGCTTTAATAAGTAACTGTACATGACTTACATTAAGATTCTGAAGAGCTGTGCCATAAATGCAAATACACCCATAGAATATTAAAGAATTAAATTCTTACATGAAGTGGTAGCAAACTTGGATTTACTTTACTTCATTCTTTTCCAAAACTTTTAGCAGGAGGGCGTCACAACTGCTATTTTTACTTATGGTATACAAGAGCAAGGAAGGGAACAGTTTTAAAACTGGAGAAGGGTCTTCATGAATGAAATGTGCAGCTGGGTAGTGGCAGAGGAAAGGGCTAAGAACCCAAGCAGCAGCTGAGAAAGGGAAGATGTTATACTGGGTTTAAGACACACCAAATTACTTTGCCGAATGTATGATGGTTGTATAACATTATTCTGAGTTGTGACACAATTTACACTTGGAGGAGGGCTTTTTGGTTTCTCTTTTAGGGCTTTTTTTAGGGCTTCCTCACAGAATTGAGGTTCCTAGTGGAATATTTCTTCAGATAAATTCTAGAGTCCAGCTGCAGAATTAGTGGACAAACGAGAATTTATTGCACGGCAGCATTCCAAGAGGAACCCAACATGTCAGCACAACAGTTTTATTATGAGAACTTTTTCTTTTTAAACTTTTAAGTATATTAGGAGAGAAAGGCAGCAATCTTAGGCAGGAACAGATTGAAAGAAAAACCTTTAAACGATCTCACAAAGTTAAGCTAGGTTTTGTTTGCACTTTCTGTGCAAGGTGATTGATAGTATATGGAAACTGGCCAATATTATTTTACCTAGGTGAGTTCAATGAAGATATTGAAGAGTCACGCAAATCTCCTATAAAAGGGAAACGCATAAAAATTAAACACAATAAAATTACTGCTCAAAAACCACCACTTAAACAGAAAATACTGTAAGCAGTACAGAGGGAAATAAATGGAGAGCCTTATAAATATCTATCTTTTGCATGAACCAGAACATGCACAATATGAAGTGAACATGAAAATAATTGGTAATTATCTTCCCTTGGCAGAAAGATTTCAGTTTGTTACAAAGGTAGAGAAAGCTCCAGTCCTGTAATGTGAACACACACACACTTGTCAATGTGTGTGCAATGAGTAGGCTCCTAAGTTAATGTATATAAGGTATTGCAAGTGTTTTGGAGAATTAGAAACATAAATGTTGATAGTATTATATATTCCATTATACTTTAAAAATGGCAAACCTAACGCAGATGACTTAACTTTCCTGATGTGACTGCAAATCCTCACTATCCTAAACCAGCACAACTGAGTGGCTGTATTACTTTTACTTCTGTGAAGTAATATTGATCACCCTCTAAAGCATAAAGCTGTCCTGTACATATCTGGAGCACAAGTCTTATGAGGAGCAGCTGTGGGAGCTGGGGTATTTTAGCTAGGAGAAAAGGAGGCCCTGGGGAGACCTTATTGCTCTACAACTGCCTGGAAGGAGGTTGTTAGTCAGGTTGGGGTCACACTCTTCTCCCAGGTGACAGGACAAGAGGACATGGCCTCAACCTGTGCCAGGGGAGGTTCAGGCTGGACATCAGGAGGAATGTCTTCACTGAAAGGACAAATAGACTTTGGAATGGGCTACCCAGGGAGGTCCTGGAGTCGCCATGCTTGAAGGTGTTTGGAGTGGCACTCAGTGCCATGGCCGGGTTGACAAGGTGTTGATCAGCCATAGGTTGGACTGCATGATCTCAGAGGTCTCTTCCAACCTCACTGATTCTGTGAGGTGAGCCTCATTTTGCACAGATTCAGATTTCAAGAAGATGGCACATATTACCCCATAGGTAGATAAAGTGACTTATTCTTTACTTAAGCGTGAATCTGACATGAAAGTACATAATAGAGTCAAAACATTAACTAAGTAACAAAATTGCATTTAGAAAATAAGCAAAATAACAATGAAAGATAATGCCTCAAAATATCCCAATAATAAAGTCTTTATAAAATCTTTAAAAGCACAGGTTTTTTTTGTAGGAGGATCGCCTTTAAAAACAGAACGAACAATGATGTGCAAAGGTGCTAACCTTCTCTTTGACATTCATACTGCCTAAATATCCTGCTGCTGCGTGAGCTTTTTGCTTACTATTTTGACATAACGTCTGAGAAATACTTTAGCTTCTAATTCAGTAATTTATTCTTCAGTTGCACAAGTTACCAAGGAAAGTACTTGCAAAGCTCTGGTAACAGCCTGAAGTTGTGTCAGGGGAGGTTTAAGTTGGATATTGAAAAAAGGTTCTTCACCCAGAGGGTGGCTGGGCACTGGAACAGGCTCCCCAGGGAAGTGGTCACAGCACCGAGCCTGACAGAGTTGGAGAAGCGTTGTCAAGAAGACAGTGCTCTCGGGCACATGGTGGGACTCTTGGGGATGGTGCTGTGCAAGGCCAGCAGTTGGGCTCGATGACCCTTGTGGGTCCCTTGGGACTCAGTTTATTCTGTGTTTCTGGGAGAGGGCCGACTCCCAGGTACCCCGACACCAGGGGGGCCAGCGCTTTGCCCCGCGGGCACCGCAGAGCGGAACCTCCCAGGGGCATCAGCCGCCCGTGGGGCACCGAGTCCCCCCCGCACGGCCGTACCTGGCCCCGCTGGTTCTCACGCGCGGGTGATGCCCCGCCAGGGGACGGGACGGGGCGGGGCGGCCTCCCCGGGCAAAGCCGTCCCCCGGGCAGAGCCGTTCCTCGGTCCCCGAGCCACCCCTCGGTCCTCGCCTGCTCCCCAAACGGTGGGCACATCCCCAAGCCCCTTCCCGGCCACCCCTGCTCACCTCTCACAACGGGAGCCATGGTCGCTCCAACCCCAGCGACTCCCGCCCACCCGCCGCTCCAAAATGGCGGCGCCTTTGAATTTGGCGCTCAGCGGCGCAGCCCCGCCCCCTGCCCGGGGCCAGCGCGGGCGCCGCCATTTCCCTCCGCGCCCTCTTCCCCCGCCATTGGCCGGGAGCGCCCGCGCCCCCGTCACGTGCCGGGGGCGTTCCGGAACGGGAGGGGCGGGCCGGTCGCGTCCCGCCCGGAAGCGCGCGCGGCGAGGGGCGCGGGGGCGGCCGCCATGAGCAAGAGGAACCAGGTCTCCTACGTGCGGCCGGCCGAGCCCGCCTTCCTCAGCCGCTTCAAGCGGCGGGTCGGGTATCGGGAGGGCCCCACGGTGGACACCAAGGTAACGCCCTGGCCCGGGGGTGGGAAGGGGCAGCGCCAGCTTCATGGCGCTTCCCGAGCCTTGGTGCCCGCCCATCCCCGCCCCCTTCCTTCTCCCGTAGCGGGCGGTGGGGAAAGCACCGTTCCAGGGTTTTGTAATGCAAGGGGGAGCCGTAGTTACCCGCTTAAAACTGACTGAAATCGTCTGTGTAACTTGGTTATGCTTCTGTGTTGGCGGATCACAGCAATTGCGGCAGGTCTGAGCAAGGCTGCTGTTGCTGGCCTTGCGGAGCAGCCTCTCCAGCCTCTCAGTGCCCGAGGGGGCTGTGGGGGCACCGGGGGAACAGCGGTGGTGTCCGAAGTTGAGCTGGCCTTTAAAAAGCCCAGGCAGGAAGGGGGCGGTGTGGAAAAACGTGTTCCAAAAATACTGTAAAAAAATTATTGGAAGGGAGTTAACGTGGGGTGAAACTGAAAGAGGGGAAATTTATGTTAGATATATGGAAAAAAATTCTTGACTGTGAGGGAGGTGAGACAGGTTGCCTAGGGAAGTGGTGGATGCCCCATCCCTGGAACTGTTCAAGGCCAGGCTGCATAGAGCCCTGAGCAACCTGGCCTAGTGGGAGGTGTCCCTCTCCACGGCAGGGGGGTTGGAACTGGATGATCTTTAAGGTTCCTCCCAACCCAAACCATCTTGCTGTAGATCCGTGGTCACGACCTGTGGTGTGATGGCCGGAAAGGCAGGGCAGGGGCAGTAGGGTCTGAACTAGCTTATTAAAAGGCAGCCTTTCCTGAGGCACGGTTTTTTTCTGCTGTCAATATGCTTTTGCATGTGTTTCCCTCTAAAGTAGGGTTTCACAGGGTACCTTAAGAAATGAGCCCATCATTATTGTGGTATAGCACATGTAAAACTGTTCTTTTTGATGACTAGGAAAATTTAAACTTAAGCTATGGTAGCGCTGTTTGTGCAGTTACGTTGTTACCTAGTTTTACTTGAACAAATGTTTGGATGATCCCACTCCGACTTGTATGTTGCCAAAAATTAACTTAGTGAAAAAAGCTCCCCCTTTGCCAGTGGAGGGATTTGAGTTGTACTTGTGCCACTGTGGATTTACAGGTTACTTATGAAAATACCTTTTATTGCAAACAATGTATTGACTTTCACCACTGGCTCTACTAGCCTGTATTGCCTTTTAAGGTTCATTTCAAATATATTGTAGATCTTGAGCTAAAGAGGCCGTTACCACCTGACCTCTCCAGGGTGGTCAGTAAAGTAATAGTCACAATGATTTGTTAAACAAAAAACACTTCACGAGCTGGAATTTCAGATAAAGTGTGCCTTTAATAAATCTAGTACCAAACTGTTTCACTTCATAAGAAAGACTGCATTTTGTTTATATCTTGGTAAATTCAGTAGATTACAATAATACTGCCTGTAAGTTTCCTTACAAAGTGAAGTTCTCAGTTCTTCTAATATTGCCAAACTTCAGGTTGCTGCACCGAGGTTTCCATGCCAGAAGGTTTATTTTTAAAAAAAAAAATTATCCCAAATGATTCTCCTATCTCAGTGCACAAGTTTGAGAGAGGCGAAACAGGAGTATGATCTTCCGTGTGTCAGTGCTGCTTACAGTGATTTGTTCAGGCAGGTTTAATAACCCAGCCACCATGGGCCCACATTTCCCTTTGTGCTGTTTTGAGTGCAGCATAGAGGGTTCAAATTTGGACCCATGCATTTAAAGTTTTTCTTAGTGCTGCATGGCAGACACTGCTTGTAGAGTCAAGATGGTGAACAAAAGGAATTCATATCTTACCTTCCAAGTCCTTGCTGTTCTGGTCTCTTAATTGAAGGAGCCCATACTCCCGTGCTGGTATTTTCAATGGGAAGCCATGTCTCAGTGATAGAATTGGAGTGTCCTTTGGACAGCATGTGTTGGGAGGGCCTGGTGCTGGCAGCCAAGTCTCCTCAATAACCCTTGTGCAAAAGTGAAACCAAAGAGGACTGGCCCACAACTGGAGTGACAATCAGAATGGCTTTTATTTCTCTCTTGTCCAGAGAGAGCAGCTTCCCCTTGCGGATGAGGACAGCGACAACGGCAGTGACAGGGAAGATGAGCAGCCTCAAGTGGTGACGCTGAAAAAAGGGGACTTGACTGCAGAAGAAGCAATGAAAATTAAACAGCAAATCAAAGAGGCCTTAAAGTCAAATGAATCAGGTGAATTTCAACTACTAATTTCTTGCTTTGTGTAGTCAAAGAGATAACCCATAAAAGGGGGCCTGATACTTGCTCGGTTTTCTACCATTTAATACTACCTTTGATTAGTTCTGAATTTTTCACCTAAATAATTTGCACTTGTGGCTCCTAATCTCATTAAGTATATATTCAGGCTGTCTGGCTTTTTATACTGATGTAGTTCTGTGTTTCTTGATTGTGCACCATCCTCCCTCTAAATACCCCCTTAAATTAATTGTTTTTGTTGTATTATTCCAGTGCACAGTCTTTTGATATCACCTGTGATCATTTTTGAAGTCATTGACTAGTTCAGCCAAATTTGACAGTGGAGTGGATGTTTTAAAGGTAATTGTGTGAGTTCATAAAAGAGAGTGTCAGGGCAGAGGGATTCAGGTCTGTGCTTCAGCGGAAAGAATGGCAGATGTGTGGCTTGGGAACATGTTCACTTAGCTGACTGGTCCATGTTATTACTTGCTTAAAATCAACCCCAGTATGTGTTGTGACTTGCAAATATATTAAGCAAAACTAAACAGATGGTACAATAGTGCCAAAAACCAGCAAGGTCCAGAAAAAATGTTTCTGTGCTACAAAGAATTACACAGAATGGAAAGATGGAAGCTGTGTGGGAGGGGCTGCTATAGTTTGACAATAACAATGTGAAACTACAGCTGATGCATACAGTTATATTAAGAATTTCTCTCAGTATTCATCATTCAGATATGATTGACATAAGTGCTTTGAGCATCCAGAAACTTCAGTCATCACACAGGGTGTGATGAAATGTAGCTTTATCTTTTGGTGACAGAAGACTTGACAGATTGAATGTAGCTACTACTGTCTCTAGTGGAAATGTCTTGACAATTAAGAATATAGGACTGGAACCTCACAAATATAAAATAAATAGGTGAATAATAGAAACTGGATATCTTCTGTGGTTAGCCATTATGGCTATTTACAAAAGCTGCTAATTGAACTTAGAGCCCACTGTGAAGCCTAGCACATGGCTATCAATATGACATGCTTAGCTTCTCTGTCTGCCATTTGGATTTGAAATTCAGGTTTCTGCTGTCTCTGTGTAGATGTATATGTTAAAATTTAAATGGTATAAATGGAGAAGTCAGTAAAAGCAGTGGGAGAAAATACGTGGAGAATCTTACATTTTTTGAAAAGCAGATTAATGAGAAATCTTAATTTTTAATAATGTAGGTTAGCTTGAAACGAAATAAAACTGCAACCTATTTGTTTCTGCAGGTACATATATATTTGTTAGGTCTAAGCAGATATATGACTTGAACTCCTCTGAGAATATATGTTCAGCTTTAGGCTTACTTCCTGGTGTCTTGTTATTGAAGTGTAATGCATATAGATGCTTGGTGTTGCAGTTTCTAAAGTCATCACAAAATTTCTTTTCACCCTTCTAGTGTTGGGAGAAGTTTCAACTTATTGGAAAGAAATGTCATGGTTCTTTCTGAGCATTGTCTTCCTTTTCATATAACCAACTTGAACTTTGAATGATCACAGTAGGAGGAAAAATGGTTTTGTAAGGCTGGGCAGAAAGAAGTAGTTGTCCATGAGAATCTATTGAGGTGGAGTCCATGCTGTGAAAAAAGTCCAAAAGAGCTACCAAGCTGAATACACAGTGTGAAATGGAAGTGTATTTGAAGAGAGTGACTGAACTTTTTTGGTGGAAAAAGACATTCCTAAGACCTAATTGTATGTAGTGAGGATGGCAGTATTGAGTCCCTGTAGGACTTTGTCACCTCTGCTTATTACCCCTTCAGCCCTTCAGTAATAACTTGCATTTGGAGGAAAAAATCCACAGAAGTAGGTAACAGGAGTGTTGGGGACTGCTGCCCTCTGTTCTGCATTATTGTGTTACTATTCATTCATCTGCCTTTGCAGTTAATATGAGGTCTTCGTGTCCTTTTCCTTTTTATGGCTTATGGGAATAAACAGGGTAAGAGCTACTGTGTGCCTCTGCTATGGAGAGAACCCAGTGGGAAATTTTCAGTGAAGGAAGGTGTGACTGGCTTGCTGAAGGCTTTTTTGCGTTTTGGGCCATTTTTGCACTGTCAGCCTGACCTCTAGATTTAAATTCTGATTTCTAGTCTGAGGCAGGTATTTAGACAGCTGTTTACTTCCAGTTTAATAAAGAGAGTTTTGAATAACATGTGAATTTCTTTTATTTTTTTTGTCTGAAAATGGGAAGTATAAAGTTTGGTGCCGCATGACTTGGTTGCATTTCATGTTGCTTTGATTTTTATCCCAGAGCTGAAAGTCAAATTAATTTAATGGCTAATAGTAGACCATACCATATAGCCCCAACTTAGATCATTAGTGAAATTACACGAAGCTGAAAAGGTAATAGGAAAGTAAATTTCCCAACTGATAATCTTCCTTTCCAGCATGCATCAGTGCTGAGGCACTTTGATAGATCCTAAGAAATGTGCTATTAACTATCTGTTGTGAATACAAACAGTTTTTCAAAACATGGTAACTACTCAGTTTTGAGGTTCTGCCCTCTCCTCTTTTATATCTGCAGTGATGGTCTTCATTTGAAGGACCTTGTCTTCAGGTTTAGGATTGTGATATTACTCTAGGATTTTCCATATCTCATTTACATACTTTCTCCTTTGTTTTCTTCTATAACCTTTTTGACATAAAGGCTACAGTTTTTGGTGGTTTTGTTTTTATTGTTTTTTTTTTTTTTTAACTTTAGACACCAGATGTTCCCATGACTTGCATTTTCTTTTATACGTGAATAACACTTTTGCATTAATTTGGTAAAACCAGCTGGTTAATGTCCTAGCTGCACTTAGTTGCCTCCTAAGGCAGAACAAGTCCTGGTGAAGTTTTTCTGTTGGCTTTTGCAAGTGTAGTCATAGGGATCTTTTTATTTAGGACAAAACCTTTCTTACATGAGAAAAAGCCCTTCTATATTGAAATATTTTTCTCCGTGGAGCAGAGACTTAGAAGCTTTTTAAAAATGAGTAGTTGGTTTATCAGCAGTGATTTTGCTTAATGTTTTATGCATCATTTTATAAATTGTCACTGTTGGTTCGGAGACAAAGAAAAATGGTCTTATGAAAAATTAAATTTGCACAAAAGAAAATATGTCAATTACTGCAAGATCGTTCATCCCAGCATTCGTTATATTCTATGAAATAATTTTTTTTTTTCTACTGCTTTTCTACTTCATATGGCCTCTGGGACACTGACATATGCAGATGACCAAATTTGGCAAAAGGTGTCCTTTCGTATTCAAAGCCATATAATATTTTTCTTGTTTCATTTTATATGCTGGGTTCTGGGGAAGGACAGTAGAGGGAAGAGACAAGGAGAATACAGTCCATGCTGTCGCAGCTGTTGGAACTCTTTCTGAATAAGCACAGGCTGTTCTGATTAAGCAGCTGTTACATCAGATACATCTCACAGAGTTTATGCTGCTCTTCATAATGTGAAATAGCAGGAACCTAAATCAAAGCTAATTTGGCGGTATTTAAGTAAGGAAAACTTTCCCAAATGTTCTCATAGACAGTTGAGACTGACCAGAGCAAGAATGGCTTTCTTATCTTAAAACCACCAGTGTGCCAAATTCCTGGAGTAAATGCTTCCAAAGGCATGCAGAGAGAATGGGTGGCCAGAAAGCACTGGAAGGAGCATCTGAAATGGCTGACCTGAACTTCTAACCATAGAAACCATTAACAAATTTGCCAGGTATTGTAAATTTTTTCCCAGCCCCATCTTTGGATAGGTGTATATGGTTTCCACTGTTCCTCCTGTTGTTCCTGACAGTTTAGTGGCATTTGTGTTTCCTGTTGTTGCCTCATTGACCCATGTGGACAGAAACTGCTGAAAAGTGGTGTTGCTAACTACACAAAGGACTACTAAATAAATAAACCCTACAGTATTTATTTTTCAAACTCTCATTTCTACTTTTATTCTAATATATAACTTGAAATTTAAAGAAAAGAAGAAATTTCTGACTTTGTGGCTTCTTAAATTGCTGTCACTTGTGAAGTGAGTTTTCATTTTCAGCTCAACATCTGACTGTGCTTGTGTTGGTCAACCAGTGTAAAAGTTTGTGATCCACGTAAAAAGCAGCAGTGACTAAGAACAGTGGGAATTAGAACTGCTAGTGTAGCTTTTGACTCATTTGTCAGAAGTAGATTTTATTATTTCTCCTGTAGTGCTTTTATGTATTTTACTTTGTGTGTTTCAGTGTGCTTACCAGAAATCCTGCTTTCCATAATTTGTAATACCAACAGAATCTTTTATTGGGACTCTTTTAAAAGCTACAAACACTGAGATTGTTTCTTTAGTCTTTTTTTTTTTTGCATTGCTTAATACAAGTCAGTTTTTTGTAGGTCTTCGATGCAAGCAAAAAAGATAGCTGACACATAAGAACCTGGTGAAATTACAAAGGATAATATGAAGTTGTTTTACCAGCTGGAAAAGACAGTCTTAACAAATCAACACAAATTTCTTGAACTGCTACATCAAATTCTTTCAAAAAGTATGGTCTGTCCTCACTCTCTCCACATGTTGGTAAGGTAAGGCCAGGCCTAATGTGTTTCCTCATCTGCTTCATTCTTTCTCAAGCACGGCCAACACACATTGCTCTCTGAAGCTGGCCTGGGCTTCCTGCTGAAGGGAATGTTCTTGAGCATATAATGAAATTTTGACAGTGTTTAACCAGGCCAAGAGCTAAAAGAATTTCCTTTGATGCAGAACGACGTGCAAATAGTATTGTGGCCCTAGAGGTCAGAACTGAGCTAGTTGCCATTTTGGTGGAGTTTTTGAGCTTTGTTGTTTGTGCCCTTAGCTTATTACATGTTTAAATTCATATTGCAAAGATACTTACCAGTTTTTCCATCTGGTTGGCAAAACAAAATTATTTTGTGCAGTTCACAATGTGGGCATCAGGACAGTTGTGTGTAAAATTAAAATTTCTGTCCTCTATTTTTCCATGGACTCCAAACACAGAGCTGTTTATCTGTTTTCTTTTGTGGATATGCTCTGAACTACATTTTTAGGGGTTAGGTTTTTAAATTTGCCACTTTAAGAAAATAAAGTAATCCGTTTGTTAAAGTGTCCAATAAGGTTTGATTTTTTTGCTCCTCTTGCTTATCCAGTAGCTGGTTGTGTCATTTCCACAGCAGTATGGGTACTCTATACAGTTGGCACTCTGACTGTTGTGTCTGCACATAAGGAAGTTTTTCTTACAGATAGACTTTTTTTTTTCCAGAATTTGGCTTATATTGTGCCTCAGACCTTGTTTAAATTAGAAGATCTGTGTTTCCAAATAAACACTGTAGTTATGCAACAGTTAGTAAGGGGAATTATTTTCTATTAAACTTTGGAGCCCAAAAATGGAGGCCCAGCTTCTGAGAGAAATGGTGCATAGTGTATTCTGATTCATTAGGTGTGATATGCTTTCAGGAGTTCTGTTCCCCTCCCAGAATTTATTGTAGGCACTTCCTAAACGTCTGTATCACATGTACAGCATCTAAACACCTAAGCTCTCCGTGCACAATGGATCCACTGAGAACTATGCTTTTCATGTCTACACTTCATTATTGCTGGTAATTCCTTGTAACTGTAATGCTTTTCTAATGCGCCAAGACTGCAATATGTCCCCCCAAAGCTGGTTAGTTATTTTCTGCGTAATAGTATTTTCTCACTAACTAGTGTAGAATCATAGAATCAAGGAATTGTTTGGTTTGGAAAAGACCTCTAAGATCCATTGAGTCCCACTTATTAACCTTGCACTGCTTTGTTGCCACTAAACCGTGACCCCAAGTGCCACGTGTTTTTTGAACAGTGCAAGGGATGGTGTTTCCACTGCTTCCCTGGACAACTTGTTCCAATGCCTGACCACCCTCCCAGTGAAGAAATTTTTCCTGGTATGCAATCTGAATTTCCTCATGTGGCCATTTCTTGTCCTACTACTTGTTAATTGGGAGAAGAGACTGATGCCTACCTCACCACAACCTTCTTTCAGGTAGTTGCAGAGAGAGATAAGGTCTCCCTTGGGCTCCTTTTCTCCAGACTGGACAACCGCAGGTCCCTCAGCTGCTCCTCAGTAAGACTTATGCTCTGGCTCATCACCATATGCACCTCTTGGGAGTATTAATTCTGTAGAAGCCATTGACAGAATTGATGCTTAGTTTTTCAAGCTAGGTTTCTTCTTAAAAAGGGTCTCTGAAAGTTACGGAATTCTAAGTGAAATTCTTTGCTGAAGTTGATGTCTTCATTTGTACCACACAACCCTTAAGATACCAGATTTATTAGTTATATTGTTTTGCGAATGCACTGAGAAGAGTTTCAGCCAGTGCTGTGTAGATAACACTGAAATGTTAAGTCTTCTGCCTTAGTGCTGATATACTAAGGAAAGAATTGTGCTAAAGAGAAAAGTTATTTATTGGTTATAATTAAATAGCATATAATCTTGTCAAACACATTTCTGTGGAGTAATGAATTTCGCAAAAGTAATTTAGGAAAAATATCTTGCGCAGAACCTATGGCTCCTTAACATTCTGTCACATATACATTATAAAAATTGCAAACTACTGCAGCATGAACCTTTGTGTCTGATTCATGACTTTACAATTACACTTTATCTTCCAGAAATACTGCCCTGATGCTGTTACTTATGCAGTAGCTTTCCCACTCTGCCTGATACTCATAGAGGGGACTTCTTCTGTTTTCAAGGTTGTTGTCTGCTCCTCTGCATGTACTAGAGCAAAATTAGTCAGTTGGAATAGTTGGGTGATTTTGCAGATACAAAGAAACCCTGAAACTTTCATCCATTATGGTAATAAAGGGGAGGTTTATTACCGCGTGATCTTTTCAGCTGTCTCAGCAGGACAGAATATATTAGGGGAAAAAAGTTTTTCTTGTATATGTGCCGTTTTGTTGTTTAAAGAGATGCCATAATTCTGAAATAAGTGTATTTGTTGTCATGAATTTTACATATACTGAAGCAGAGGGGATCCTGTGAAGTTGTCCTTTCCATTTTGGTAAGTGGATGTGAATGGAATGTGTGGGAAAAGTCCCTTGGGTCACAGTCTCTTCTCACAGTCTCTTCTAAGTTAGAGCTCTGGTTAGTGAAACCCCATTTCTAATAGGAACTGTAGGAGGATTGTCTTCAAGGGCTGGCTGCCATGGAGCAGGTGTGTGTTCATACAGGACATTCATTGATACAGAGTTTATGGCCAAAAAGTATATTTTCATGATTGTTGTATTCTCTCAGAGGTCTCACTGATCTTGGTTCAAGATGATGGTGGTTGAGGACAATAGTGAAGGTCTGTTTGTGAACATGTGCAGATGAGTTCTGACTTTACTCTCTTTATTACAGATGATGAACCAGAACCTGCTGATGGAAAAATTATGTTCAGGAAACCAGCCAAACGTTCATCAGAGAAGTGTTTGGACTTCAATGTAAGTTCAAGTAAGAAGATGAAAGAAGCAAAGAAAACTAAGAGGGAAGCAACTACTTCTCAGAGTACAGCTAAGCAAGTAAAAAACAGCAGTCTTCTCTCATTTGATGATGAGGAAAATGATGATTAGGGGTTGTATATTTTTTATATTTTACTTGCCCTTCTAGAGATCTGAATAACATTGAGGGCTTTCATAGAAATTGAAGCATGGTGTCTGAGTCTTCTCTTACTTCGTTATAGTCCAACTAGAGAAATATAGTATAAAATTAGCAAGAGCTAAGTCTTTGCAGTTAGTTGGAACTGTATGTCATGTCTTTATTTTAAAAGAGAATTTAACCATGTATGTAAAAGCTATTTGAGGTCACAAATGAGTAGCAAAATATACCTGTATATATTCAGTGTATAAATTTTCAATCAATCCATTTTAAAATGCCCTCCATTACTAAAATGTATTTCCTCTATATTGAATAGCTTTAATTGACAGTTGTGTGGTTTTTACCTGTTATTATTGACTTTCAAAAGAGAGACACTTCATTACTGTGGAACAGAGACTGAAGTGTTGTGCCTCATAGCTTAACAAAAGTTTGCACAACCTTTGCATTTGTGATTTGCAAGATTAGCTCTTTGCAGAGCCTTGCAGTAAGTGAGGCTGCAGTTGCTAAAGTCATGTAGTCTTGATCCTGTCTTCGGTGAATGCAGTCTAAGAAACATCAAATTCATTTGAATTGGTTGTGATAGCAAGGTATAAATATTTTGGTTCTAGTTGATGGTATCAACTAATGCAAAAGAAGCCTAAACCATTGGAGATTGTGTACTTTGGTTTTGACACTGATGGGCTCAGTGGTTTGGTGGTGTTCTGGGTTTTTTTTAAATTATATTTGATCCAGTTGGCTATTTATGTGTTCATAATTATTTGGGATCTCAGACAGCTTGTTTAAAAAAACGTGTTTCATCTTTAAACTGTGGTAAAGCATTACCTTAGTTTTCTTGAAGTAAGGGGGAAGTTGTAAACAGGGAATTTAAGTCAAGAAACACTATAGCTGTGTGTGTCTTGGTTTCAGACAGTTTCCAGGGCAGACACTCCAAAAATGAGTTACTGCCCCTTTTAGTTTTAACTGCTCCCCTTTCACCAATAAGCAGAGATGAAAGCAAGAACATATAAGTGAAAAAATAACAGTTTATTAAAAAATGAATTAGCAACAGGCAGAATAGCAGTAATCATCACTAGATACAAAGGTGCTGAATCCCGTGGACTACCTGGGAACAAAGAAAACAAGATGGCAGAGAAGCCCCCAAAAATGTTGGCCTCCATAGAAGACCACATGGTCCAGGGGACAAAGACAAGCTGGTGGAAAAGCCCCTTCTCCTGACCATGTGGTGGAGAGAGAACAAAGGGGAAATCCCACAGCATCTGAAACTCTGTGATTATAGAAGTCCCTCTTCCCCCAAACAACAACCAGTGAGGAACAAGGACGAAACAAAAAGAAACCTGGACTCCAAAACTAGTCAAATGCTGCTGATCCGTTTGCTCCACATCACACAGCAGGGTCTCTCTCCCGGCAGCGGCAGCAGCTCCATCAATAGTGGCAGCTGGAACTGGCCAGCAGCTGGAACTCAT
Organism: Gymnorhina tibicen; assembly: GCA_013399875.1. Lineage (NCBI taxonomy): Eukaryota > Metazoa > Chordata > Aves > Passeriformes > Artamidae > Gymnorhina > Gymnorhina tibicen. The sequence continues at coordinate 5,647,110 of VXAZ01007128.1, read as the reverse complement.
GGGGGGACTTGGCCTCCTCCTCAGCAGATGACAGGCAGATGGCTGGGGCAACCTGGGCTCCGCGCCCTCCCGCTTCAGCTGAGCACTGCTGGTGGGCTGGACTGACTGTATGGAGCAGGGGCTGTTCCGTTTTTCCCATTGTGGTGCCATGGCTGGCCATCCTGGGTGACAGCAATAAAAAGGAAGGAAAAAAGGTCTGAAGAAAAAGTCCTCCCTGGCCCAGAGACCAAAACAAAGGGGAGCTTCTGCCTTGCGCTGCCTCAGGTTCTCGGTAGCTAGTGGGAACGAAAGAGAGGCCTGTGTGAGTGTTGTCCTACTTTTAAAGGGATCCTGGCATCTCCTGCCTCCATGAACCTGGGCAAGACCCTTGGGTTCTGCTTCTGACCTCCAGGTCTTAAAGGGAGAGTAACAATCTTGGGCAGATGGGTGTAGAAAGTAAGTGACCATTTCAGCATCTTTTCTGTAACAGGATGTGCTGAAATTCAAAACAACACTGAGAGCTGATGGGATTTGGGAGAACAAGGTGGTGGAAATGTGACTATTGACTTTGAAATTATTTGGATGTATGGTGTGTTCTGTAACCATATGAAACCAGTTCTGCTGTGTGACAGGACAGTCAAAATTATTCGGCCTGTAAAGCTTCATTGAGGAGCAAATTTCAAGTGGCTGTGTGAAACAGCTGGGTTTCGTTTGTTCATCTGGTATTAAACAATAAATTATGTTTTCTCTTAAGTGGTCCAAAGATATTTTAATAAAAATTTCAGTACATGAAATGAGATTTTTTTTGCTGCTTAATATTGGAGCCTCCTGTACCTACTGCCTGTCTCCTTACCTACCAGCTTCCTGCAGCAAAACATCAGATGCAAGTCTGCAAACTGTTTCACACTGTTTGTGTGAGTACATGTTACCCTGATTTTGAAAAAGAATAGATCTGTTGTCCTTTCAGAAAATTGAAACCAGACCTGTAAATGGATATTAAAGTCTTGTTGCACTGGTCTAAGAACTGTGAGAGAGGTGCTGTGTGACAACCTGATTATTCCCATGAGGACATGCTACTTTTGTAAATACGTCATTTGTCTGTATTTTCTGTATATAAAAGAAGAGCAAATTTAAAGAAGTACAGAACCAAAGATTCCCAGAGATTAGTATTTCCATTTATTTTGTGTACTTAAAACTGGTTTGCATCCATTAAATATACATATATATATACACACACATACCCACGGGTAATCTTGTAGCATTCCAGCAAAAGGAATATTTGGGCATATGTCAACAATGGAGTAAATACTCTGACTTGCTGAGACTCATCTAAAAGAATGAATTAGCCATTGGCTGCTTACTTAAACTTTAATGGTTCTGTTTGTCAGCACAGAAGTACATTTGCTTACATTTTTCTTGCACAACCTGGAGGTTCTTGACTTGAGCTGTGAGGCAGTCAAGGAGACATGGCTGTCGAGATAAGTGCTTGCCAAGGACCAGTGGGAATTTGGTTTTACCTTAAAATTAGAGAAACCCTCACAAATATGCAGTTGATCTGGACTGTTCAAAATAAGACTGAGATCTTGTTTGAGACTGGTTAGTAATTGCATTTAAACAAAAGTTATTTTTAGTGAAAGACTTGGGAGACTGAAGTCCAGTAAAAAGAGGCTTACCTTAAAGTATTGAGTGCAGTACTTTTGCTTAATCATGCTTCTTGCCCTACAACCTCATGACAGATGTCCGGAATGCAAATAAATTGATTGAGTTTACTTGGAAATAATAAATTAAAAAGTATGTTGTTCTTTAGGCAACATAGCAGGGGAAGGAAAGGTGGATATGGAAACCCAGTTTCTTTCCTTTTTTCCGACTGATTTGTAGTGCTCTGACCAGGAGGAGACCTTTGTATTCATTGTATTTCACTTCCAGTTCACCTAACAATAACTAATTGAATAGATTTATTAAGAGGTGTGAGTGATGCACAAAAGCATTTTAATCAGGTAGTCATGTGAAAATTCAGTGTTTTTACCAGGACACACCAGGAAATTCACACATATTATCAACTCCCATGAAACCTGTGACTAAAGAGAACAATTATTTGTTCTTTTAGGAAAGAAATGTGAAACTCTTAAGCAATCACGTGTCTTAATGGGCCATGGGAAAATAATAATCACAAGAAGGGAAAGCCAGAAAGTACATGGAACATGAGGCTAGGAGAGGAAAGGACAATTTTCCTGGATTTTCCTTCTCTCTTGCTGTTCCTTGCCCCCTTTCCCAGTCGTTTTCCCTTCCTGTAGTGGAGAATATATATGTATTTATTTTCTCATGGAGCTTGCCCAGTTAAATGTGAGAGTAGTGCTGGAGGAGCAAGGTGCAAGTAGCTGAGGCTTGTTACCCAGTATAGGAATCTTCATCAGATGTGGCCTGTTACCTCATACGGGAATCTTGTACAGTTTTTATTGGTAAAATACTTGAAATTTCCCAGTTCAGTAATATTAAAACATTTCTTGATGGTGTTAGCTGAGCAGTGGGGTGCAGCAAATCTGGTGAACTGTAGTAGCATTGCAGCAATAGATGCTTATAAGGGAAGCTTTTTACACCGCAAAGGTGCTTGGATGTCAGTAGGAGAGGTGAGATGCTCTGTCACCTTCATTTATTTTGAAGGACCAGGATCTTTCTCTAAATGATAGGAATCAAGGTTAATCATTCAGAATGCTGCATTCTGGATAGAATGAGCAAGAATATGCACATGTGGGCAGGTGGCCCAGGAGTTCATACCTTTGGTTGTATTTCTGAAATAAAAGCAAATTTGTTGTACTGCAAATGTTCATTTCCTTGGCCTAAAGAGGAAGGGATGACTAAGAATTCTATTCTGATAGTTTTTTTGTCCAGCACTTTTCCAAGAAATATCATTTGGAGGATCAAAAGCTGTGTTTTGCAGACACTGAGCACAAGAAGCCTGTATTTAGTAGTTTTAATTACACATTTTTTAAGTTTCATCACAGGACTTAACGTCCTTTTTTACAGTGCTTCAGTATATAATCCTGTTAGGAAGCTGCAGATTTAAAATGAAGCAGGAAGCAGCAATGTCATCATTTCAGCTGATTGTTTCCCTTATGCTGTAGTGTATTAACTAAGTAATGCTTCACTTGGCTGTGCAGAGCCAACTGCGTTCTCAAGGACATCAGGCTTGCCTGCAGATGAGTCATTACCTTTTGTGCAGCACAAGAGGTATGATGTGCAGTCTCAGCAAGTGTTTGTCCATTGAAGTTGGTTAATAACCTATAGGCCTCTCTGGTGGCAAGATGCCATAAATCAATCCTTTGTGCATTCAGCAAACAGAAAGGCTGGTGTATCAGCTGCCTCTTCAGTATCATCCCTTTATTCCCATTCCTAGAGCAAGGTATTAATGTGCAAAGACATTTTTCATGTCACAGACCCTCCCTTCTACCCCACTTCCTTGAGACCATTTCACAGGCAGCAGTCAAAAAGATAGCCCTTGAAACCAGGGGAGACACACCACAGGGTTTTATGTGACTGCAACCTCCTGTAGACTTCCTCAAGATTTTGAGAACCTATAAAATCTCAGAGCCAGCCTCTGGGAATTAACTTCCTCCTGGAGAAAATGAATGGGACCAGTCAGGAAAATTACACAAAATTGAATTTTACTGTTACTTACCTCGCTGTTAACGTATTTTTTTTTTGAAGGTAAGGCAGCAGCTGTAAAAGCAGCTCTTTCCCTCTTATCAGGACAAGTGTCTTTGGTGCCATTCCAATCCATATGGCAAAGGATTGCTTTTCCTTGACTCTGGTGGCAGTCCTCAGTGCCATGCCTGATTAGTTAAGGCCATGGGCAAGAGGGAGCTACCTTGTAAGAGGCAGAAGTTATTAGAGGAAGGTGTTGTCAAGCCTCTGTAGGATAACGGTGATCACTGCACACTTTCAGTTTTGATATCATGAAAGAGTTGTTCCCTTAGGGACAGCACAGTAACAACGAACTTTAAAAGGGCAGATTATAAAACTATGAGGAAAATGGTTAACAGCAGGCTGAAGGGCAAAGAGAAGTACTTAAAAACCATAGAGATCTGCCTGGAGGCTATTTAAGAACATTGTATTAGAGGCACAGATGGTTTGTATACCTCTGAGCAAAAACAGCCTATGAGGAAGGATGAAACTCACAGGGTTACGTGGGAGAAAAGCGTGAGTATAGAAAGGTTGAAACACATCCCTTCAAGATGACGACTGTCTGAATGACAGACTAGGGAATGCTACCAGTAGAGTGGAGAGAGCTGGAAAGTCAGGGCTGAGGAAAAGATTATAGCAGCTGCTGACTTTGGATCCCCATGATGAAACATTGAAAAGAATGAGTCTAATAAAGTCCAGAACACTCTGCCTCTGAAGACTGGGCTGCTCTAGATGAGACTTAACCAGAAAAAGCAGCATACTGTTAATCTGAGCTAGCTAGCACAAGCCAAAATCTTAATAAATCAGTCTGCATTTTTAGTATGTTACCAGGCCAAATTTAAGAGTAAAGGAGTCCATTCAATCATAGTTACTCTATGCTTGAACTTTATTTTCACCTTGTGTTATATACAGTTCCAAAAATGCTTTCAGTCTTTGCTGAAGAAGGTAAGAGATTAAAAAAAAGAAATTGAACAGTCCTAAAAACTCTGATTTTAGTAAAAGAAAAAAACCCTACATAAAACCCTAGTAAAAGAAAAAACCCTACCTGTTCTGATACAGCTTTGGGCTGAGAGAGAGACTATCTGATAAGGATGAAGTGAGGTTTGCACAGCATTTTCATGCCAGTGTGTAATTGGACAGATGCAGAATTTTATTGTCGTATATCAGAACAAGAACACACTGATTATAAATTAGGCATGGAACATCTTGAGTATCACAAACCTGATGATGTGTGCAAAAAGAGTCCCTGTGAAATCAATGAAAGCTATTTTCTGGTTTAAAACTAAGGAAAGGCAGGGGAAGGTTAGAACAACTTATTTTTGCAATAAAACCTTGATGCACACAGTCTCTCTGGGACTAGAGCCCTGGCATCTAGGCTGTTTTATTCTGCCCTGTTAAATTGAAACAAACAATTCAGCTGCCCGAGTTCCTTCTTTTCTCCTCTGACATGCCAACTATCTTGAGAGAAGAGATTAAGCATTGTTCTGATGAGTGCCACAGCAGCAGCAGCAGCTTTATAATTTAAGGGCTCCATAAAATTTATGGAGCACTGAGAACAGCTTAAATCAGTTTTATGATTTTCATAAATTATTTCAGGCAGATGAAATTTGGGCAAAAAGCCAGTGATATTTGAGCTGTTTATCCAATGGACAACAACACTGAAAATAGGGATTTTCAAAGGCACCTGTGGGAATTATGTATTTGAGTTTGATGGGAGTTAGAAGACTTGTTCCTTTGAGCTACTTAGTATTCCAATATAAATTTTTAATCATTCCAAATTGCTTAAAATACTTGGTAAAAATCAAAATTAGAGGAGGGTCAAATTCAGAGTAATTTTGAAAATTCATTTAAATGCTTCACATGCTTTTAAACAGTGGGTGGGTAACCTGTAATTCTACTTCAAGTGACAAACCAATTTGGCACTTGTAGAGTTAAGCCTTTTCTTACGACAGTGAATTTTTGGGTTGTTGTTTAGGCCCCATTTACTGAGGAAGCTTGTTCTGTCTGCTTCACACTGTATCTGCAAATTACTCCAGCTGCTAAAGTGAAGGATCTGCCTGTAAAGCAGAAAGAGAAACTGTAGCTGGTTCCTTATAACACATTTCAAGATTATGTAATAGGACAAATATAATTCCATACATTACAGATATGAATAGAGATTGAATTTCCCTTCTGGAGAAGTAACTAAAGACCTGATAGGATGCAATTCCTGTTTCATCCTAATTTGGGTATTAACTGGTGAATGAAAGAGCCTTCCACTCCATGGGCATTACAGTCATCAGGATACAGGTAGGTTGGAGACCTTTCATTTAATTGGGACACCTCTGAGCTATAATGTTTCATGTATAATTTTCCATATTTTAAGCTGCTCCAATTCCTCTATCCTGACAGCCTTGTGTTTCAGATTATTTCACACTGAATATACTGAACATGGTGCTAAAGGGAAGATCCATTGCTGAATTCCTCTACACTGGATGGGCAACTTGGGATAAGTCATTTACTGATATTACTGCATTGCTCTAAGTGAAATGACACTGATAGATACGAGAGCTCGTCACTAAACCTGGACAATGTAGTCTGAGGCGAGTGGGTTTCAATTCAAAGAAGTTAAGTGTGGAACACTCCAGGATCTTGCCACTGAATTCCTATAGCCAACAATGTACATAAATAACGGGAGGTTCTTACTCAGTGGTCATTAGTCTGCAGGAGGGGATTTGTGACTGCTGTGAATTAAACACTGAACACAGTCCACGGTGTGAGGAAAGCTAATGCAATTTCAGCTCTATAAATTAATGCATCATGGAGAAGGAACGTGAAATAATCTTACCCTAATTATTCTCTGCTTCAGACCTTAGCTGGAGTGATATGTCTACTTTTGTGCACTATACTTCAAAAAAGAAAGATACTGTCCAATTGGAAATTCCAACAGAAAGTAGTGGTACTGATCAGGAGTCTAGAAAAAACGAACTGTACTGAAAGAAGTGGGTAATACATCTAGAGAAAGGAGATGCAGGGAAAGGAATAGGAATGTGATACCAGTGTTCAGACATATAAAGCTTGCTGCAAAGAGGGAAGTTGTAAATTGTTCTCTGTGTCCGCTGGGAATACAAAAAGAACTAATGGATTTAAATTGTAGCCAAGGAGATTTAAGGAAGACATTAGGACAAGCTTTCCATCTGTAACAGTAGTGAAATATTGAAACAGATTGCCTGGGGAGGTTATGGGATCATCATTGCCAGACATTTTTAAGAACAGGTTAGACAAACTTCTGTCAGGAATGATTTGGGTATAATTGATCCTGCCTTAGGGCAGAAGGCTGGACTAGATGACCTTGCAAGGTTCTTTCCAGCCCTACTTTCTATGGTTCTTTCATTAGGAAGGCTGATGTCATATTCCTAGGACCTCACCATTCCTTTCAAAAGCAAAAACATGCTATAGCCATGGCAAGAGTCAGATTTAAACTGACAGTATCTGGGAAAAGGTATCAGCTTAAGGTTGATATCCCACCCTTAATTACTAACACTTGAATATATGAAATGCAGATGGACTTGTTCAACAGCTAAATACTTGTGGGTTACACTACTGTGAGGTTTTTGTGACCAGACTGATCTAATAGCATGAGAATTTGTTTCTTGTAATGTGTATTAATATTGCAACTTCCTTTTTGTCACTTGCGTAAGTAGCAGGCAGTGCTACTCAGCATCTAACATGTTCCAGGTGGGTCACTCTCATTCCACATGTCATGACACATTTGGCCACATCCTATGTTTCCACTCGCTCACTCACGCACTCACTCACTCACTCACTCCAAAGCTCATTCCTCTGCTCCAGTTTATCATGATGCTAATGCTCAGCTTCATTATGTGGCTGTGTTTAAATAAACGAATGCAACTGTTAATGTGCTTGGTATCCTTCTTTCCATCCTCAGACACTGGATATCCCTCCTGCTGCTTTCCGCTCACATGTTCTTTTATTCCTGTTGATAAATTTCATTTTCATCTCTTTTGCTGCTTTCCCTTCAAGATGTGCTTGCGTTACAAACTGCAGTTCAGCAGTTTAGCAGTTGGATTGCATCCAAATATTACCAAATGCCACATCTTTTAATATCAGGCAGAGCAGCTTGAATTTTCTTCCTTGGAGTGCTGTAAAAGACACACTGACATGTTTTCTGTGCAAATGCCAAAAAAAAAAAAAGCTTAACAAAAGATGGAGGGGTGTGAAGCAAGCTGAAAAGTCTGCATTCCCAGGATTTTCTGTTTTCCCTGATTTCTGGATTTAGTGCATGACCCAGCTGCTGATCTGTGAAGCTCTGTGGAACCATGCCAGTTTCTAGCAGCCAAGAATTTGTTGCTGTGACTTTTGTGACTGGTAGTACCTTCATGGTCAGGTAAATAACCATTTGTGTTTTTATCCCCAAAGGCCATGCCTGGCCATTGATGATCACAAGTATTGCCAAGCCCTTGGATTCTAAAAAATTCACTGTCAAACCATGAAGTAGTATGTATACATACGTGTGTGATATATATATAGATATATATGTAAGCATATACTATGCATTTGAGTTTGAATTTGGCATTTCAGCATTTATGACTTTTGAGTTTTTCTCTACAGCTATATGGAGATTAAAATCTGAAGTAAAAATAAAACCAAAACCAGAATAAAGATGGGCTTTTTGCATACTCACATAATGCTTCCAGAAGCGGAGATGTGAAAAAATTCAGCTTATACCATGAAATCTGGTAGTGCTATAACTGGATATTTGGCCGTTAAGTTGTTTTACTGCATCCTTCAGAGAGAAAGATGCTATCAGTTGTTTTTCGTAATGGTGAAATGCTTTTCAGGATGCTTCAAGACACCCATTACTCTATATATCTTTGATATTTCCTTGTTACAGACGATCATATGCACTGTAGCTGTGGGTACCGTGTGTGGTTTGCCCCAGAGGACTTCTCTTGATTGCCTTGGGCTTTGGATCTGAGTCCAGGGTAACTTTTGCCATGTTTGTTCATCTCTTTTGCTCAAGACTTGTCCTTCACATGTTTTGGAGGTAGATGGACAAACAACACAGATACTCTCATGCATCCAGGTCACATGGCTATGTTCCTGGTCCTTGTTGTGCATTCTGTGTGCTGCTGCGCGTGGTTTCATTGCGATGGTATAGCACGCAGCAGCAACAACGCGGTGGCGGTAAAGGAGGCGAGAAGGCTCTCCTGCATGGAGACTGCAGCAGGTCTTTATTCCATGCTAACTCCCCAAGGCCTGGGACCAGCCCATGTGATAGCCCCCATAGGTAGAGGGCTAGCATATGGCATGGAGCCCAGAGAGAGAGAAGCTGGTGGCTGCTGAACCCCAAGGCAGAGAGAGACAGCATGTGATGGGGGAGTCCCTATCTTGGGGAACAGGGGGGCGGTACAAGGGTGGTGTTAGGATAGCCTAACAGAGCCAATAGGGAGAACCTGAGGGAGTGGTTTGGACTAGAGATGGGGGAAGGGGAAAGCCACATGGAAAGGCAGGCAGGGATATGAATAAGGGTACACCACATCTGTGTGTGTATTCCTCAGCTTCTGCTGTGGCTGTATATGTGGGGGATAAAGTACACCTCCAGGTCAGTGCTCCAGAACCCATGTGCCCTCAGAGTTTCAACTTGAGGTGCAGTGGCTCAGCAAAGGCTTTTGTCTGAGGGCAGATTTCCCCCACGTCACTTGCTTCTACTTTGTGCTTTGCATTGCTCAAAACACTCCTTTTCTCTTCCCTGTGGGTACAGTCTGTGGCAAGGGATCACTTGACCCTGAAATGCAGTTTCATTCATTTTGCCCACTAGATAATACTGAAATTGAGAGGAAGGTAAATCTTGTTATTTAGACACAGCAACTGTGATCATTTCCTGCTCCTTTCAGATGTTTCCTGTGCAGTAGTGCTTCTTAATGTCTTGTTTTTCCATACTGGCACTTTTTGGTGGCAATGTATTTGAATTGTGAGTGCCCCAATGTTTTTTTCATGTACCTCTTAGGCTGTTTGCGCTTTAGTTCTTCTTACCTCCTACAGTGCCAGCATGGAGGCTAACACATCGTGCAGCAAATCTGCCTTGCAAGGAGTGAAGGGGCCTGTTCACTGCACCTCCTGAGCAGAACCAGCGTGAGTGAGCATCTGCAATGTGAGACTGCTTCTCTAACTCACCGGTCTAAGGTGTTTGCATCCTGTTGTACCTCTGCAAACCTCCTGTGTTGCCCTCTTTGCCCTCAGCTTTGGGTTGCCACAGACAGAGGCCAAATGTGCCTATGAATTGTGCACTACCAATTTCCCCAGCTCCTCTGCACCTCTAGGGAGTTCAGAGTCCACGGTGGCTGCAACACCAGCTGAATTAGGGGTTTGAGTGAGTTAGAGACTTTTATGTGTGGATGCAAACTTTATTAAGGCACCTTTCAGTGCTTAAGAGCCTGTGGAGGTTCTAATAAATAAATGCTTTTGTCTCAGGTGTTGACTTTAGTGCAGTCATTCAGTACCACATGCACAAATACATACCCATGAATCTTGTTGAACTGTGAGGTTTAGAAGGCCAGTTTCTTGGTGATGCATCACGAGTTTGCATGGCTCCTAGCAGAGCCCTAATCTGAGCCACAGACTCTGGGATGCTACTTTAGTACAAAAATATAGTAGTAATTTGTAAATGAATCAGGGAGATTTTAAAATCAATTTTCTTTAGCAAACAGCGATTATTGAAATGGTTGCAGCTATCGCTGAGGACTGAACATATAAAGTGCTTCAAGACAGAGAATTGGATTCTCTAAACATATAATTCTTTTATCAATAATTCTTATGAGCAGTCTTCTTTCTACCCTCTCCCTTTTGCCAAAACTCTCCCCTCTATTATGTACTGAGCTCATTTGCCTCCTGGATAGCTGTAGATTTGTTGGTATACAAATTAATTTTGTTATTGACTAGAATGAACATTTGGAGGATAAGAATGCCATTGCTATTCATACCTAAAGGTAATCAATACTGGTACAGAGGAATAAATATTTTCTAACCAAGTAAGCATCCTCTCCAGCCTTATTTCGTTTTTCTAAACCCCACAGAACTGTATCCTGTGAACAAAGCAGTGAGGGGCAATAGCATTTACATCTTCTTACCAAATGAGGATCAGGAGAGAGAGAAACTTCCCATACTCCAGCTCATCAGTCAGTCACTCACACATAACAGCCTCTGTTTACTCTTTGACTGCAATGGTGATAATTATTTGTCCATCATCAGTTTATTACCTCCAACACAGTGGAGAAGAAAGAAATCCCTTCTTGAAGAGCCTTGATGTCTCCTTGGGAATGGCAGACAGTAGTCTGCAACTACATCATTTAAGAGAGAGCATGTGAAGGGATATTACAATGATATGGTGTTATTTGCTTCAGCCTGGGATCTGTTCTGCAGAACGAGTATTATTAGCATGTAAAAAGCAAAGGAAAGGGGAAAGAATAGCAAAAAGTGGTGGAGTTTGCCCTGTTCCTGGCCTATTCCACTGGCCAGTTCCAGCTGCTCTTGACCACTCGTTGGTGCCGTTTGGGGTATTTCAGGTTTTCCTTGCCCAGACACCCAGGAGATTTGCATTCGCTTGTAGCCAGATTCTGCCTTCATTTAAGCCTGAAATGAGTCGGGGACCAACACAGTGTCAGAGACGGGTTTTTGCAAACCCTTCCCGAGGGCTCGCCAAGGCCACGCCGCGTTGCGAGGCAGGAGGCCGCACAGCCGCCCCGGGCTTCCCGCACAGCCGGGCCGCTCCTTCGCGGCGCTCCCTCCGGCCGGCAGCAGGTGGCGGCCGCGCCTCAGGCTCGGGAGCGGGGCCGGGCCGGTCCCGCGGGGCTGTGGCGGCTCCGGGAGCGCTCGGCGGCGCTGCCCGCCCGCGGTACCGCTCCCGCCGCACTGCCCGGGCCTACCCTGGCCCGCACTGCCCGGGCCTACCCTGGCCCGCACTGCCCTGCCCTGCTGCCCTGCCCTGCTNGCACTGCCCTGCCCTGCTGCCCTGCCCTGCCCTGCCCTGCCAGCACACGGCGCGGGGCTGGCGTTGGCAGGGTTATTCTTTTGGGTTTCTCTAGTTCTCCCTGTCTTCCCTTTTTCTCCTTCCCTCCTCTATCTCCTACGTATCTAGGGTAACACCTGCTGCTCGGGTTTGTATTTGGTTTGGCATGAGTGAGGAGCAAAGTGCTGTGAGGGGAAGATAGAGCGATGCTTTCCTCCGGTGAGAAAGCTGTGGTTTTGGGTGCACAGAATCACAGAAGCACAGAACATTCGGAGTTGGACAGATCATCGAGTCCAACTCCTGGCCCTGCACAGGACACCCCAAGAATCACACCGTGTGCCCCAAAGCATTGTCCAGACGTTTCTTGAACTCTGCCAGGTTTGGTGCTGTGATCACTTTCCTGGGGAGCCTGATCAGTGCTTGACCACCCTCTGAGGAACTTTTTCTAATGTCCAACCTAAACCTCTCCTGACAACTTCAGGCCATTCCCTCAGGTTCCATCACTGGTTGCCAGCAGTGGCTGCTTGTTGAGGGCTGCACCGTGGGACACCTGCTGCACTCCCAGGTCCCACTGTTCTACCTTTGATGGCTCTTACCGTGCACTATGCCACCACGGGTGTTTAGGAGCTGGAGCCCAGGGTGCCCAGCTGAGTGTGTCAGTGCCTCAGTGCTGGCGAGCCCCAGGGTGAGGATGGGGACGGGGATGAGGCACACCATGGCTTGCACACTGCTCTGGGCGCTGACCACCATGACTCAGGATTAGTGACCCAGCTGATGGGTAAGACAGAGTCAGGCCCCTTGTGTTGGTTAGGGATGGTGGGAGATAAACTGCAAAGAGTATGGGGGACTGTCTGTGGACCACCCAGTAAAAAGACCAAAAATGGAGCTGAGCGAGACAGCCTTAAAATTCAATGAAGAAAAGCCATAGTGGAACAGAGACTAATTTCTGATGTAGGGTACTGGTTATGGGCTGTATCTTGCAATTGTTATACATACATTTGGAACGTTAAGTGAAAAGTCTCCACTGGCTTCAGTGGGAGCCTCTGTAACAGCCTCATGGGTGTGAGGGAGCCATAGGACAATTCTGTATGCTACTGCTGAAACTTGAGTATCATCAGTATCTGAATCTTGCAAGTTCTCTTTGATTTGGCTGGCTCTGTTTGCAGTGCCTTGACCTGTTATCTGTACATATTATTTATCACTTATCTCCCGGCACAGATGTGCCCAGAATTTTATTAAGCAGAACAAACTGTAGTTGAATATTTAGGCTGAAGTGCAATTGGTAATGCAAAAGCAGTGACCCTAGTACGGTGTGATTTCTAATATGCTATAAAGTGCAGAAGAGTTCAGGTCAATTAATCAATATTTGTGGAACTGCAGAGTAAAATTTCCAACTACTGGGTGTTTGATACCTGGATATTTAATAATTAGACCATGTGTACTTACTGAGCTTGTATGCATAGGTGCTGTCTTAAAAAGACAGTACATGCTAGAGACATAAAGTCCTGCTGGAGACACAAGGTCATGCTGGAGACATAAAATCATTCTGGAGGTGAGAAGGTTTTCTGATATCTCTGAATCTGACCTCTTATGGGAACAGGATCCAGGCACGCATCAGGTGATGAAACTTGCACAACATGATATGGAATAGGAGCTCATTTAAATGAATCTGCCATTTGGTGGCTGCCTGACTACTCATAGCTTCTCTTGAGTGCCAGTCCTGTCCTTTTTGAAATGAGAACAGTAAGATAGCTGTCCTTTGCAAAACATGGTGAAACCTGCCAGTGAGCATTTTCACGTGCTGTTTTCTCTTTGGTTTGTAATTGTATTTTTAAATAGAAGTGCAGCCACTGAGATTTTGAGCCAAACACTTAGTAATGTAGACATAGGTGGAAAGCCAGTCTATGTCCACAGGGTCCACCTTTCCTTCATAAAATATCAATCCCATAACCTTGAATGCTTTTTGGAGCATATCTATATCTATCTATATCTATAGACTTAACTGAATGAAAGCAAGGGATGAACAAGCCATTTTGTTTCTCAAGCAAATAAATACATCTGTATTATTAAACGTGAATGTCTGAAGTTAAGCATCAAAAATCTTTTTTTGGCATCTGAGTATCTGTTCTCTGTACTCTCATTGGTTTTTTAGGTGCTAGCTTTTTAGCTTTCCGTGGCAAAGACCAGTCCATTCTCCATGACAACCTCCAATTGCTTCAGCAGAGCACTTTCTTTAAGCACCATGTCTCTTGAGCATTTTGAGCACAGCTTCCCCAGCCCCACAGTTGGCCTACTACAGTCCTGCTGATGGGGTTTCACCCAGACAACACTGAGACACATACCACAGAGCAGGGAGAGAGGAGGAGGAAACATAATCTTGTCTCTAGACACCTTTATTCTGTTCCACCTTTATTTGCCTGCCACTGGGAAGCATAATTTCTGTGTAGGCTGTCTTCAGCTGTGAGTGGGAGAGACAGTGGTAAGCCAGACACCAAGACAGCAGAGCCTGTCCTCACAGCTCACAAAGAATCAGACTTGTGGGAACAGCTATGCCATTGCCACTGAACCAGTGCAGGCCAGGGATGATGCCACGGCCACCGAGGTGAGATCTCACTTAAAGCTGGAATTTTACCAGTCTGCTTTCTCTGCCAAGGTGACTGCTCTCCTTGGGCGACTGCTCACCTCACGTATTCCTCTGACTGGCCCTCTTTATACTCCCAGTGATGACAAGGTACTCCTAAGTGCAAATTATTGCAAATAAATGGGCATAAATATCTATTAAGAATTACAGAAAGTAATGCTACTGATAATTAAATTGGCAACCCCATCTGCTGTGCAGCTGACCAGGGTTAGCTTCACTTTACTTCAGCAGCTGCGTCCACACTGTCTTGAGGTGAAACTTAAGTTCCTCTTTGCCTGTCCGGCAGGCAGTGATCCTGTAAAGTGTAACTCTTTGAAGGCAGGCCTCTTTACATGGCTAAGCACGTCCAACATGCTCCAGTGCCACCCTGTACACACAGGGAGCTGGGCCACAAACTATCTGTGGGGGCAGCAGAGCTCCCAGTAACTAAAGCCACTCCAGAAGTTGCTCTTTCAGAGAGGTCCAGATGAAACCAGAGAGGCTGTTTACCTCATGTGAAATAGAGGTTTAAAAGCTCAGGCATCCTTTCTAATCTAGAGTGAGGGGGGCTTTGTTGGTTGTGTTGTGGATATTGCTCTATTTCAGGAAGTCTGAGTGTGGGGCAGTTGTCCCCCCTCCCAGTGGGGGACCACAAACAGGTGGCAGAGTTTTATGACCATCCAGGCCTTCTCAGGTTGCTAAATGGGTGGGGGAATCCCTTCTAGATCCTGCCCAGCTGAGAAGGGGATTCCAGGGGGTTCCTGCTGTGGAAAAGGCTTACAACCCAGCTCTGCTCTAATTGCAGCATCAGAAGATGGCAGTACTAGAGGTGCAGATGATGGGGGGTAGTTACTACTCCCCCCCCGCCCCTTTCTCTAGGAAGCCCTTTCTGTTCTTTGCACCCAGTTTAGCAGCTCAGGAGTACTGAAATCTCAAGAGCTCCTGGTGGTTAAACCAAAAATGAAACAAAGAAAGAATGAGAGAAGGTTGATTCAGTTTCATGTATAACAATCTCCACCCTTCAAACTCTGGGATAAATGTTTGCAGAATGAGACCCTTCAGTGAAACACCCGCTTTGAATTTCAAGCCCAAACTTCTCCCACCATATGCAAAGACTTTGTCATCACACGGATCCTTGTCGTCACATCTGTTTGATCAAAGCGTTCCTGGACAGAAAGTGGGGGTTGTGACTGCCAAGCAGAAAAAAAATAGTAGCTGTATGCCTTTTCCAAGCCTGTCATTGCTCTTATGGCTGCACTCACAAAAGCTGCCGCCTTTGCCTGCAGAGCCAGTGTTTACCACCTTTGTTTACCAGAGCTCCAGATAACCAAAGCTCCAGTTCTCTGCAGGAGGTGCTACAGAAAAGTGAGTCTCTCCTAGCTTATTCAGAGTCCCAGGGTTTCTGAAGAATGTACAGGAAGGCCTGTCAAGGAATTAATATTCCCACTATTCCTTGTCTATTTTTCAAAACTTAATTTTATTTAAAATTTTTTAAAATCTGTGTAGTCTTTCCCACATCCCTTCTTCTCCACATTATGGTAGTCCATTTCTGGACTATAAGCCTTTGCACCAACCAAACATATCAGCAGGTTTAAAAAAATGAAACAGGTACTTTACATGTAATTAATTTAGTGATTTGCTCAGTTGCTGATTCACGTGCATAACCCCAATTAACATTAATGAGAGTTATGTAGGCATGTCAAGGGCAGAATAGACCCCTAATAATCTAACATGGAATGTTATTACATTACTGCTGTAATTATATCCTGCACACACATCATTTCTACTTTGCTTCATGAACTGCTCTTCAAATGTGGTGGCTACTCATCTATTATGCTGCATATGTTAATGCTGAGGTTACACTAAGCATTATCTTCTCCTCTTCATTGTTCTGCTGCCTGTCCACGAGAGATACATGGAGCTAAAAGTAACCTGTTGGTTGGTGTTTTTGCAAAGCCACAAGTTTTGGATTTTTTGAAGGTGATACTGGAAGCCAGAAACGATCATAAAATGATAAACCTCAGCAAAACAGCATGTCATCTCTCCTTCAGCATTTTATTTTTATTTAATTTTAATTGGACTCTGAGCAAGCATGGCTGAGACACCTTTAGCCTCATGGTCAAAGAAAGTCACATATACGTGAATCATACCTCTGAAGGAGGTGTTGAAACAATTCTGCTCTTCTGGAGGATTTTTAATCTGTATTAAATAATTCTTCTTTTGGGAGAGAAGGAGGAGTAATAGTCCTGTCCTGGTGCACCAATTGGATGTTACTGGAAACTAAAGAAATTGAGAAAACTGAGTGTTATCTAATTGGTGTAAATAGCAATTTTCAGGTGATAAAGCTTAGCATAGCTGGCTCAGTCTGCTCTATCTCTTGTCCAGCGAAGTTGTTGTAGATGGACGACTGCTTTTGCTTTTGGCTGTGGGACATATTCTGCCTCTATGTTTGTACCACTGCTCTTTGAACTGTCACATGTATTTCAGTATCTTTGTCTCGAGGCTCCCTCCTGCACTTCTGCGGAAGATAAGGCCTAATACATTTCTGAGTATGTGGGCTACTGTTCAAACCTGCGTATTTGTAGTAGCACAGTATATCCCTGCAACTAATCATCAGCTCCCTGTGGCCGTCTTGCCGTGACAATTGTGCCCAGTACCTTGGATATTGTACTGCTGTGGAATCAGAGGTACACACAGTATGTCTGCACCTTTACAGGATCACACAGCTAAGCCAAGTAGTTCAGATTAGCTTGGCAATTAAGGGATAGTGAGAAGCAGGGAATCCTTAATGCTGACTGACAACATGGCACTAGTCGATGGGAAGGGAAAAGAAGCACTTGCAAAAACTTGAACATTGTGAAACAGCCAAAGCCCCCGAGTTAATGCTTTCTTTATACAATCACCATCAGGCAGGTGGCATGTTCTGGGCTGAAGGTAAATACTGATACCAACATCCAGCAATCTCTTACTGAGGAATTTGGTTTTACTACTTCTGTTTGTGTAGGGCCTAATGCTAGTTAAAGTGTTTGCTAAAAGAGAGCTCTGTTTCCAAGGTAACAGCTACCTAACTTTATTACTAAAACTGCACTAATTCAAACAGGGATCTGAACAAACAGATTCATGTTAATTTCAAGCTCCATTAAAAACACAAGGAAAAAAAATCAATGTTCACCAAATGGAAAAAGAAAAGAAATCGATGAAGAAATTTTATTTTCAGCCTTTTAAGTGGGGTCTTGTAAACAGTAGAGGTTAAAAAAGTAAAACTACTTGAGAGTGATACACAGCATCCTTGTAAGCTGTACTGTAAACAGGAGAACAAAAAGATTCAGTGATAATGTACGAATAATTATTAGAGCTGTAAAAGCTTGAAAAATAGAAGCCCAGAAGTGGAATGACCTGTCTCAAGCCACGTGCAGCCAGGTCTCCCAACATGTCGCCCAGTGCCCCTGGGCTGTGACTGAAGAGCGATGGCCAGAAGCCCTGGAGAAGAGCACAGGTGTG
Organism: Gymnorhina tibicen; assembly: GCA_013399875.1. Taxonomy (NCBI): domain Eukaryota; kingdom Metazoa; phylum Chordata; class Aves; order Passeriformes; family Artamidae; genus Gymnorhina; species Gymnorhina tibicen. The sequence goes on along the minus strand of VXAZ01007128.1, from coordinate 5,629,321 downwards.
GTTGTGTCATGGCCTACATTACTCTGAGCGGCGTGGGCGACAGCAGCTGTGCCTGTGTCACCGCCGGAACTCAAACATTTGCTAGCAACCAACATACAAACACTCCGGGGATCCTGGTTGTGTAGTTTGACTCCTACGATGTGCCGGAGCTGCTGCTGGCCCCGTTTTCCCTGCTGCGGTTTCCCTTGCTGCCAGAGGGGCAGGTACACTGGCACAGCTGCAGTCTGGACACAGCCGGTGGCACGCCGGCACGGTGACAGCTGGGACTGTCGGGTGGCACGTGCTGCTCAGAGGGTCTTGGAGGTGGGGTTTTACTCATGGTTGAGACACCAGCTTAGCACTTGGGATATCTGCATCCATCTCCTCCCTCCTCTCAGCCTTCTGCTGCCCCCCCAGCTGTAAAATGGAGGTCACAGCTCTCTGATGCCGTTTTAAGGCTAACCCCAGTATTAGAAGCAGCGACTTGGAAGGCAGCAAGGTTTGGAGGGCACCGAGTGAGCCATTCTGAAATCAGGCCTTTGCATGGTAACTCAGCTCTTCATGCTCTACAGGACATTTATCTGGTTCCAGAAGCTGCAGCTTCTTTCCTTTCAAATTAAGGCTGTCTTGGCAGGTCCATGAGTTTTGAAACTGTTCGAAAAAGATTTTTGCAAGGAGTAGCAATGACTTTTCCCCTTCACCGGGCTGTATCTTTTCCAATTTGCCGTTGTTAATAAATATTCTTATTTTCAAAATCTGGATGGAGGAAGGAGGGAGCTATAAAGAGATAATTTGTCTGAATTCTCCACAATAGTGTGTTTCCCAGACAAAATATTGTTTTATTATTTAAAAGAGTGAAAATAATTTACTGAAGCCTTGAAGTGCCTAAAATGCACTTAGTGACAATTCCTGATAAAAGTCAGCTCTTCAAATTATTACAGTATTTTCTGGAACAGCGTATCTCAATCCTTTCTCTAAAACTTTTACCACTGAACACTCTCCTCGAATAACGAAGTTTTACATAGGTGTGTGATAGCTGTTTTTACCTACCTGGCTAGAAAACAGTGACGGTAATGTCACATGCCTGCGCCTTGTGAATAACAAATGGTCTTACTAGGGCTTTCCAAAACAAGGAGGTAAGGGCACAGAGCATGCAGCCAGTGCTTATACACCAAGCATCTAGTTTTTAGTCTTTACATTCCTTGTACCTGTGAAGAAAAAAATCTGAAAGGATGAAAGGCAAAATCTCAAGGTCATGCACTGATAAGGCCTATCTGGTAAAGAGACAGAGCAAATGGGACAAAAAAATAATCTATGGCACAATGCAATAGTTTATTTTAGTAATCCTCCTAAGGGAAACTAATGATTGGAATGTCTTTCAGAACACAGTAAAATATATAACCAAATAAAACCTGAGTGCAGCAGTCCTTTGAAAGGAGAGACTGATGACAACAGAAGTCTCTGGCAACATTTGTGTTGATTTTTGTCAGGACAGCTGGTTTCTCCCAGCAATAGTCTTTTGTAGAGGCACCCTCTATTAAAACAGCACATTATACCCTTTTCCTCCTCTCCTCTCCCCCTTCCCTAGCCACCTCACTAGTATTACACTGTTTGCCCCAAATTCTAAATGGTATTTACTTTAAATCTTCTTTGATTCAGTTACTTCACCTTGGCATCCCATCAGCTGGCAAACACAAGTAATGAAATGAAGGGAACACAGTTAAGTTGATATCTTAAATGCACACAAATCCCACATGCTGTGGCAACAACAAAATGAATAACAAACACACTGCATGAAAATCCTCTTAAGTTCCTTTTTTTTTCAATTCCAGCCTTGCATACAAGAGGAGGAACATCTTAAAAAATAATCCCGTAATATTCCTGAACTAACAGCATTGGCATGAGGCACAGGATGGTCTTATGCTTCTCTGCATATCTCAGACAATCACAGCTGCTGCTAGTAAATTTATGGCTGCAAGGGGGTTGGAAGAGGGAGAACAGGGAGAAAAAAGGGAAATGGAAAGCCTCGTAGGTGGCCTCGTCTCTGCCAAAATGAAATATTTTCATCAGAGCTTTTTCCATTCAACAATTGGCAGCTTTATCCAGAGGCCTTAAAAAGAAAAATTCTTACTGTTTTAAGAGTGGCTGCTAATGGGATGCAGCACTATCTGCTGATGTACATGAATGGGTATCTATGTAAGTAAGAGAATTCTTTTCTCTTTAAGGTGCCTTTCTTCCTTCTTTTCCCTTAAATTCTTGCCTGCCAGGTCTGCCTGCTTCCCTTTGCCCTGGAAATTAAACCTTGGTACTTTATGCAAGATTTATGCTAGAGACATTGGCTGGTATTTCATTGTCAGTCAGGGTGTGATTCTGCTGTGACATTTTCAGCTGTATTTTTATGGTAGCTGCAGTTAAACCAACATGAAGCATAAAAACAAACACTTTTTTTTTTCCTGACAGTTCATTTATATCAGTGAACCAGACTAAAAGGTGCACTGCCCAAAGCACTTTTGGCTGGTTTTACTTACATCTGCCCTAGAGGGCTTTGCTAGAATGGACGTAGCTGGGCTGCCAGTAGCTCAGATGGGGAGTGAGGGTGTCTGTGCATGTGTGCAGGGAGGGTAGCTGAAGTGCAGAGTGAATAGTGAAAGTCAAAAGTAGGTCTAATTATTCTGGTGTTTGGGTGAAAACCCCCAAACTGCTGAAGTTAGGAGAAAAATTAGCAGGGCATCCTGACGTGTCCAAGACCCACTGACTTGTGCTGTCTGTTGGATTTGGTGGAGGTGTCTGAAGAGGTTGCTGGCTTCTGCCTGCTCACCACACCTCAGCCAGACCTTACAGCTCTTTGAGGCAGGCTGTGATAGAACAACTGACCTGGATGTTCCTTCAGCTGCCCCAAGTAACAACCAACCATATTTGATTCACAGAAATTGTTCTCAACAAGTGCTTTATTTGTTAACAGTCCTGTAAAAGATCTGATTTTCAATGTCAAAGCTTCCTACCTGCTCTGGACTTTTTCAAATGTATTAGAAGAGTGGACAGAGCACACAGGAAGAGTACTATTAAGCTAGGAAGTGATTTGATGGCCACAGTCAGTACTTCAATCAGCAAGGATGATTATCCTTGGGGCTGAAGTCCTTAGTGATAGTAATCAATGGCCAATGGCTCTTTTCTTCCTCCCACCTTAATAAAACCCAGCCCACAAAATCAGTGGTGATGAGACATAGGAAGAAAGGAAAAAATCCAAAAGGAGATGCCAGGCAGCCCCTGTGGTGGTGGGAGGGAGGGATCCTGTTGAGCCAGAGGGACAACAGTGGGAATGGAGGCATGCAGAGCCCCAGGATGCAGGAAACTAGGAAAACCCTGAGCAAGGAGGCAATAGGAACCTGTGATCAGTGGGCTCACATGACTATGAATCCATAATCTCAGCATGTAGAGTAGAGTGGGAATCCCTCATTTACTCACTTAAACCTACGTTTTCCACTTCAGTTCAGGACCGCTCAGCTGCAATGCCTTTTTTACTGGAAACTTTTCCCAGTTTTATGGGAATGTGCTCTGTCTCCCTTTTCCCTTTCTGGCGCATAGTCTTTGCATTGTTAAATATTGGTGCATTCTCTTTCCACAAAGTTGTCTGCCACTTGAGTTTCTTTGGCCTTGTATGTTGTTTTCAATGCTTGCTTTCAACCTCTCTGGACCCAGAGAGAAAGAGGACTGGGGGCAGACTGAGATGAATTGATCATCTACAGTAAGTCAGTGTAATTCCACTGACTAAATGAACTGAATTACTGTAGCTGAGAACCAGCGTTGTCACGTCTCCCTCTTCTGTGTACTTTGTATTGCCCGTTGTGAAAAAAAACCCACAAAACAACAGAAAACCCCCACTCCACCAAAACTCTGGTTCTTTCTGTTTTTGCTCTCCTAAGAGGTGCAGCTGTATGCTAATAGTCTATTTCTCTAGTGGGAAATAGAAAGGGCTATAGCATGCTTTGATAAACCAGGAAGCAGACTCTGACACTAGTGTGCAGGGAGAGAAACATATGGAGGTTTTTTTCCCACTTTCTTTCCCTTACATCAATTTCACAGTCTTTTAGTTCTGTTGACCTCCATGGAGTCCCTCCTAATTTACAGCGCCATAAACAAAATCGGAACGATGCCCCCTAAAATGTGCAGAATTGTTTTCGGCTTGCACTGAGGAGCACGGCCTATTCCAGGGATTTGCCAAGGCATCTCTCTGCTCGGTGAGTTTCTTGCATTATAGACCTTCTCCCATGCTTCTGCTGCTATTACTGGCATGTTTTATTTGGAAGGGTAAGAAAGATACAAACAGCAATGCAATCACATAACCTGCTGCTTTGGAAGAATCTGAGACTCAGTTTCTGCCGTGTTTTCTTTTTAAACAAACTGCTGGAAACTGCATGGTCAAGGCTGGAGCAACAGTCAAGCCCTTGACTATGACAATACCCCGAGGATGTGTTTGGGTTTACTGTTCTGCTGATTGATTTCATGCCACAAGTGGACTGGAAGCCCTTTATTTTGCCCTGTGCCTCCCTGTGCCCTGGTGCATGTCTTAGGTGTGCTATTAATCAGACTATATGGGCTGTTCCATCTTATTGCTTAATTAAGTCTTGTCAGTAATTTACATGAGATTAATGCCTATTTATATGGAGCTGGAGTTTCATCTGTTTGGGGGATGAGTTATTGAACTGCATTATATGAACTAAATCAATAAAATATTACTGGGAATGAGAATGACTTTCTCTCCCTTGCACTTCAGTCCTTTCACCAAGCTCACAGACAAAACTCACTCAAGGGAGACGTTCATGTGTGCAGTCAGCTTTCCATCTTCCAGCTAGATGTGATGTCTATTAATATCTCTGATCACCTTGCTCTCATGACCTGAATCATAAAGTTGAGACCTGAGGGAGTGCTGCTAAGAGTGAGAGGTGCTTTTAACCAGTTACAGTGTAGTGACCCTGTTATGATATGACTCAGAGCCCAGACTTTCCGGGTTGGACAAAACCAACACCCTCAAACTGGTCTGAAGTTGCTATTAAATGAGTGCTTTGTATGACCGCATGTACTCATTATTCATGAGGAACAGCAGAGAGGTCATCAGTGGGTGATGTCCAGAACATTTAGCCTAATTGCAGGGTTTTGTTACACTAATACAACCTGTTTACCAAATGCAAATAGCTTCCCCTTAATATCATGTCTTGTTTGTGTTCCAGTGCTGATGAGGATTTTTTCCTGACCACATTTCCTGCCTGTGGTGACTTCCCTTGAATGGGGCTGTCTGAGCAGGACGCTTCTCTCATCAGAGGCACCCTTCCAGGAAAGCTACAGATGCTCTTGAAAAATAGAGCTAGTCTTTCTGCCTCATCTTCCATATCTTCTCTTCCTCTCCCAAGCTTGACCTCTGGGATGGATCTGACATATGCCCTCTCTCCGCAAAGACATGTAGTTTCCTCTTGGTGGGTGGCCGGTTACTTTCCAGTCCCGGGTTTCCTGGTCTTCCACCCAGCCCTATCCCAAATAAGAAAGTGCAGGGGCTTTGTCCTTTTCTCCCTTTCTGTAAAAAACATTTACTTCTGATACCATTTGATTTACGACCTGTCACAGAAGAGGGTTTCCAAGAAACTGAAAGGTTTTTTTCTTTGTAATAATTGTTCCTATCTTCATAACAATCTGTTTTAACACATGACCAGAGTCAGGTCCAGAGATGTGAAGTGGTCTGACATTCATTGACTCAAGTGGCTGCTATAACAAGTGCAAGGAGAGGGGAAAATGCTAATGTGGAGTGAGGGATGGACTTCAGTTCAGAGGTGTTTGCTGAGATGGCAGAGTTCATCACTAGCCTGGAGCTTCTGTTGTTTTGAAAAAAGCAACTCATCTCCTTCTAAGTTTTGGCAGAAGAAGAGGACTTTTCTCTTATTTGTAAGTAATTCAGAAGAGTCTTTTCACTAGATAATAAATCAAGGACAACCTTCACTTCTAACCAGCTTCTCACTGTCCCTCTTTCTCTTCATTGCTTGTTTTAGCTTCGCTGCCATTATCACTGAAAAGCCTCCTTGAATGCTTGTACCATGGGGAAGGGTTCACAGAGCTAAGAAACGAGATGCTGTCTTGACAGCAGGTGCTGTTTAAAGCAGGGGTTAACGGGCTTTTCTGGCCTCAGATGAACCCGGTTTCAGGGCACTCCCGTGTCCCAGCTGTCCTTTTCCTTTCCTGCTAAACATCATCCCTGCTTTGTATCTGCCACCATAGCTGCAGGTTGGAGGTGCTCCCTAACCCAGTTCTGTCACAGTAATCTGGGTCAGCCTCAACACTTCCAGTACTATGTTTATTTTTGTAACTCTCATCATTTCAGCAGTCGGGTTAGAGAGCCCTTTCATGTGCAGTTATGCTGACAAAATTGAGGGGGAAGTGAGCTCCGGAGGGGGCTGAGGAGCAGGACAGGGGTGCCAGTGGCCATGACAGCAGGCTGACCATTCCTTAAAGCACACAATAAACAAACCTGGGGAGGAGGGACAGCCCACATCAGCATTTTAGCATCTTGAGTCTTTTGTCCTCTTCTGATAATGAGAATAGGTGGGAAGTATACAGATTTAGAAGTTCATTCCTAAATTCATTTTGTGCTTGCATGTTAACAAAGGCTAAGTTCCTTAGCTAAACTCCTTTCACCTTGCCATGGCCCTTCTCTAGCTGAAGTGACTGATTTGAGACTCAGCATTGCAGTGAGCCTTGCATGGTGCAGGTACCAAGCTACAAAAGATTTTCTGAAGAGAGGGTCATTACAGTTTCTCAGGTATGCCTTCAAGTTGCTGAAAATGTGCATGGGCATCAAAATAGTGCAAAAGCTGATGAGCTCAGCCTCCATGGAAACAGCACAGCAGCAGATGGATTTGCTGAGGAATGTAACTGTTGGCAAATGCTAGGATTTTTTATTTAATATCAAAAAGGAGAAAGCCACAAAATTTGGAGCTGAACTTCCCTGAAGTTTAGTAGAGGAGCAGGGAGGAACTGTTTGTATCAGAAGTCTTGGTCCATCTCCTTTTTTGATATTTAACTGTTGTCAAAAGGCATCAGTGAAAGAAAGAAAATAAATCATCTGGACACTTTGCTTTATTATTAGCTATGTTTGATATTTTCCTATCTGCTCTTCTTCTAACCCTTCTCACCTCTATTTCCATCCTTCATTTCACTGAGATTATTCTACATGCTAGAGCTGTTTCTCTATTAAAAAAACCAACTACAAAATCTTTAGACATTTGCCCCTGGAAAAGAAGAACACTGTAAATAATATACAGGAGTAAGAGCCTCATGAGGATCCAAGTCCAAGCAGATGTCACTAACTTGGAACTGAGTAAAACAGCTCTACTACCTCTGAAAACAAACAAGCCCTGCCGTCCCAGCCCCTGTCACCTCTTCAGTAATGTCTGATCACTGGAGCAGGCTTGGCAATTCAAGGAGAGCTGTCCTTTGCCTCTTGTGAAACTGGCACACAAGCATACACTGCCAGCTCAGTGTTGAATTGTTATGACACCAGAGGCGCTAAACATTTTACACACAGTTGGAAGCAGCTTTTACATGACTTCCATCTCCTCAGGCTTTTCAAGCCCTCTTTTCAGCCTCTCCCTTTAGCCAACAGAATGAAAATGTCAAGAGTGTTCTCAGACCCACTCTCCTGGGCACATTCACCTCCTGAGTGAAAACGAGTTTGTGGCTCTGAGTGTGATATACATTTATTGAGCTATCTCCAGAGATACCTGTGGTCACTTTTTCAATTCAGCCCTAACTAACTCCGTGTCATGGTGGAAATGAAGCAGCCAGTGTAAATAAATAGATGTTTTGTGCCTGCGGTTTAGATCACTTAAACTGTCTTTTAGAGTTGAGGTAGAGAGTTAAGAACTGACTGTGGCAGCAAAATCTTAGCAGCTACTCACACCACAGCACACAGCCAACCCCTGAGCAAGGATATCCACAGAGGACAGTTCCTGAGTGCTTGTAAGTATTTAGATACACACTTAGGTTTATAGCAGTGGAATCTTCCCGTAGAGCCAAGCTTTTAAACATTCAGTTGAATTGATTCTCAGATTTATATCTGTATTTGATATGCACACATGCACATATTTATACCCTCATATACCCATGTGGTAAGCTGCCCAAGCAGGTGCTAAATTGTGCTTAATCTAACTTTTCACCTTTGATCACCTCAGTCCTTAGCCCTGGTTGCTTGAGAAGACTTTTCTTTGAGAACAACTTTTTGGTTGTGAATTCCCCTGGGATTACATAGCTGCAAATCTCAACTCTAATTAGAACAAATTTATCTACTTGTAAATGTGAGCATACATCTGAGACTTCATACCTCAGACAACTTCCTTTAAGCCTCTGCACAGCGGCTAAGAGCAAAAATTTCCTTTTCAAATACAAAATCCTGCTTCCACTCAAAAATCAACCATCCAATCAATCAATTAGTTTGTCTGCTGGTTTTGCTGTATGTACAATATTAAATCCCCTGAAAAGTGACATTTGTAAGAAACAATTATCAATATATATCATTATGAGTGCTTGAAAAGCAGGCTTTCTGCTACTGGGTGGCTGAGGATTTCCAGAGGAACACAGCAAGCGTTTCCAATTGTAGCAGGTTGGAAAAAACAAGATTTTAAAGTCGTAATGACTGACAGAACTGCTGTTTTAGGGAGTTGCTTAGACATTTTAAAATGCACCATTTATATTTATTTTCCCTTCCAGGTCTCTGCTAAGACAAATTAGCAGTATAGGTCAAGACACTAAAAAAGCAAACTTTAATAAAGTCTCAGATTTAGGATTTGTGCCTGTAAATTCCTTGGCACAAACAAGAGGCAGTGGTATGGCACAGTAAAAATCCAAGTGTCAGTCATGCCAAGGTGACTAATATAACTCACTTGTGGCCTCATTAATCATGAGTGGAGCAGGCATCCCAAATTCATGTCAGTAACAGCTTTATGTCACCCCAGCAAATAAGAAATCCTCTATAGATATCCTCAGATAGAGTGAGAAACTCTGGTCCTTTCAGGTGTAAAACACCTGAGCCTTGCAAAGGGCTGACAAGCAATGATCATTTTTCTTAGCTGAGCATCTGACACACATTTGCTATTCATTATTGCTGTATTATTTTTTGTGAGTCAGCAGAGTTGTTCTTCTTCTGGCTCTGAACAAAGTGTTTGTCTTGTAATCTAACCAGACCAGGGATGTCTCCAAATACTCTTTGGGAATTTTGTAAAAAATGCAGCCTCTGCCTCAGCTATAGAAAATAAATTGAAGGTTTTTTTCCCCTCAGGTGAAACTGATACCATCTTAGGACACTTGTGATCCCTAGATAAGGGGATCACACAAGCAATGCTAAGAAACATTTACCACTTGAGTTGTTAGATTGTGAAAGGGTGGTAACTAAAAAAGGAAATATTTGGATAAGTACAGCTAGATTTCTTTAAAAGCTCTTTGCTTCCTCTTCTTCCAAGTTGTGCATGTGGAAGATTTTGCTTACCTCTCCGTCTCTACACCTCTATAGCAACATTCATTTGGGATGAGAGACACATGTTGCTGTCAGGACTGACCCAGTTGGAAAGCCATCACTACTTTATGGTAGGAGTAGAGTCCAGGTGGATTAGGTCCTTGCTCTGTGTGACCTCACTGCCACACACACTAGTATAAGGGAGGCAATAGAGATGCTGGGCTATGGGCAGGACCATCCAGCTCTTTTGGGGGCTCTCTACCTGTGGGTCAGCTTAGTCTAAGAGCCAAAACACTTTGTGAGGAGACGGTAGGAAAATCCATTTCTCTCTTTCATCCCCTCTAAGTATATCTTTATATAGTTGCTTCAAAATTCAAATTTTCATCAAAAAGCTCTCAGAGAGTGGTGCTGATCAGGAGTCCTCCTGACTGCTGTCCAAGACCTCCATGTGGCCCTTAAAGGCAAGACAGTCTGTGTTTCCAGCTCACCTGTACTCAGCCTACTCCCTGGCCCCAGAGGGTGAGCTGCAGTTCAGGTCTGCCAGCCTGGAGCCTGCAGGATGCCTGTGGGGCTGCGCCAGCTTCCTGGGGCCACATCCACCACGCCTGCCTCAGCAGCAGCAGTGGAGGGTCTGGAAGAAACGTGAGTTTCAGATTTCATGGGGCATTCTCAGCCCAAAGAAAACGGCATGGCTGTCTGTTCCTTTCAACACGAGTCGCCATGCAGGGTGACAAAAGTGCAGCTGATGGGCCACATGCGGTTCCTGAGTGCATCTGCTGCTGCTGCACGTGGTGCTTGGTGAAAACCCCCAGAGAGGCTGAAGTGTGACAGCCAGGTGTGTCCTCACCTTCTTCCCTCTGCTCCATATGGCATCATGGCACGGGAGGAAGAGCCAAAAGCAGCAGAGGACACATCACCAAGCACCCTGATTCTCCTCCCCACTGGAAAAACAGAGCTTCCTATTGACAGAAGACTCCTTCTGCAATATTTCTCCCAAATCCCAGCATGTTTAAGATGCTCCCAAGATAGCTGAGTCTCCAGTTGATGATATTTAACTGCCTGTTGTCGTGAAGGTAGGATATTTTCAGCTGAAGTTGATAGGCTGGTCATATGGATGAATGGAGACTGAAAAAGGAAGACCTGGACCAAAATAGTTTTCTAAATGTTTAGTGAGAAGATAAAAGTCATTCCCTCTCCCTAGGGCAGAGCAGTTTATGGATGATTACCTGTGATGGGTGCATAGCAGTGTAGTCTGGGCAGCCTGGCATGCTGCAGTGTGGGAGAGCATCAGGCTGCTAGCAGGCCTGGAGGTGACATCCCAGGGTGCACAAGGAGCCAGTGAGGAGCCTGCTGGAGCAGTCACCCATGCACTTACATTACATGAAAGCGCTATCACTTGGTGCGCACATGCCTCCGCCTGGAAACAGGAGCCGAGAGGAGTAAAAATAATAGGAAGAAAAAAAGGAAAACCAAAAATATTAGGAGAATTCTGGTTAGTCTTGCCCAGTGATGAATTCAAAACCATAGTGAAATATTCATTATTTGTGGGCAGTAATATTTATATCATGCATTAACAGAGAAGAGAGGAAAAAAGGTACTCTTGAACATTCAAAAACAGGCTGGCATCCCTACTGGTGTTGTCTGTGTGTTCTGCATCCCCTGGATGGTCTTGGTTCACAATGCTTCCCATGGAGCTGTAATGAGTCCTTTGGTGCCAGGCCAATTCATATCATGGTTTTCATACTGCTTATGTAACTTGCACATCTAAGGCTTCATTTGTAATAAACCGATCATGTGAAAGGCAGCATGTCCATAGTGGTGGTTGTTCTTTTGGCTCCAATGGTGACAATTGCTTTGCTACTAGGGAAATTTGTGGGCCGTGGCTCACACTAGTTTTCTCACCCCGAGCTGACTCAGGACAGACCCACTTCACATCTCTGAAGCTACAGCAGGTCCTTCTTGCCCTGGCATTCATTCATACATTGAAAAAAGGCCATGCCCAGTCTCTTGATAATAGACTTGGTGCAAATGTTGCAATTCCAGAGTATAACGCCATGTTGGTGGCTGATGTGGTTCTCCTCCTTGCCTCATATGTGGGGAGAAATGTCATATTTAGGGTCATACAATGAATTAACATTGAGGCAGGTTCCTGGTGTTGGACCCAAAGTGGAGGGGCAGTCAGGAGTTGAGCTAAATGACTGCTCCTCTGCTGAACATCCTCTATTAAGGTCAGTGTGTGGTTACAAGCACTCCCAAGGTTGAGCACTGACATGGTGGTAACTGGATCTCACTGGGCTGGTCAAAAGGGAGTTCTACTTCTCAGCAATTATTGTCTGGGGGAGGGGAGGGAAATGGAAGAAACAAACCCCCAAACCTGGAGGCAGGGAATTAGAGTAAGTGCTGATGAGTTGGCAGATGCTGCTGGATCAATGGCCGTATCATGGCAGGGAAAAGAGCAACAGCCCTCTCAGAGCCATCAGTCACTGTTGTTTTGGGTAAATGCCAGCAAACAGAGTAAGAGGAGAGAGAAGAGAGATGGGGGAGGGAGACACCAGCCTGCTGGGCCACTTTTAATTACTTCGGGTCACATCAGACAGAGAAACGCCCACTGTGACAGATCAGTCCCACTCAGAGGGCTTGCACGCAACCCAGGGTAGCAACCAGGACTTATGTCCACGGAGCTCCTTTTATCCAGAAAAAAACCCTCCACAGCTCAAAGCACCACCACAGCCAAGTGACAGCCAGAAGCATATTGTGCACATCCCCATGCCGTGCAGGGCTTCCCTGGGCTGAAGCAGCAAGGGGCATCTGTCTGACAGCGTGTGCAGCCGCACTACACAACTTTCTGGGCAAGAGGGAGGGCAGGGGAGGCTCAGTGGTACCATAGCTTCCCTGGATGGCAGCCAGAACATTAGCACATCTGAGGTAGGGCTCATGTCTCCACATGGCTCAAGTTGTTTGCCACAGCCTCCAGAAAGAGATCTTGCAATTTTCTCACTCTTTTTCTCCTTCGAAGCCTTCAGTGGTGCTTGTGGCAGCATAAATGCTCTTCAAAGTCTTAGTTATGAGTGTTTTTTGCACCAGCAGCAAGGTGTTGTTGTAGGAATGGTCACTGACTTTCTGTACTTGATTACCATCACAGATATCTCAGAAGCTTTACAAAAAGAAAAAAAAGAAAGAACTATCACCATCCTATAAATATTTTTATGGCAGAATTCATCGCTGCCATGTATGAAGCTCATATATGATCCTTGCTTTCTTCACACACAGCTATTTCCTGTTGACTTCACTGGGATCTGCATTTGCATTCAGGTTGCACGGTCAGGTTGTTAATTATGCAAACTCACCTGGTCCTTCTGAGCTCAGCACAAATTCAGATGGACATGCCCTCATGAAAATAAGTCCTGCATTGCCCTGCTGCAGATTTTAAAATTCTAGTTTCCCCGGTGGAAACAGTATTTGGTATTTCTAGAACACTCTGATGATGTGTGGCCCCTCCTACTTTCTTCTCAGTCCCTGTTTAAGTGATGTTCAGTTTCAGGCCTTCTGTCCCTGCATCTGTGCTTCTCCTTCAACCTGATTGCTTGTGGTGCTGAGCTTTTAACTATGTTAATGACCTGATCCAAGTTGAAATAATAAAAAAAGGCAGGGTTGGTTTTACAGTGCAAACAATTTTACCCATAGATGATGCAGGGATGGAAAATAGCAGAAGAGGGGATTTAAGAATGATTTTAAATTAAATTTGCCGCCACAGTATTAAATTGCAATAGGAGCCAAAATTAAACTGCTCGTCAGCCACACCAGTGCAGATAGGAGAATTAGGCATTGTTTCTGTTTCAAATCAAATGGGTGTATAGTCTAGGAGTGCCAGTTTAGCTCACATAAAGGAGAAACCTTCATTATAAATCTGAGAGGCCACTTTAATGAGCTGTTTTAATCTGACGTAGTTCAACCGATTGTGGTGGCTTTGGCACAGGCGCTGCTGTGCTGTGTGGGGGATGAGATCTGCTGTGTGCTGTTGCCCCCAGCAGAACCCGTGCGCCCCTGGTGCCAATGTCTTGTGTGAGTGTGTGCCCCATGGATGTTGCAAGCACACCTGGCTGGTGGGTTCTCACTTGCCCCATTTGACTTGGTATTTTTCTCTGCTCTTTCTACTCCCCACGTTTTATTCAGCTGGCTCAGTCTGGCTAACAGCTTTGTCTGGGGGGGTGGATCTCAGGAGTGGGCAGCTTTTGTTTCCTGAAACATAGCAGCTCTAAATCACTGCCAGCCTGGGTTTTTTGCTGTGGGTTTTCCCTCCTATGATATTCACAATAACGTCTTCTTGTGCTACTCTGTAATTTAGGGGGACACTCTTTCTGCTGTAAACACACTGCTTCCTTCTTTCCCCAAACACCTTTTAACTCCAACAAGGTTAAAGCCTGGCATTCATATTCTTAGTCCGTCAGGCTGGTGCAAACAGAGCAAGAGGAAAACAAGAAATTTTAGTGTCATCCTAGATTTTCTGTGTGACTTCAGAATGGTTATTGTAATGGCAGAGCTGATCAAATACAGTAGAAATGTTGTTTTTAAATATTTATTGCTATTCCAACTGATGACTACTCAACAACAACTCATACTTTATTTACTTATTTGTTTGCTATTCGAACATCTACCTAAAGAGACTTTTCTTGCACAAATACTAGGGGAATGGCTGTTCTTTGTACCAATGCCCCTGTTCAGCTTCAAGCAAAAGTATTTGGGAAAAGACAAGAAATGCATGTTTCTAATTGCTTTCCTCAACTGCTCTTCTTCAGCCATTATTGCTATTACTCCTATTGCTACAGAGTCAGAAGGTCTTGGATAAGGTACAATTACTGTGTGACCTGGGTGAGAGCTGTTCTGACGTGTTGAGTTAGGTGATCTAACTCTGCAGGTCAGCAGCAGGATCTACAAGGCATTGTACAACCTTATGGGAACAAGGAGCTGCTGTGAAGGTCTCCTGGGTGAGAGAGACCCTGCTTTTACAGGTTCCAGCATCAGAGCAGTAAGAGACTTGATATCATTTGGTGATAGGAATACTCAGTACAGGAAGAAGAGCATGTACAAGCAATCACAGATACAAATGCTAAAATCAAGTTGATAAGTCTCAGTAGGGAAAACAAATCAGCAATTAATGTAAGCAGTGCTGGGGTTAAAAGAGGCTTGGAGGAGGAGGGGAGTTGATATATTGAGACAGAAGGTTAGTGGATGGAAGTACACTCAGAAGGTGATTGGAGACTTTCCAGTGGGATAGAAATATTTTTTGCTTGTGGGTTGAAGATTCAGATAGGTACTGAAATCTGCAGGGTGTTCACTGGTTGTTGTCCCACTTTCGGGTAGTAAATTTATGCCGAAAAAAAAGCCCCCGAAATATTTGTCCTCCTTCTGTCTCACAGTCTCTGCCATGTCCAGATAGAGAAGGAGGATAGAATTTTCTGCCTATTTTTCTCCTCTGTCACCTGTCCTTTTCACTACAAATGTCTGTCCAGGTTGGAGCATCCTAAGATGCACATCTCTCTTCCTGCTGTAAGTGGATGGACATTTTGGTCTTTGTGCTCTGGGCTGCCAGAGCAGTAATATTTTTTCCAGGAGTGCTAAATTCTTGCCAGAACTATTTAAAACAAATAAACAAACAATTTCATTTTGCCAAGCTCTTACTGTGTTACACAGGCCCAGTGGCAACTTTTTAATGATAAAGATTCCTGAGGTTTCTGTTCATGCTTGGACACAGCAATTGCGAACAGAAGCCGCATTATGCACACACTGGACCAAGCGTAAGAGCACCTGCTGCTGCTCCTGCTGCTACTAAAGAGAGAGCAACTAATCTCTTTAATTATTGGAAAAGAATTAAGGCTTTGATTTCTCTTATTGCAGAAACATAGATATTTTTCCCCCCTGCAGGCAGGGAAGAAGATGCTCTTCCTGTTCTGCTGCATGAGTGAGGGGCTTAAACCACTGGGTGGGTGACCTCCACCAGCAGCACGCAAAGGAAGAGTAGGGCTGTATGGACACCCACCACTCCATTATCTATATGAGGACTGGCACCCATGGGTTTTATCCCATAATGTCAGCACTACATGCAAGTCAGAGGGGCCAGTTTGCTCCCTGGAGCTGTGGTAGAAGTGATTCCTTTGGCTGAGGACAGGGTTAGGCTCTCTCTAGGAGCAAGGTGAATGCAGATGGCAGCAGGGTTGTCTGGGCACCACTGGATCCCACTTGTCTGCAAGTGTGCTGCATGTTCTGGGCATGCCAGGGAACCACAGGACCACTGGCACATTGACTGTCTCCAATGGAGACATGGGCTCGTCATGCAGACAGAACATCTGCTTCTTTCGCCTGGGAGGAAGAGGTGGTGAATCCAGAGTAGAAAATAATCACGGGGAAACTGTTTTCTTGACAAGGATTTTGTAGCATGTTTTTAGGAAGACCTTCCTGGCCACATGCTGCAAAGTCACACTCTTGGGGGCACTGGGAGTTAGAGGAGCTCTTGAAGGACTAGGGAGGGTATGTTACCAGTCGTTCCCCAACACTCAAAGCTGGACAAGACTGGGCTGTAGTGGTCTTCTCTCAAACACTACCAACATTTTGTTAGTCTCCTTGTCTCAACTCACCTCCCAGTCCATTTTTCTCCACTTCCAGACCCTTATCTCCTTGTCAGTGTTAAAGCAAGAGGAGTGGAAAAGAGCATGGAAAAGAGCAAAAAGATCCTTTCCATCCTTTCAGCTCCCTGCTGCTGTCCCCCCTGCCCCCCTGCCCACAAAGGAGCTGTAAGTATTCCTCTGCACCACAAAAAGGACCTGCCAATGGATCTAGGACAGAAAGAGTTAAACTCAGACGAGCACTAGCTCCAACACAGTTAATCCATATAAAGCTCATGGATTTCTCTGCAGTGATCTTTGTGGTTGTCATTTGCATTTTTTTCCTTTTGTGAAATCTTTTCTTCTTTCCTTTTACACTCGTATGCATGCAGAAATTAGCATATTGTACCGAGAGTGGGAGATGTAAGAAGCCGACCCCCTGCTGTTCAGGGGATTGTGCAATCTGCAGGCGGCATCAATTTTTCAGCAGTTTTCTCATTTCTCATTACAGTCAGGGCACCGCACAGCTCCCGATTCAACACAATCCCTAGTGGTCCTACAGACAAGCATATGGGCTGTCGAATAGCCGTACTGCTACGTTCATAGCATTAATATCCTTGTTTATGCTTCCACCGTAATTAATCCTGGTATTAATATAGTTTGGGCTTAGCTTTACTAATTATGTATGGGCTAGCAGGATAATTATGTCAGCAGACTCCAGCACTGATACTTGACAGCAGTTTGCTAACCTTAGGAGCTGCACATAAACACTTTGGCCGATCCTGCCTTAGAAAAAAGGGAGGCAAAGAGATGAGGAGGAGGCTGTGTATGGCGACTCGATGTCTGATAACTATAAATACTGTTTTTAAAATAAGGAAATTTCACAAGCACAATAAAGTTGTCCTCAGGTATCAAACTCTGTGGTTGTCATAGTGATGTGTGCATTATTAAGAGGGTGTTGTTCACTCTGGCATCTAAGCTTATAATGAGGACAGCTCATTATCGGCCCAACGAGAGTTCCTTTCCCCACTGACCACATCGCAGCTTGACGGTGCTTGGGGCTGAGGGGAACTTTTTTCCCTGTGTTCCTTCCCTACCCTCCATCCCACTCCACCCCGAATAACCTCAGCAAGCTCTTGGTACAGCATACTGCTGTGGAAGGCTAATGAATGGCTAGTGCTAGGAAAGACATTTCCCAGTTTTCCTCTGGTTTTGAGCGTGCCTGTGACTTTAATGGGTATGAAAAATCACGCTTTGGCCACTTTAGACTCTTTGGTTGTCCCTGGCCTGCATGTTCATTAACATTGCAGATTGGGGAGTTTAAAACAAGCCATTAGTTTGCTTTTATTTCTGCACCTGTTTCTGCTGCCTGACTGTTCCCCGCAAATATCCTTCGAGGGGTCAATGATGCTCCTTTGCGCCAGGCACATGGCTTAATGGAACTTCCTTTGCTTATCATTAGCCACTTTGCATTTTTATAGAGCACTATTAACTGGGATGCAGACTTGCTTTTAATTCCCTTCTGAGGTTTGTACACAGCGGTCACATCCCTCCCCCGCTCCTCAAACAATCCAATTATCACAGTTTGTCACACAGATGTGGATGACCCACACACCACCTGCTCCGCTGGCGAGCCCGATCCTCCGGGATGGCAGCCCAGCATGGCAGTTTGAGTTTTGCCTCGGAGGGGCCCTTTAAATGGCTTAAAATATCATATATCTGCTTTTGTTGACAAAACCAAAGCCAGAACCCGAAATCAGCTGTGAAATTACCTTATTTGAGGGTATGAAAGGGATGTGAAAATGACTTAAAAGAATTTCATTTTTTGCCTCTCTCCCCCTCTTTTTTTTCCCTTTTTTTTTCATGAAATAGTTTTATGTCTAGACAGGCAACCTGTGTGTTGTTCAGCCCCATTAGGCAATCCTGGCAATGTAAGGATCTGATCACCTGGAAAGTTTGAAAAGTGAAAGTTAGTGAGAGTGCTGCTATTGGCCTCCTATACAAGTATGTATAAGAATTAGGGATGTGATTAAAAGTCATCAACTTCAACTGGATTTACTGTGTGCTGATGCGTTTTCCTGAAATGTCTCCCAAATCTTAACCCAAAGACGTGGGTGGAAATATTCCCCATGTCTTCAGTTCATTTTGGAGCAGACCCTTTGAGCTTTGCCATTAAATCTCCCAGGTCAGACTTCCCTCTGCTCAGCCCTCCCTGTGTGATTTCAGCCCCTTTCTAGCAGTGTCTGGCTTTTGGCCTGCAACAGCCCAGGGACGTCTGGCTCTTGCTCAAAAGTGGCTGTACCATCACAGGGTGCAGGACCTTGGGTCCTACTCCTGTACCTATTCTTCTAAATTAAAGGGTCGCTTGCTAAAACACAGAACCAGTCCTAACACCAGAAACTTCATCTCATCACATGCAGAGATTGTAACTGGAGATGCCAGAGCTGTATGCTCTCTTTGGCCCCGAACCCTGAAATTTTCTTCGCCCAGCAGCAGGGTTTCAGGAAGGGTAGAGCCTGATCTGAGTGGCCAGTGTGTGACCTCATGAACGGAGGTGCTGAATCCATGGCCCGGGTGATCCTCCTACAGCTGGTCAAGGGTGAGCTGAGAGTTGCCCAAAGAAGAGGCAATCCCTATAAATTCTCCACAAAGAGTTTGTGAGAGATTCTCTTCTAACAGAGACTTTTGCATGTTTACAATTGCACCAGGGGTTTTCCATAGCTTCCTTCCAGTTTTATTATATTTTTTTCTTTTGGCCATAGTATTTCGACCAAAAGTAATGAGGTCCCTCCAGTAGGGGTTTCATGCTGCATGTTCTCTTTGTCACACAAAAATCAAAGGGAATTTTGCACGTGAATAAAATAAGAGGCCCTCAAGCTGTAGCTAGAAGGTCCTGGATTACTCCATCAGTCTACAGGAGAAATCCTCCTGCCCTGAAGCAGTCATCTCCAAGCAAAAACTCTCTGTTTGTGTTTTTAGACTCTGGAGGAAATTGGGAAACACCGTGGAACTGCATGGAAGTTTTTAACTTTCCACCAAATCCCAGATTTCCAGATCTTCAGATTCAGATCCTCTGAAAGTTATGTGTTGTCTAAATGCTGGACATTCCTCTTAGTTCTGTATCATTTGAAGGCTGAGAGTCAGTATCAGGGAGCAAAAATAAGCCAAATGTTTTAAATGTGTGTGACGAGTAAATGGATTGGTATTTTGTCTTTTATTTCAAAAGCCTTTTTCTACTGGGAAATTAGTCTCTACTCGTAGCGATGGGATAATCTGCTTATAGCCCAGTTCATCAATATCTTAAGTACCCACATGCTTTTCGCGTACAACAAAGTAACTGATATTTACATGCTGGTTGTTAACCGTCTCAAGTAAATTTCCTAGCAGAATACAGGTGAGTTTTAGCCAGCTGTGCACACTTTATTAGCACAGATTACATAGGCCTATCAGTATAGTTACATTTTCCAGGTACCGGGAGCTTGTTAGACCCTCAGAGTACAACTACATGTCTCTCTACCCTCAGGACCTTGCAGGCTGACACAAGATGCTCAAGGGGAAGACACAGGCCTGGAGGAACATGGACATCAGCATGAGAAAGTGGGTGCTCAGCAAAGGTCTGTTGGTAGAATGGAGAGGTAACAAATTGACAGGATAAGTAGCAAGGACCTTTTGTTTGGCTCATTCTTTATCAGCTGCTTCAGCCTGTAAACTTGGTCTTTCTGGATTCCCTGAAATAGTGGAACATAGTCCTCAGTTCCACGTTCCAGTGCTCAGTGACAGCAGAGGTGGCTCATGGAGCTACAGTCAGCAATTGCTGTGGCAGCCCTGGGTGTATATGGTTTTAGCAAAATTCAGGACAGAAGTGGCGATGATGGATCTGCTGGTGACTAAAATACAACCTGAGACCCAGAGAATGTCTAAACTGCTGACAAGCAGAAGCTGTGAGGGCATATCAGAGAAAGATCTTTGTACACAAAACATGCTTCTGTTCTTTCTAAACGTCTGCTTGACCACTGTCAGAGAGAGGCTACTGGGCTAAACAAACCCTTGTTTTGATGCAATATGGCCTTTCTTAATCTATTTTAGGGTGTACTGTTGCATACCCAGTGCTTCTGGCTCTGTGGCATTCCCTCTATTGCAGGAAGCACTGCAGACACCTGGGCAGAGATCAAGGCCCTTGCTCTCCATCTCCATGAGTCAAGACAATGAAAAGTCACTTTCATCCTGCATGGGGGCGGAAATACTAATGCAGAGGGCAGCCAAGAATTGCCCTGTTGCTCTGGGGTCTTGAAAAGGCAATCTTAGCAGATTGGGGCAGGTACTAGTTCGTTTTCCATCTTTTCCCTGAGTTACTACAAGAGAGATAAATCAGACCAGAAACATAAATGAAGCATAGGATTTTTTATTAGTGCATGAACACTGAAACTGCTACTCATGGTGTATAGTTTGCAGTTTTAGGTTATCTGCTGCATGTGTGTTCACCATACATAAATATCTGACAGCAATTATGCTTAGTGATACTGTTGGAAACCAGAGTCATATCTCCTTTATGAGTTTATAAAAGGACCCTTTCAACTTTAAAACGTCAAGCGAGCAAGCCAGTTATACAGATGTGTTATTTTAAGCATGTGTTTTCATCCAGGACCAGTCCTCTAGACACGCGTCAAGCTGAGCAAGCAGGGGAGTCCTTTGCTCAGCCAGACCTAGGTGCATTTTCCAGTCACTCTTAGAGTTTAAAAAGCTTGAATTATTTTAATATTTCTGAGTCTTGTCTTTGTGAGGAAGCCATACTCTGATAAAGTATTGGTTAATTTAAGCCAGTTGGAGGAGGATAATTACAGTTTTGGAGCAGCTTCTGTGTTTTGCCGTTTGTTTTTATTCTTCCCATCCATCATGGTGATGGTGGTGGGTGAGGAGGTGCCCAGGTGAAGTACCAAAGGACAGCTGGGTTATTGGGTTATTGACTTCTGTCTGGAACTTTGTGGGTGACCCTGACTTTTCCTTCCCAAGGGCATAGCAGTCGGCAAGCAGTGCTGCTCAAATATTTAGACAATATTGAATGTACTCTCTTTTGAGAGACACTGAATAGGTGATCTCACCCACTTGTTTTTATTCACCATTACATGCAATCTTTGTTGCACACAAGGACTTAATCTAGTCTGTGACAGCACCCAAGTATTTCCTCTCTCATTTAACTTTTCTTATGGAAGGTAATTTGCCTTAAAGCATCTGGGCTTCAGCAAAGCAGAGAAATCACCAAAAATGTTTCTACAGCGATTTCCGCTCTTAGGATCTACCCCCTTTCCTGGTGATGTCAGCAAGGGCAGCAAGGGCCCAGGTACCACTTTATCCTTTGGTCCACGTAACACTGAAGGCTCTTGGTGATGGCATCCTGCTCCTGCACAAGCCCCAGGTGTGCCAGTGGTTAGCTGAGAGATCTGGTCTTCACAGTAAATAGAAGAGGTCAGGACAGAAGGAGCGGGTCTGTGATGAATTGCATGCTAAAGCAGATCCACATTCTGCCAGTTGCGTGATTACACACTTGGACATGATTTTTTAATGGAGATGGAAAACAGACATTTTGACAGGACTGAATTTTGCTCAGGGCTATCTATGTGCTACTCTCACTGAAGCGTCTGGGCCGAATTTGTTCCTGGTTTGAGAAGACACAACTCTGCTGAGGCATGATAGAGCTGAGTCTGATACTGAGGTGCAGCTGAAGACAAGTATTCCTGCTGTCTCCTGTCAGGGCAGAGAGAAGAGCCCTGTGAGATGCTAGTTATGAAATCCTATTGCTGCCCTGTGCCTGTTTGGCTGGCAGGCATGCAGGTTTAAAGAAAAATGTTTTGGTTCTCTAATTGATCTTTAATTTCAACTCTTTTAAGCTTGTCTTGTTGAACATACTCCCTGTGAAGAAATTGTTGTTGGGGCTTAACCTGTTCTGAGATTTTAGAAAATCTCAAAGAATGTCTAACTTTCATGGGCACAGAATTAGATTGAAATATAAATAAATGAACAAACAGCGAAAGAAAGAAAAAAGTGCTGAAAGGAGTAATCTGTAATAGCATTTCAACTCCTGCAATACAAGAGGAGAAAAACTTTGAAAAGTCCTTGGATGTGCATCTTGCCAGAAGGGATCATGTGGGAGCAAGGTGACACTTTCTTCCCTTTGGTGATGGTCCTAGCAGGGCTTTGGAAAGCACTGGTGCTGTAAGTATTGCAGGATTATCACAATGCAGTTATGGGTGGGATTTCTTTCCCCTTTTTAAATGGTACTTTTTTTGAGATGCCTACGCTGGTGCTGAACCATCTCTCTGGAAGCCTTCAGGCTGAGGCTGAGACTGTGTTGGAAGGGCAACTGTAGTCAGATACGGGTGAGCTTGGCTGAACTGCAGAAGGGTAAGTGTGTCAACAGTATTATTCCTTGGCCCATATTAGATGGGAAATTAGATTAGGTGATTTGATAATCAAGCCTAAACCAGCTACTGCTGTACTAATGGGAGACAGCAAACTTCTAAGTTAATGCCAAGATGTCAACAATGATGTGTTCCTCAGAAGACTTCAAGAAATACTGGAAAGAGGTTTTAGTCCAGCAAACTAGATTTCATGTACTCTGTGCATGTTTGGCAATCCCACTGAAGGTGTAGCATTTATTCTTGTCTCCTGGCTGAGCCATGTATAGCTACCTTGGTGGACTATCAGCTTAACATTATCTTGCAAGGAAGAAAATAGGGCCTAGTCCCTTGTGGCCTCAGGGATGGGTAAGGGAATGGTTTGGCAGCATGACTCGGCTCTTCCCCATACAAGGACTACCATATAGTGGTGCTAGAGATGGATCTCACCACCTTATGTTGGCAGTCCTGGCACTCCATAGATAGTCCCACCTAACTGACCTGATCTAAAAGATCGTGCAGTAATGGTATTGGAGAACAGCACCCTTCATTTGTCCATTGAACTCACTGAATGCTGCCTGCTTCAGCTTGCCCAGCATAGCTGTGGTATCCTGTACAGCTGTATGGGAAACTTGTATTTCATATGATAGCTCATAGGAGCTCATATCAAGTCCATTTGAGTTACCTCCTGAGAGGTTCAAAAGGCCACTTTCGGGTGGTGGCTAATGGTTATCTGCCAGCTGTGATAGCTGGAGCTAACTGGCTCTATCTCCTGCACCAAAACTGACTTTACAACCTAAT
This sequence comes from Gymnorhina tibicen, assembly GCA_013399875.1. Taxonomy (NCBI): domain Eukaryota; kingdom Metazoa; phylum Chordata; class Aves; order Passeriformes; family Artamidae; genus Gymnorhina; species Gymnorhina tibicen. The sequence continues at coordinate 5,606,057 of VXAZ01007128.1, read as the reverse complement.
CCCCTCCATTGCTGCCCCGCCAACCAAAATTAATTAATTTAAGTCTTTTCTGTCTCTGTAGGGCCCAAAATGAAGGTGCAGAAGGCAAAGGTCTCTCCTGCTACCATTGTGTGTAGAAGCCTGTTTACTCCTTATTTGTGAAAGAGTGTTTCTTTGGAGTTGTTTTAGGAAGAGTCAAATATGATAAAAGGATGTGAAAAAAAAAGATGGAATCAGGCTGCTTGCAATGAAAGGGGAAATAATTCCGAGAAACACACCAATTTAGACATTAAAGCCTTCTTTCTCCATGAGAGAAAAACCCATCCATTAAAACAGTCATAAAACCCTTTAAATCAGGTGCAGGTACCTTTTAGGAAGATGATTGCCAGTTCAGGATCTGTTCAATGTGGAGAAGTACAAATGTACCAGTTTTAATCATGATAAATAACTTCTCTTTTATCAAATCATCTCTGCTGGAAATAGTTTCGCTCTGTGCAGTAATGATAATTTGCGCACTTATCATTCGGTACCTTCCCAAGACAAGCAGCCAGCCATGGGATGTAATTTAACGACTTATCAACCACAGTTTCATCCAGCCCTTTCCAGCCAAAAGGGCATTTCACACTATTTGAGAGACTTCACCATATATTGCCATCAATTTAAGATTTTACCAGCCCCTAGTCATTAAAATTTTCCACTCAGCACTTCACTTTATAACCTGGGGATGTAGCTGCTGAACGGCACCAGCAGGCCCACGGAATTATCTGCTTTGTGCAGGTGAGGGGATAATTACCAAAAGAATGCAAATCACTAACTGGCTATCGAAGGACACAATCATGATTAGCCGTATGTCATGTACAGAGGCTGGAAAGGCATGGGGGGAAAGAAAAAAGGAGTATCTGTGGCATGCTTATTCCCTTCCTTGAGTGTTTTCCAATGGAGGTGTCTCTCCGGGGTTGTGTCTGTTCAGCTCTCAGAGGCTGGGATCTGGCACCAAATCTCCAGTGCAGCAAGGAGTGTTGAAGGGGTCCCACAGTTAACTCCCCTTCAATCCTTCTTGGTAGGTCCAGGTCTGGAAAGCCCTGGCTTCAAGGCCAGAGTGTGTCTTTGTGACTGGTGGAAAGGAGTTATTGAAGAGTTGTTTAAGTCAGGCACACAGGAGTCGTGTTCAGGAGTGATCACTCATTTTGGTCCTAGTGAGGAACTGGCTGGTGGTGGACACAGGAGAGCACTTCTCTGTATTTAAGGATGCAGTGCTTTGAGTGAGTTTGGGATCCCCTCTCTGCTGAAAACACCTGCTTGGTGGTGTATAATTTCTTTTTGGATGACAGGTTCAAATGAAAAGAGGTTAGAGGGACTTACCCACCTGAAGAAGGTTCTCCCCAACCCAAATTTCTACAACAGTGACCCTAGTCTTCCATTGTAGTCAGGATACACAAAACTAACACAGTCTTGGGTCTTGCTTTTTATGTCCTCAACCCTAAACTGTGTTGTTCTTCCTCCTTTTTATAAATAGAGGTGGTATGAGCAGCTTAGCAGACAGACTTTTGCATTGCAAGGTGAATAGTGAGAGAGTCTTACTTGCTCCCACTGGGATAGGTTTTAAGAGACTGGGGGCCACCCCTGGCCTTTGTAGCAGCCTTTTTCTGACAGTCCTACCAGCACTTACTGGTCCTGCTATTACTATCTGAAAAAGAAGCACAAGTACAGTGCTTTCTGGCCCCCTGACAGACAGAATCAGGCCCAGTGCTCTCCAACTGGCTATCGGAGCTGTAGCAAATTTCCCCAAAGCCTGCTAAAGCCTCACTGTAGCATCCTCAAATTCCTGACTGCACCCCTTAACTCCTCCTGGGAAGCACACTGCTCATGGCTGCTTCTTTGCTCTTCCTTCTCACTCACATCTCTGCTTGGAGGGGAAGACTGGAGAAATAGTGACAGCCTGCATAATTCTGAGCACAGTGGATGAACTAACATGAGCCTTCTCTCCTCTGATGGCTGCCTCAAAGCTCACAAGGATCTGAGGTGTCAGCCCATTTGGCAAACCTGGCTGAGCCTGACCAGCCAATCCAGAAGTTGTTGGGGGAATTTGTTCTGCAAATCTTGTTTCCTCAGCAGACCATCCTTTATTTAAAATTTTGCGTCATTTAAATAGAAGTCTTTCCTCTCCTTTGGGTACTTCTTGCTTTTAAAATGCCCTTTGGACTGGAAGAAAAAATATATAATCCCATGCATAAATGGTTCAAAATCTGTTTTAAAAACCCCCAAAATTTAAAGAAGTCATCTGCTTCTACCCCTCTTGCTTGGGGATGTCAATGTAAGACATACAGCACAGGAACCAGAAGTCAAAGACCCAGACTAGCCTTTTACAGGCTATGATGGCACAAAAGGAGAGAGAAAGGATAGAAAAAGGTGGAGGAGATAGAATAGGATGGTGAGAAAAAAATACATTAAGATGAATCCTAGATGTATTTTTTCCAGTCATTTTTCATGCTGAGGTGGCTCCTGAGCAGATTGTTGTGCACAATAACTCAGCCAGACCTGTTATAGAAAAAGCTCACAGTGCAGCACGATTTAATTACAAAAAAAAAGTTATAGGATTCCTGAGCCTCCTCCCACCTCTGGGGTGTGGGAAGTCATGCAAAACTGGGGGCTGAACTGTCTGCTGTCACGCAGCACCCACATCCCTGGAGTCCACAGTGCCTCTTTTAGTCATCATGTAATTTTTTTCCACTGTGCACCTCACCTCTCTTAAGGCTTTGTTGCCTTATGCGTAGGCAGTGCCTGGTGTTTTTATGGTTGGGTACAAGCTGTAGGAACAAGGGAGGGGGTGAGAGAGAGGGCTGGGCATGCTCCAGCTGTTTGCCCCTGGCACAACATTAATGTGCTGGTTTGGGGACCATCTGGCTGTGTGCTGCTGTTTCCTTCTGTGGTGGCATTTAGTGCTGGAAGATGTGTGGGCCAAAGCACAATCTCACATTGTTCTGAGAGAACCTTTTATTTTTTTGCCAGCTAACAAAGTGACCCTGCCATCAAGTTGGTAAAATGCCACTCCACTGTTTGAGAAAGGAGGAAAATTCCCATTACCAACTGTAATGAATTTATTCCTGGGTTTACACCTGTGTAAACATGAGGAGAAAGAGGCCGGGCTTGGCATGACAGGGCCAGGAGAAGATTTATAGCAGAGAGAAGACTTTAAAAAGATGTAGTATTTAAGAGTAGTATTCTGCCTCTGCCTTTGCAGCTAGGATCGTTATCTCTTGTTGCCATAACTTTGGGGTAGGCTGCTTGTGTCTGTGTAGCTGTTTATCTTCCAGATGGCCTATAGGTGCTATACAGAATCAGCATTAAAGTCTGCTAGCATAAGGTATTAGGGAGGGAACATTCGCTTGAAAAAACCCCCAGCTTCTCAAAATGCATAAAGATTCTGTTATGCCATGTTATTAAAATGCAAAGATTGGTCAGTAGATTTTTTTGAGCCAGAATCCAGATTTTCAAATGCTTTTTTACTTAAGAAGGGGGATAGGCTTTAAGAAGATGTCCCTTCTTGCCTTGTTGGTAACATCAGGGCGGGGTCTACACCAACACCAGGTGCTTGGCATCACTCAGGGAGCTGCTCAAGGCTAGAGTTTTTGCTTTGTAGAGGCCAGTGGATGTCTTTGAAGTCTGATGTCTTCTGAAAACACGTTTGGGTTGTTCTTTGGTGAGGTACAAAGACCTGAGGATGTCAGTGGAATGTCTGGGGGACAGGTCTTTGCTCAGCACAGCTTCCCCTCTCGGGGCTGCAACCTTGGAGGTTCACCCCATGCTTTTTCTCCACCCAGATAAGTGAGGATATTTTTGCCAGACTCTCAGTCCTGGGCTGTATTTTGGATTTCTGAAGGGGATTTCTGCTGAATACACTGCAGTGTTTGTCTTCAGTGTTTAAGACTTTGCTGGGGGGGTCCGTATTTTTCCAGAAGTCCTGATGAAAATCTAATGATTCCATTTTCTTGTGTCTGTCAACCTCTTGGGAGTGTGGTTAGGATGCATGTACCTGCTCTGTGCCTGAGTGACCACAGCACAGGATGTGTCCTTCCACCTGCTCTGACTTCCACTCAATACCTTTGAACTGAACCACCTTTGACTGTCCACTGAACACCTTTGAACATCCAGTGGATGAGACACCCTGCCCTGGCAGCCAGCAGCACTCATCCACACAGGCTGGGATAAGTCTGCAGAGCACTTCCCTTCCTGACAAAGCCACTTGGCTTCACGTTGTTTCTTCAAAGAGGGCTCTGATGCAGCACCATAAATCATCATGGCCAGGAAATACCCTTTTGGATCCCACAGCATCATTTTAGAGCTCTGGACTGTATGTGGTCTTTTGGCAAATACCAAATGTATGTTTAAAAATTGAAGGGCATTTTTTCCCCCCGAAAGTGGTCTGGAAAGGAGCAGATTGTCCTTGGACTGTTTGCAGAAGCTGGAGTTCAGCAGCTGTCATTCATTTGGCTTCTCCAAACCTCCAGGACTGATGATATCCTGGAAGGCAGGAGGGGGATGTGGTTTGGAGGGGCTGGGGCAAGTGGAACAAGGTTTTGAAATTGCTAGCAATTTAATACTTTCACATCCAAATGATCTCTCTTCTCTCATCTCTTGAATGTATTGTGCTCATTTATTATTTTCTTTGACCAGAGGCCAACAAACAGCAAGCAACACATATATATTTTGCAGAACAAAATTAAGAAGTGGTTTCTGGTAGTAAGTCTTGAAGAATTATTAAGGTGTCTATGTTCACCCTGCATGATAGAAGGGGAGGAATCAGTGCTGCAATTGCTACTCATAAACAACCCAAAAAAGCGCAAAACTTCCACCCTTTACAAAGGAAGGTGAAAAGGATTCTGAGCAATTTTAAATTTGGTAAACATCTTTGAAGATCTCAAACAAATTACTACAGGAAGCTCAGAATGGAGCAAAGTGTGGTTCACTATCCAGAGATTTTTGTAAAAGACTGAAATTTGGTGAACTTTGTGCTCCTGAATGTGTTAAAAGATTAAGAACCCTTATCATATGCCACATGAAGACAATGGAATTTTGACTTGGTCAAAGAAGGGTCAGACCTAAAGAAAGGACTTAGGTTTTCAACAAAGCAGATGTAATGTCCTGCAAGTTATGGGCAAAACACCTCTTTCTAATCAAGCAGATCCTGTTGTCCTGGCAAGAAACCAAAGCTCATTTCTTCAGGGAATGCCCTTTTCTTTCCTTAGGAGAGCAGTCTCCGACTGCAGCTGCCCAGGAGAATATCCAATTGCAGAAGGCATGAAAGTCAGTATCTACTGCAACCATCCCACCACAGTGAATCCACACTTTATTTCTACCTAATTCATCTGCTGCACATCCTTTTAAATCAGTGAAGGGGACCATGAAATTTGCCCTGCATAGGTAGAATATAGCACTGTGAGAAGCTCAGAGAAGCTGGGCAGGGAATGCTGTAGCTGCCCACCTTTTCCAAAAAGGAGCAAAATCCTTTTCTGTGATGTTTCATGCTGGACCCTGATGGTAGTGGGCTATTAATAGCAGCAGGTCACCCTAGGAGAATGCATGAGGAAGGTGATAGGTATAGGTTACAGGTTTGCATGTTGAGGGATGCAGCAGTTAATTTGCTTCATCTGGGTCTCTCTTTCTGCTCTCACCAGCTTTGTCCTCATTAGTATATACACTTAGAACAGGCTGTACCAGCAGTTTCAGTCACTTTGGGGCTTCAACCTCAAGCTGTGCAAAACTGCAGACATGAACAGTGCGAAACTGTCTTTAGCTATTTGTTAAACCAGGAAAAGAAAGATATGTCACCATCCTGATATCTAGCCCCGTACATGAGTTTGTCCTGAAGGCAGCCATATATATGTTTGTCTCTATATCAGAGAATCTAAGTTAATTTAGTTGTTGGGCTATTTCTTATGCCAAGAATAATAAACCGAAGGGCTCCACACCCAGCAGTGATTTTGTAGAGTGGTGTCATGAATGTGGATCAAGTTTACAGAAACAAATCTTCATTGTGTTTATCCCTTTTCTGGTAATATCTAGATTAACAGTTGAGGTGACAGACCATACAATCCATAAAATGCAAATTGTACATCACCATAGTCTCACCAAAATGAAACTCCCCTGTATAATGGTAGAGTAGCATAGACACACATTAAAAGTCAATATGTCTTTCTCACAGTTAAAAAACAAAGCCCTCCCTCACCTCTCTTTTAATAGCAGTGGCTCTGAAAAGGAAATTTGTTTTACTGCTATCCTTAAGGCTAAAAGGAGAGCACATGTGACTCTTTGGTCTTTCAAATAAAATAAACTTTATTGCAAACGTTTGTTCTTTCGTTGTCTTGCCAGTTGGGTGGCTTCAGGAGCTTGCATAATACGTGTGCAGCATGGTACAGTAATTGTTCCCCATCCTCAAAAATTCACAGGTTATGAATTCATAGATTGTTTATGCAGCTGACTGTGGCTTTGTGCTTCTCCATAGCTAGGAAAGACTGAAAACAGTGCAGACTGCATGTGTACAGCTTCAGTGAGTCCAGATTTTATATTTATCCTTAGCCTGAGTTAGCAAGAAATACATCAGCCTCAAGTCTAGTACAAAGCGTACCTCAGGGTGGCAGGGTGTGAAGCCCAGATTAATTCTGGGTACTCTTAAATAAAGGGAAATCTGATTGAGGTTCCTGGTTCAGGAACATCACCAGAGCCACAATACCTACAGCCAGTGTAAGTAAGACCACTCCAGAGGGCAATGAGATTGAGATGCATCACCCTATAGGACCTCTTTGTCTATCTAGGGAGAAGTAAAATAGAGCTCTTAGGTGACCAGTCAGTAAACTAGAGTACAGGTAATATGTTGAGCTGACATGTACCGAGGCCTCTGTGTCTGAAAGTGTTCAGGTCCCGCCAGAGAAGACTGTAGAGCTACTGAAGTGTCAGAGTAGCTGCTGTTGTATTCCTAGGACTGCTCAGACCTGGACAGAAGAATGACCTTGCAGCTGGAGGTGGGAAGGAAAAAGGAAAAACACTGAGATAAAGACAGAGGAGCAATTAGGAATAAGGAATGTGAGTAAAGGAAGGAGAAAATGCAAGTAAACCTAGAACAAAGAAGCCAGAAAGGACTCAACACCGTGGTAAGGGCACTTTATAGTGGTGTATATATCTACAAACCTGCTCTGAGCAGTGTGTTTGTTCCTGTCTCAGCAGAATGCACGGGTGCTTCAGTTCCTCACCGCTGAGCGTCTCTAATGAACGCTCTTTTGTAGCCTCCCGAACACCTCCCATGGCTAATGCAGGGTACGCTAACATATTTGTAAAGGTTTGATTAGCAATGAGTAGATCTGCCCTAACTTCAAAATACATCAGTGGCATGTAGCCTCAGGAGCCCCTGTATCTTAAACACATCCCTGGTGGCAAGCCAGGTTTAACTGCACACAAGGTGATGCTGCTTTCCTTCTTTAGGGCACTGCCTCCACATTCAGCCAGAGGAGCTGCGGCCATCCACAGCACATCGCCCTGATGTGAGCCCACAGGGAACAGAGGCGTTCTCTTCGCAGGTGAATTCATCCCTGTGCATCCTGGGCCCAGGCATCAGCTTGAGCACTGAAAAGATTTATATCTGATTACTCTTCTTTTAAAAGAATGTCACTCTCAGAGAGAATTTCAGTGCCTGGGGGGCAAAAGGAAAGGATTGTTTTGGTTGTTTTGAATTGAGTGTTGGCTCTTTGCATGTCAGGCTACTCCACTTAAGTTTCCCACTTGTGGGCTCTCTGCCCCCATGCTGGCGTCTTTCAGCAGACCTCCCTGGTAGCAGTGCAATAGTGGAGTGGATTAGTGACAACTTTCAGAGGGTTTGAAACTTGACAGAGTATTTCTCTCTCTGAAACAATGAAGTTATGCCTGCAGGGAGGTCCTGAAGACCTGGTAGGTATTCTTGATACAAAAATTGGACAGAAGTCTCAATCCTACATCTCACCCCAGCATATGAACACAAGTGCTCCATGGAGTATTCCTTTAGGATAGACACCGTGCATGAAGAAGTAGATTTTGAAGGGAGAGATTGATCTCTGCTGCCTCTGAGCACTGTGCAAGAGTGAGGTGCGAGAGGGAATGGCACTGGGGGAGCTGCAGCCTGTCTGTTCTGTTCTTGACAGCCATCAAGGGTTACTGCCTCTGGAGTGTAGTTTGGAGCAACCCTATGTAACATCTTGAGCAAGGGGATGTGGGAATCTTCCCCTTCAGTTCCTTCATTTCTCTGGTGCTCAGATCTGAATCCCACAGGTCTGAGGATTTGAAGAAACCATCACCCATTCCCAGCCTCATAAATCCACAAGGTTACTGAACTTCAGAAAGCTGCTGATGAGTATCTGTAAAAGCAGGTGGTGGCTTTAGAGTGAGGATTTGCTTATGCAGAGTGGCTGAGGAAAACTTAATCTGAATTAACAAAATATGTGAATTGAAAGTGGATTATCAATGCCATATAAATGGATGAATTCCTTACATTCTTCTCTTCAGAATTAAAATGATCCTAATTTGTTTCAGTATAATTATGAAAGAGAATGTTATACAGGTCTTTAATGAGATATAACTTACTGACCGTAAAACTTAGCCTGGGTTGATTTTTTTGTGTCTCCCAGTAGGGGTGAGATTGGAATACAGTCCTGGATTTTTTTTAGTAGGAAACTTGTATTGTCTTTACTGGGGATTTTAGTAACTGATTCTGATAATGTAAGAATCCATTTTTATTACGATTGTACTATTTATATCATTAGGATATGAAATCTCTGAAAAAGCGATTAACTAATCCTCACCATGTCCCTGTGAGGTTGGTAAAGGCTTTGTAGCAACTTCTCTGTTCATTGCTGTGCTATGTCTGCTTTTAGCACGGAATACAGCAAGGAAAAGCAGAGCTACGAGATATAGGAGAGAATCAAATCTTATTGGACACATGGGAGGAATTAAGCGAGAAAAAATCTTACTGCCCAGCTTAGAATTTGGACAAGCCACCGTGAGAAAATGTCGGGGGAGTTTTAGCAATCAGGGTGTCTGCTTTATGTCTAACCAAATCCACACATAAAGGTGCCACACACAGAGTGCACTGTGGTGAGGACCGGCTTAATGGCAGGGTGTAAATATTGTAAAAATAATTGTAAAGATGGAAAAATAATTTATCTCATTTCCTTCTGTTCGTAAGGAGGATTTATCTATTTACATTACATTGCTTTAAAAAAAATTAAAAGTGAAAAAAAACCCCTCTGAGAAGATGACTGCTCTCTGAAGGCTTATTCTCCTTTGCCATAGCTTGCTCCATCAGTGTTGCAGTGCAAAGTGGTACTCCTCGCAGTCCCTTCTCCATAGAGGCAGCTTCTTTCTTTTCCTCAGAAGACAGTTTATTTTCTACCCAATGCTAAATCTCATGTTTGTCTCACTTCTTTGAATGAGCACAAGCACTGTGCTTTTGTTCTTCTCATTTTCCAGTGCCTTTTTGCTGATCTTCTCTGCATGTATCTGAAAGGTCAGAAAAACAAATCAGTGTGGAAAAAGACCTCCTGCCCCTTTTAACCTAACCTGTAGGAGGGAGGGAAGGGAAATCACCAATTACGTGAAAGGGAGCTTTAAATATACTTGAAAAAAAGCACTGTGGGAGTGAGGGTTTGGAAGGACAGGTGTTGACAAGACCATTCTCTGCAGTTCACAGGGTGCCTTTTTGAACTCACGGTCTTCTCCTCCACAACAGTGTATGCAGGCAGATCCATAGAGCTGAAGCATATCCCGAGAAAGAGGCACTCTGACAGGGAATGGCCCTCTCATTTCAGCATCACTGACCTTAAAGGTTGGTCACTGGGAGCTGGACTGAGACTCACCATTTAGTTTGAGGGCTACCAAATGCTGACCTCTATCTTCTACTGCCTGGGTTTCCTTCAGTACTTTCTGGTAACCACTCTCTTATTTCCATTCTTCAAGGTGACTGGCTGCTTCTTCTGCACATAACTCCCCCTGCACATTCCAGAGTATCAGAGAGAGCCTCCACATCTGCATAGCACCTGGATTCCTGCTGCACCATCACTGGTGCAGTAAGGCCTAGGATTGAGTTCTTGTCTAATCTCTAGCCTGAATACTACAGACAAGTTTGCTAATCACAGCCTCTGTTGCCAACATGCAGCCTCAAACATCCTGCTGAGAGTGTTCCATTAGGAGAGCACTCCTGGGACCTCCTTGGCAGTCAGGGGAGAGGAGGGAGCTCTCCCTTTACTTTCCAATGATGAATACTTCTTCATTGCTCATATATGGTCTTCATACAAGTGTCTTATGATAGGTGCTAACAATTCAGGCCTTAATCTCTGAAATGATTTTAGTCTTTAAAATCTGTCTTTGAATTTAGCCTTAACTGATCTATCAGATGCAAGACCCTTGAACACCCTGCTGAGGTACTTTCTTTTCCCCCCAGCCTCATCCCAGGTGCCTTTGTTAAGAACAGTTTTTCACTTGCTGCTTATTTGGCTTGTTTATTTTGACAAATACCAGTGTGGAAAAGTGGCTAATTGCTCTGCCCTCCTTCCAGCATCAACGTCAGAAAACAGAGAAACACAGAGAGCAAAGTGAGCCCCCTTTTAATGCAGGGAATTAGAGTTTCAAAGAGCAGCCATCCAACCTGGATAAACAGCAATGTTTTGCGCAGGTGTCAGCGGGGTTCTGCATCCTGCACTGCCTGTCTGCTTTGTTTGGGGTCTCTCTTTTGTGTTACATTTGTCCTGCCGAATCAGCAGTAGCACACAAACCCTTCCTTTTTGCATGTATCTACACATATAACCCTCATGCAGGGGAAAACAACAGTGCCCGTGTGTCTCAGAAAACTCAGCATTTGTGCTGCTGAGTGCAGGATGGTGGTGCTCCTTCTGCATGCTGGTTGTGTCAGCCACCAGAGCAGAGACAGAAGCAGGGGACAGAAACAATGCTGTAAATCTATTTTACCACCTCCTGATGTCATCTGTTGTGGTAGTGAAACCCTTTCATTAAAAGCTTTTTAAGAACAAACCTTTGCAGCAAAAGCCCTTTGCAAAAAACAGCTGTTAGAAAAAGAACATTCTTTTGCAGATGATAAAAGCAGAACCTTGCATGCTAGGTGTTTTTCAGTCTTCGCTTTTCTTCCTCGTTTGTGTCCTGCACCAAGCCATTACACTTTGGGCCCATTCTTGCTCTTCTGCTGACTGCATGATTCCAGTGGCAGAGCCAGGTTGAAGACAGATGATGCTGGTGTGTTGCACCTTTCATTTTGAAATGTCTCGTGTGGATAAGCTGCTGACATCTGCTGTAAATTTGCTGTGCCTCTTGGGACACTGCTTTCATACAAAGATCAAACTCTAGGACTCCAAAAGAAGAAACCAAGTGAGGAAACCATTCAGGGTCTTGAGCTTTTTGGGTGAAATTTTTTACACAGAAATGCCCAGTGTTGTCAGAAAAGGGAGCCTAAGATTTATATTCTCAGAAATGAAAACTGAAATTGGTCCATTAGACTGAGCAGAGAGCAATTTACCTGCAGATGCCTTTACTCTAAATGAGAACACAGACACTTTACTAGGCAGAAGCAATAGACTTTGAGATAAGATGGGAGCATGAATTTGGCTTCCTGTGCAGCTCCAGGCAGCTCTGGTCTTCTTTCAGGTCTCTGGAAGGCTTCAAAAGGCTGCTACTAAAGAATTATTAACATGAAGGCCCCTTACATTGCTGGATCATAGACACCTTAATGACCCCTCCCTATGGAGGGGGGCCAGATTTTGATCCCGGTGGTGTAAACCTGGAGTAGTGGATTTGAGTGAATTTCAGTGGGATTCCTCTAGAAAAAGCCATGTGTAATGAAAATGAAACATTTTTAAAGCAATACATTTTTATACTGGTTAGCTCCCCCATCCTTCAGCCTAAAAAACTTGTTTGGGATTCTCATGCTGGTCTGATATGGCAGGGCAAGAAGATAGCTAATTAATTACTATTTGCACTGTTACAGGAACTTCCTTCTTGCAGTCCGATGTACCTCAGGAAATCATGCTGAACTGCTCGGAATCTCTCTGAGGGGACGGTATGGTCACCCATCTGTATCTTGCCTGGAAGCGTTTTGCAGACCTTTTGAGGCTTAGTTGCTCAAAACATCACAAAACTGTGTTTTGCCTGAACTTCTGCTCATCTTTATCTTGCAGTGGAGACGGCAGTAGCGAAGCAGTAATCCCCCCTGGGACTCCTTACCTAATGCACGCTCTAAGTGATCAAGACATGCTGCTTACCTTCTCAGCCACAAAGAGAGATGTGGCTTACTAAGACTTGAGCAATGAAAATCAGAGCAAAAGGCTGTAATGAAGCAGACTGATGACAGAAAAAAATGGATAATTAACATGTAAAAGGTAATTGTTGCAGGCATTACACGTGGACTGAGCTGTTCTATGCAGACACAAGCTTGGCTGTTTGCTGGGATATAGCAGGGTACACTGAGCACCATGGGCTTAGGCAGAGTCTTCACACCACAGCTGTGTGTTTATTCTGACGATCAGATAACTCTGCTGGCAGTTACTGCCATCACTCCGTGAAGTTTAACTTGCACCATGAGCTGAAGTGCTTGTGCTATGGCACAGCCCTGAGCATCTCACCGCTAAGCTGCAATAGAAAGCATGGTGAAAAATCATCTTCTTACGGCAGGGATCATCCCCCTGTACCTGGCACTGGTGAGGCCACACCTCAAATCCTGTGTTCAGTTTTGGGCCCCTCACTACAAGAAAGGCATTGACGTGCTGGAGCATGTCCAGAGATGGGCAGTGAAGCTGGGGAAGGGTCTGAAGCACAGGTCTGATGAGGGAGCTGTGGTTGTTTAGCCTGGAAAAAAGGAGGCTCAGGGGAGACCTTATTGCTCTCTACAACTTCCTGAAAGGAGGGTGTAGCCAGTAGGGAGTTGGCCTCTTCTCGCAAGTATCAAGCAATAGGAGAAGAGGAAATAGCACCAAGTTGCACCAGGGGATGTTCAAATTGGATATTTGGAAAAATTTCTTAATGGAAAGGGTTGTACAGTATTGGAACAGGCTGCCCAGGGAAGTGGATGAGTCATCATCCCTGCAGGTGTTTAAAAGATGCATAGATAGGGGCATGATGGACCTGACAGTGTTAGGTTAATGGCTAGACTCAGTCTTAGAGGTCTTTTCCGAATAAAATGATTCTATGATTCATCTTTCCTCTCCTGTTATTTTAACTCTGACTCTGCTGAAAATTTGGCACCATGCTCCAGAAGCTAATCAAGCCCTTGTCTACTCTACTTTGCTCAAAATTTCCCTTTAGAAAAATGCTATGAAGAGCAATCCATCAGGGAAAACGCTGTAAAATTATGCTGAAATCACATGCAGGATGAGCCTGCAGAATTGACATCCTGATATCTCTGATGGTTTTGCTTTAAGGCTTTAGCTTAAACCACCAGCAGTATATTCTGTATGTATGCGTGTATGCGTAGCACAACTGTGTTTTTACTGCACACAGATTCGTACATACAATGAAATTTAGAAAAATCTGTAAATTTGGATTCAGGAAACAGATGTGCCTGTATCTTGCAATGTCCTCAGGTCTCCAAAAGAGACAAACTGAAAAGATCAAGAAGACAAATTACTTTAAAAGTGGATCTCCATTATTCCTGAAGAGGGCATGAATGAATAGTAGACATTTGCTCTGAAATTCTGCATGGTGGTTTCTAATCTGCAATGTAATTGCACTTGCTTATATCATAACAGAGAATCCTGAAAATTTTACGGTTGGCCAATAGACCCAATAGACCTAATAAGTGAACCTCAGCCATCTTCTTCTGTGCAATCCTTGAAATGGTGAGACCCATGCTGCACCACCATGCCTTGGGGTCAGACTCCTCCTTCGTGGAACAGAACCAACAAAGCTCTGCGTAGCTTCTTGGAGAGTATGGAAAAGGCCTTTCATGCGTGACCAGACTATTAAATTCCCAAAAACACCAAAGGTTTCTGAAACAAATCTAGTCATTGCTGATACACTTGTCCATGTGTTTGCTTACATTGGAGAGGTAAACTAGGACCTTTCTAAGAGGTAAACTAAGACCTCTTGTTGGAGTCCTCTTTCCCTGGCAGACTGTTGGGATACAGATATGATCAGATCTGGATTTGAGTCATCCATGGTTTGAGGTTCAATTTTGCAAAACATGAATCTCCCACTTGAACTTCCCTAAGAGCATCTTCCAGTGTTACCACATGTCTAATTTCCCGTTGTGCTGGCAGCGCTGAGAGCAGCCACAATGGGCAAAGGGAACCTCTATAACTGTGTGACTCCCATCGTGCTGGGTGATCTTGTGGTTCAGTCCTTCATCCAGCAGTAGGGGTAGATAGCACGAGAAGGGTGCAGGCTAGAGCCATAGATCCATCGATTCCGATGCTAAATTTTCATTTTGGCTAAGCTAGCGCCCTTGGAAAACATTAAAACCTCAAAAAGTAATGCAGAACAGCACTTAGCTTCTTTAATATGTGAGCAGTGTTGGGTACCACCTGCGTTTTCACCCTGCATTAATAGTAGTAGTAATAAGAATAGTAACAGTAACAACAGCAATAATAGTAATAATAATGATGCATGGAAAACCTAACTGATGTCCTTCATTGTGAGCTAGAACTACAATAAGCACCATCAGTTTCTTGTGTTTTTCCTGTTCTGGGTTTCCGAGAGCTGTTTGTAAGTCTTACTGAGGCAGTAGCCTAAATCCTCGAGAGGAGAAGTTGTCTTTCCTTGTTCTGAAGCCACCTCTCTGACTAATCCAAGGCCTCACCTAAAGTAGCCCTTGGCGTATCTTCTGGATGGTCAGGAGTTGGTAAAAGGTAGTGAGGAGTGGAGGACCCTCTGAAAAAGTCAAGTGCTTCAGACCCAACACTGTGAGTGGCTTCATGTGGTCTCTGTAAGGCCCAGAGCCTGACAGTGAAGAGGCTGTGTCACTCCAAGTTACACCATGGATGCCTCTGCTATCATTACTGCCTATAATTTGTGTCACAGCACAGCCATATTCCTATTTTTTCCTCCTCCTTTTGTTATATAAGGCCTGCCCCCTTTCTGTCTGCAGGCAAGTCAGGCAGTGAGCTTTTCAGTGATGACAGCAGGCCACAGTATTTACTGAAGGGAGCAGAGTTGTCAGTTTGGGAACACATGGGAAGACTGCAGGAAAAAGGAGTCCAGTCCCACTATCTGCCTCAGCTTCACTCAGGCTGGAGTCGTGGAGGTCCGAGTGAGTCCCAGAGATTCTGAAGAAAGCAGGCATGAAAAAATCTGGAAGGGATTAAGAAAGTAAGTCTGTGTATGGTCACTCAGCAGTATTAGGGTCTGTCTCCCTCCAGATACTGAGGCCAAATGCATGGGAATGAAGTGCTGGTGTGATTAAATTTGGGTTTGCCAACTCCAGCCAGCACTGACAGCAGCAGCCGTGGAAACAACCAGCAGAGTCCTGCTGCACAGGATGTCCGTGGCAGAGGCAGCCTAGCACTCCTGCCAGCACAGCCTGGTCCCTAGAGGGGAGTCCACTTCCATCAGTGACCCAGGAGTGCTCAGTCACTAGCTGTCTGTCAGAAGCTGTGAAGGATCGGGAGCTGGATACACGTGGAGTGATTTGAAGCATCTGGAATGCTGCTCAGGGTTCTTGAAAAGAGAAAACACTGCTGCTAAAGTCAGTGTTGGGTCCATACATAACCCAGATTTGGAGGAAATCCCAGCAGTTTTGCTGATTGATCACTTCTTCAGGACTAGGAGAAAAGCTTGAATTAGGCTTAGAGGTTTTGTTTTCTAACTCTAACTTTGATTTGCTCTGACTTCATATGAGCAACAAAATCTGTTAAGTGTCATTTCTTATAACCTACATACTTGGTGGAGAGTCAGACAAATGGTGCCATACAAACTTTGAGGATAGAAATTGTTGATTTGTAAATGAAACTGCTTTAATGGCTTGGTTATTATACACTTCACTTGATTTTGGTATCCCCCTCCTTGAAACCTGGACACATGCTTTGAAATAATGGTGGAGATTCTGTCTTTTAAAACACCTGCTATGAACTTTATTGACAACACAAATTCCCCAGTCTCAGTCGAGTTCAGACTTCAGCAGTTGATTTTCAATCACACTGGAAAATGCTGGAGCAGAATGGGATGCTGATAATTAAAATCTCTGTATGGCATTCCTTACCCTCCATAACTTAAGGGAAGAGGCTGTAAACACTGCATCCTAAACTGCTTGTTATGCTGGCTCAGAAAGTGCGAGCTGGGAAACTATCAATTTTCGTCTGTGGCACTGAGGACTAAATTTTACTCTGACACTGGAAAAACGGCGCAACTCGGGATTTACATGAGTGAGGCTATGTTCTGTCTGAGACCTTTGTAGTTGAATAAATTGGGGAAGATGTGGGAAAAATTACTTTTGAGGGGAAGGGGATCAGCTCTTAATTCTGAAATGTGGGCTGAGACTAAAAGATTCAGTGATCAATTCCTAATACTGCAGAATAATCTAAGAAGATGAGACATCCTCCTCATTTCTGTACTATATAGAAAAGAAACAAATAAAAGCAGCTCCCAGGAACACTACTTTTTGCCTAAACTTTATCAATGCCTTGAAAAAAGAAAGGGATATAGTGAATTGGTAAATACAAAGCAAAATTCTTTGGGAAAGAAGAAAGAACTGGAGTTATTGACACTGTTTTCCAGCTTCTGGATGTACTCAGGCCGAGATTCCTGGAACACTTGTGTTATGGCATTTCAGCAATCAAGTAATATCATCACAATGACGTGGCATGACAGGCCTCTTATCATACCCAAGCTGTGTGTGCTGTCTGCAGAAACACGCTTATCATGTGTCTCACAATAGATGCTGGCACAGGGGTGCCAGGTTCTCTGTCCTTAGGAGTAAAGCAATATTAATCCCACAAAGGCCTTACACGAACCCTATGAGTCAGTCAAAACTGGTTTTGCATGGAGTAGCTGCTGCTTGTTTTGTTTGACTTGTTTGGGTTTTGTTTTTAATTTTAATTTGTATTCCTGTTCCAACATGACTTGCAGAAGTTGCCTAGAAACCATCTCGCGTCAGCTCACTCATCCAGGACACACAGCTCCCCATATGCAGGCAAAGAGATAAGCTTAACTTCCTTAATTTTTAAAGAAATGCAATTAACTCTCCTCTTCCTCCTTCCATGGATGTGATATCTGAGAACTTGGTTAAAAAAACCCAACATCACCGAGGCAGAAAAGTCTGGCACATGTTACATGGGGAAGTGTGAATGGAGAAGGTTGTCTTGAGGTGGTGGCAGAGTCAGAGCCACATTTGCCCCCACTAGAAGGTCCAGCAGGCTCCTAGTGGACCCTTCACTGCTTCTGGTGACACAAAACAGCCATAGACTTTGACACCTTTTCCTCCCAGCACGTAGAAATGCCAGTTATTTCCACTGCTCTGCATTCTGTCCCCTTGGCTCTCCCTACATCCTACAGTACTTGTGGCCCACTGCTCTTGTGAAGCCACTACATGTCAGGGAGCCAGAAGGTTGATGGAGCTTCTTGTGTTCTTCCAGGATAAAATACTTTACATGTGATAAATCCAGAGGAGCAGATAGCACTAAGCACAAATCTGGTGGTGAAAACATCCTGTGCAAATAGAGCTTGGAAAATAAAGGACTTGTCTGGGCACCAGCTGGCCTAAAAGAATTTGGGTCTTGAATCAAATCCCAGAGGTTTTATTAGGCTCTCTGGGAAAATACAAAACCAGAAAAATAATTTTGGGTTGACCTGTAGCACTTTATTTGGAAAATATTTATTTTGGGGTGCCTAGCCTTTTTGCTTGTGACTTGGTATGCTTTTCAAATGAAAAATGCCATCTCAGAAAGAAGTGTTGAAAGGAATTAAATACTTCTGAAGTTGAAAATTAATATTTCAACACTGGGAAAAAAGAAAAAAGCTCCCTTTGTGGGACTTGAAACCATTAAATTTGGATTGAATTTCCCAATGCTTCTTCTCTTCCCAAAACTGCACATTCTGGCAACGTTTGCTATGGCTTGGCTGTGTTTAATGTGTATGCAGATAGTAAGCAGAGGTTTTAAAGACAAGTGTGAACACCTGCACAATAGGAGGATCTGTTTTGGTTTGCAACTTCCAAATGCTGTTCACTGCCAGTTTTAACCTGTATTTCCTCACTCCTTCCTCTCTCTCTTACTGCCTCTCTCCTGCTGCTTTTGCTTTTTTGATGGAGTGCTTTAACCTGTTCCCCGTGCAATGAGCTTTCCCACCAGCACTTCCTGGGGCTGACAGGAGATGTGGCTTGTGCTCCCACACCGTTCAGCTCTGGGGGCCACACCAGGATGTGGTTTGTATAAAGGAGGCTAGTAAATAAAAAACTAAAATTGTTCTGCACTTGTGGTGTGGTGGAGATGGGCAGGGATGGAGGCCTGAGCTCTCCAGGATCAGAGCTTGCCATGCCTGGGAGAAGAAGGGAAGAGCCCCTCACAAACCATTCAGGCAGTGGGAGGCAGGACCCTCCAAGTTGACAGAGGCTGGACACGATGTTCAAAGTAGCAAATGGTTAAAAAAAGTGTAAATGGCTGTTGACCAACTGACTGGCCTTCAGGTTTTAAGCCAGCTTCTCTGCTTGCCAGGCAGTAGTCTGGATCTATTAGCATCAGAATGGGATGGCATGTGAAGCTTTCATTTAGAGATGCTGGTTGAGATGGCATGGCTGAGGATTGCTGAAAGCCTTTGGGGTTTGAGTGGTCTGGAGTAGAAAGGGTGAGTAGAAAGGGTAAGTACTTGGTTATGGTGGGGATTGTTTATCTGGGTTCTGATCATATTTTCCTGAGCATTTTATCAGGTGTTAGGGCCAGGAAGAATGGGGACTAAGATAGCTTTAATCGTTAGACCTTAGTGTTTATCTGTGACTCGGAAACCATGGGTAGATTTTGATCACTGCGAGGTAACAGTATTCACTTTCTTCTCCAGGTGCACCCAAAATGCAAAAGACTCGATCTCACCTATTCCAGAGTTCATGGGCAGCCCTTCATGAGGATGGTAGAGAAGGTCTTTCTCGATGGATGCTTTAGGGAGCATGTTGTACTGGACTCTGAAATGTAAGGGATCATCTCTTTGTACCTTCCTCTCCTCTGAGAGTGACAATGAGCTGTATGAGTACATGACTGAGGCCTTTGAGTTTTTGTTTGTGGCTACTGATGGTTCCCACCCTTCACAGGGTAACATGAGCTGTGGAGAGACACGTGGGATTTACAGGCATGGTAGAAGTCAGGCAGCAAGACACTGCTGATTGGAAGAGGGATGCTAAATCTCCTTACAGATTTAAATGCACACATTGCTCTTGGAAAGCCATTCTGTAAGTCTTGAATATTGACCTAAGGAAATATTTATAATAAAGCAAATAATTTCCTGGAAATTAGGGCCCATTGCGGACGTTTATCCGAAATTGTGCAGAATATCATTGCTCTGATGATCTAACAGACTGAAGACAACTTCTAATTGCAGTGCCAATGGCACTGCTACCACTGAATAAATGCTCAGCTCCTCTGAGCTCAAGGAATCCAGAGTCGTTCAAGGTGGAGTGTTTATTTCAGCAATTCAAGGATGAAAAGCATTCTAGGGAACATTTGAAAGAAATCTCTGTATGTTGCTGCAAAAATGATACAGATTAAACCTGCTGAAAAAATCCTAACTTTGCCCTGCAAAAGAAATTTAAATTTTTAAGTAAAAAAACCTGATCTGGAGCAATAAATGATCAAGTCCCCTCTTGTATGGTAGTCTGGCTCCAACATAAACATACGGTGTCATGTTCTCCCTCCATTGCTCCTGGAGAAAACTTTGGAAGCTAATTTAGACTGGGTGCAAATGGAACTAGTAATCCACAAGGGACTCAGAGTGCTGTTGCCACAGTGCTCTGACCATGGGCCATGGCACGTTACCACCCAGTGCTGCCAAGACAGCATTGCTGCTGGTAGATGGGCACAAACTATCAGGCAGATGTTGAAATGATTGATCAGATGGGTGGATCCTGCCAGTAATCTATAACCTTATATAGATTTATGTAAACCTTTATAAATCATTACCAGTTTAGCTTAGTTACAAGCAAATGTCTTCAAACACAGTCTGGGAACACAAGGGTTTCCTTTTTAACTGTACAGGAACGTTGAACAGAGGACTGGCATAAGGTTAAGCATCATAGAGACCAAGTCTTTATTTTTAACACAAAGCATCGTTGTAAATCTCCTGAAAATTCACTTGACACTCAGCATGCCACAGGTTTCCAGAAATGAGAATGCATTAATCATAGGTAAGGAGATGGAGCTGCAGTTTGCAGCAGAAGGAGGGCACTGGTGTCTGAAGACCAAGGTGTGGACGGTGCTTCCCCAGCACAAACAGCTGTCCCTTATGGCTGTTTTCTCTGTGGTTTCAGTTCCCTTCCAGTTGTGTCCCCCTATCTGTCCTTGGTTATACAGGCTATATGAAGAGTCTCCCCAGACTCAGTAGAAATTAATCAAGTTTACAAGGCAGAGTTGAACCCTGGTTGAACAAGTTTTCCTTGACAAGAACCAATACATGGAAAAGCCACAAAACTAAGATGGGAAGCTAATTGCAGTCCCTGGAATTTGCCACTCTGCTGTTTTAGAAGGAAAATGCATTATATTCCAGAAATGTAGTAAAACAAGAGCTGTTTTGGTTTTACAGTGCTGTGGTATATTTGTATACCCAAACCAGGACTCTGCTACTGAATCTCTGAATGCCAGAGCTATTAGGTCATGCTGTTATAGTTTCTAAATAAGCAATCAGCTAATTAAGTTCTTCGGTAAAACTTCACATGTGCCTTTTGCTGTGTTTCACAGCTTTCCCTCCAGCAGTAGTTAAAATTTGTAGTTGCTTTATTCTCTTGTTTTGTTTGCATGGAGCACTCTGGTTACTCTCAAAGGAGCAAAGTTCAGAGAGATCACAGTGCAAAACTCAAGAGCTAAAAATAAAGAACAGGTTAAATGCTCAACACGAAATTGGGCACAACAACCACTGAAGTCAAACACAGCTCAGCCTCAGTTCTTGCCCGTGTCTATCTGCAGGAACTCTTGTATCAGGCTTAGTGGCTATAAATTGTACAGTCAAATTTGAATTTAATAAACATTCAGGAATATGTTTCACAAAGCTCTGACTAAACACATCTTTCCATGCTGTTTTGGCAGCTGTTTCCTGTGTCTCCCAACCCTACAAAAGCAACCTGAGTAACGTGTCTGGCTGCTTGGACTCAGCAACCTAGCCATAAATCCCTAGCTGTCATTCCTGTGCTGAAAGCTGTCAAGGGGCTGCTAGGGGAAAAAATATCCCTAGCTTCTGCCTTGCCTTCAGTCTAGACGTATTCTCCTTCCCTGGCATGCTGTGGAAGTGAGGAGGTATTCTGGAGTGTTCACTGATGCTCCATCTGGGAATCATGATAAATAGAAAATATTTGAGACCTGAAACTCAGCTTACAGCCCCTAAGTGCACCAGAGCAGCTCTACACCTGCAGCCTCGGAAGCTGGGCTGGAAGATAAGTCAATTTTTTCATACACTGTGTAAGGTTGTTAGCAGCCTCCTCATTATGGGAGAGAGTTTAGGTAGTGAAATAAAATGCAGGAATCCAAACTCTAACAAACAGTGGGACAGATCCATGGATGGGATAAACTGGGGTGGATAAATTGTAGCTACAGCATCTGGGAGGAGAGGAGGAGATAGCAAATGTACAGCCATGGACTAAAGTGAGGTCTGTACTTAGATGAAACATATTCCTTAGCAATATCAGGGCTGCTGTTGTGGACTCTAAATGGGTTCCTATGATGAGCCCGATCTTTGATGGTATTGGATTAACATCACTGCTCATTCCAGCTTATTATGTGTCCTGCAGTACCTGTCATGTCTCTCTGCCATCTACTGCAAATAATGACTCCAGCAATTATGAAGGCTTTGTACGCCTGCAGATCAGAAATACTATCTCACAAAGGGCAGACTTTCCTCATCTCAGCTCTGCAGATTCTTCCCCCACATAGTGATTTGGCCCTTTTCGTCTCCCTTTTCCTCTGCACCCGCTAGTTTGCGAAACAGCAGAAGCTTGACAGAAAAGAAAAAAAGAAGAGAGCTGGCTATATCCTATACTTCCCTTTTTTCTACCCAACCCTTCTCTTTCTCTGTGGAGACAGAAGAGTTTGGTATCAAACATGTAAGTTCTGCTTCACCCAGGGTCTGATCAAAAATGCACTAAAATCAATGGAAAAATTCCCGCGGACTTTGCTGTTCTCTAGATTATTTCCAGCCCCCCTCTGGCTGCGGCCCTTTGACTGTACGGGCATGCAGGGCGGCTGTGGGAGCTCAGCGGGGAGGGTTTTCAGCAAAGCAGCCCACAAAAGGGAGTCTCATCTCCCTTTGCAGAGCATGAGACTCTTGAGGTTTCTACCTGGTCCAAACCTGCAATTCATCTGCTTTCCCGTGCTCTGCTCACATTGTAACACGCCGCCAGCCAAGCTCAGTGATGAGCGCAAGGCAGTCAAAAAAAAGTTTTTCCTTGCTGCCCCTTTTTTCTCTCATCTTTGGTTTCTTCCGGGTCCCCCTCAACCCTCCTTGCCTCGAGCCTCCCCATCCCAGAGCAGAAGCGATCCACTGCCCCACCTCCAGCACATCCTCCATCTCTGCTGACACCTGAGATGGCCGCTGGGTTACTGCTTCCTAATGTGATCGCGAAATCCAAATCGGAGCTTGTTTTGCCATCCTGTCCAGCTGCACCTCCTGCTGTCCCTGAAGTAGTGCCACTTTGTTGACTGCATCTTCACAAAATGGTCTTGAAACCAGACATGGAAATAGAACAACAGGGGCACGTGGGAATGCTCTGCTCAGAAAGAAAGTATTGGAGGTAATGCTTTGCATTTGACACAGATGGCTTCAGCATGGGAGCTTTGGTTTGGCAAAAATATGGAAATAATAATAGCATTTTTGATCTTCAAAGGGCTCTTCATTCACTAACTAAGGAGTGTAATGTTAGGCTTTACAAATTGGTCATACTCTGAAAATGCATTTGGTAGGAAAGACAAAGGGTCAAGCTTTCTGCTACTGTAATGCCTTTGAAATGTCGGTGCCAATTTCATGGTGTGAAAATTAAGGACCCAAGTCCATTGTAAGGGTACAACATCTTGTTTAGTCAATGGGAATTTCATGCCTGTTAATGAGAGCAGAATCAGATCCTAATTAATTTCAGGCTTGACACATATATTCTTCCATTTTAGTACACGATTATTGGCAACATCTGCCCTCACATGTGCACAGACTTGAGCTTTGAAATATATGAATTGGATATTGGCCCTAATATGAGACTTAATATTTCTCACGGTTTCTGTAGGATCCTTTGCCACAAGAGAGAGAATGAGCCAGAAGTAGCCAGCCAGTGTCAGCTGTACAATGTACAACAAGTGTGTGTTTATGTGCACACGCCCCAACACACACACAGGCTCAGCTGGAGCTTTGCATATGCCCTGGGATACCCAGGAATGAGCCTGGGATGTCAAGTCCTTGGTTTGTCCATGCGTTCAGGGGTCTAAAAAGAGAAAGCTGCACCAGCTTTGCTGCTGATGTATAGATGATGTGGCCATGTCTCCAATCATTCCAGCCAGGATTATAAGGGAAAGGGTCGCACCCCAAGCACAGCAGGGAAAGGACAGAGGCTTTCTCTGGGAGCAAGACCTGAGCCCCAGCCTTGCAAGGTAAATATGAAGCAACATAGTTTTAAAGTTAAAAAATTATTCAGGATTGAATAATTCAGCTCTGCAAAGCACGAGGTCCCTGCCTGGAATCAGCATCAGAGCAAGGTAAAGGCTTGGCTTGTGGCAAGCAGGTCCTAGATTGGCTGCATTTAAAAGCTGCAGACACCGATTCCCAATTCTCTTGGGTGAGAGACAGACCAGCATTGTGTTTGTGTTTTCAAGATTAAGTATCTCAAATCATAAATGTCAATACAATTATGAAGTACATTGAAAGCTTCCAAGTTCTTTAAAATTAAATAACAACCCTGTAATGCAGCCAAGCCGAGTATTGCTCAGATCCATTTGACCCTTACAGGAGGCAAAGGAGGCTTTCAATTTCTTTGTTCAATCACTTCATTAAATTCCAATTCCTCTTAAAAGCTTGGCAGTCCTAATTCTCTCTCACTTACTTCTGATACAAGTCCCCTTTGTCTGTGCTCAGATTTCTCATGCTTTCTACGCTTACCCACCTTCCTATATGCTCAAGCCTCACCGAGCCTCAAGGCAGTGCTCTAGTAAGGACAGTTAAAACCATTTTTGCTAGAAATTTACTTGTCCTGTATAGCCACTGCATTAGGCTGTGATGTGTCTGTGTGCAAGCAAGAGAAATGCTGCTCCAACTTTTTGTGGGATTTGTGATGGGAAGTGCGCTGCGTGTTGTCAGCCGGAGATGCCTTTGGGGGAGATGAAAGTGTGTTGGCCAGCCCTTGTCCTCAGCACTGTGCCCCTCTCAGTGTGGAAAGAACCTGAATTAAGAGTCAGGGCAGTAATGTCAGTGGAGTTACATGATAAAGACAAAAGTTCTGACCTCAGGAACATCATTATTGCACAAGAGACAGAGCAGGGCTGAGCCAAGAAATGGCCCGTAAAATGCCAGAGCTGCTACCTGGTGAATGTCCCTGCCACCCTGGTCAAGCACCTGCAATGTGGTTTTAGCCTGTGAGAAACACCACTGCAAGGGTCCATGGGTTCTCCAGTACCAGGATGTAGCTCTAGCCCATGGCAGATACTTTTTTTCCTGTATGTTTCCCTCCGAGGACAGGGTTGGTATTAGCGTACTCTGTGGTAATGGGGAAATACAACCAACAGGCTGCAGCTCAATCTGAGTTTGCACGTTCATGCATGGGGTTCATTAGTCCCAGGTACTCAGGGACACGCAACAGCAGGAGATGCTGTAGGACAGACCCACAAGAAATAAACCATAAGTCCTGAAGGATGCAGTTTTTCTCTTTCTTAAAAAAGTTCCATTCACAGCTGAAGTTGCCTTTTACTTTGACTTGTACTTAAAGCAGCCTGTAGAGGTAGTGGGCTTTACAGCCTCTGATGTTTTCTTATTTTTGCTGGGCCATCCCACCATCACAACTGTGGTGCCTGGGCTATTTTCTTTTATAATCTCTTTCTAGGCTCTTGCTGAGATTTCCTGTCTTGGGGGATCTTGCTTAGGCTGGATGGATTACTCAAATGTTCTTGGTCCAGCTCCAATTCCGTCTTTAATTTATCTCTAGCTGTTAGGGTTTCTGACTGGAAAAAGCCAGCCTATAGATTAGTGAATTCTTAGTGAATGAGGCCCAGGAGCTGACATGCAGCAGATGAGTTGGGATCCCTAAGGGCAAGGCTCACCATTAATACTGTTGCAGAAAGAGCTTGCCCACAGCATCTGCCTGAAGGGCTCTTGCCACCAGCAGGGGTGGTCCTCCTAGGAATAAAGAGACTGTGCTAGCCCATTCTCTGAAGCCAGCAAGAGGGTTTAAGCTGTACAGCTCTCTCCCCATGGGCTTCCACACCACCATACCCAACAGGGGAGAAAGGGTCAGTGTTACACCTTGTTTAAGACACTTAATGAAGAAAAATCAGACGTGGAGAGAGGAAGTTTTCAAACCCTCAGCATGCAATGTGAGGGAATATCTCATGTCTGCAGTACAAGGGATTTTTCTGGGCTGGTGCTGGGTGCACGCATCCATTGCTGTGCCAATCCTTGTTGATTCAGCTCTGGGTACAATTCCCAGGCAAAGACACTCATGAAGGGCCTGCAGAAATTGGCATGGGAGGATACATACAGTTCTCCTATAGAAATCACAACACAAATTGTGATTTGCGATGTTGTGATTTGTGCTGAGCTTACAGGTCTCTCTGTTAAGACAGGCATTACTAATGGCTTAGGACAGCAGTTTTGCAATGGCCAGTGAACTTGGATATCTTGGAAAGGCTGGACATGAGGTTGACTTGGCAAGCTGCTCTCAGGACCCGTGCTTGAGGCACGGGCTTTGTTCAGATTATGTCTCAACATGGTACCTGGCTTTCAGTAATTCAGTGCAAGTTGCGGATCACTCAGAGTTTGTCTGTGCAAGTCCCAAATGTTTTTCAAAAACTAAAGCTCCATGACTTGGACACACACTGAGGTGAACCTGCGGTTTCTACCAAACCTTTCACCTCATCTGCTCTCACATCTGTGATAATTAAGTTTAGAGGTTTGCCAGTGCCAGACAAAAGTTAAATATGACATGAAGGGCTCCATGTACTCCTGATACTCTTAAAACTCTATTCCACCATGCTATAGGAAAGCATATTTTGTTTATTATGTGTGGCCAACAACATACATTTCAGTAGCCTAAATTTATCCAGCAGGGGCCAATAGTGTATGTAAATCTACCCGAGTCACCGCAGGATTTCTGAGAGGTGATGCTTTAGTTCTCTTAGCACGTCTAGAAAAAGACCTTGTGATTCCCCTACAGGGAGATTGTGTACAAGCCATACTAACTGCTGAAATAAGTGGTCCCAGGACTGTTCCAACTGGCTGATCTAGTGACATGAAAGTGTTGTTGTTTACACGCTCTGGAGAGCTTCAGGATGCAAGGAAGATGGATGGTTATTCTTCTTGTGCCTGCCTAAACAATGTATTTGATCCTGTCACCTGCCCTGTGTGAACTGCCTTCTTTAGAAGTCAGTATTAATGATGCAGATCAAATCTAGATGCTGTCACTTATCCCACTTGCTCCAACAGCCTTTGTTAAAAAACAAACTAGTCTTTTTGACCTTAAAAAGTGGAGGTGGTATTACTTTCGTAAAACTGTTATGAGAGGTTCTAAGGGCTAGAAAAGTGCTTCTTTGGAAGCATGTATTAGCAAATGCTACTTGATCACAGGGACACTTGTATCCTTGGGAGGAGATGTAGAAAACAGACCTGTCATCAGTTTATATTCCTCGTGCATTGACATCACTTGTTCTCACAGCGAACCTTGCTCTGTGGTCTTAAGGACACTTACAAAAGCACTGCTTGACTATGCAATGAGTGTATATGTAACAGATAGTGCTCAAGGTCCATTACCACCTTCCCCCTCTTCATCCCACAGTCCAGCCCCACATCATTACCACCCAAATGAATCATCTCTTCATCAGAATTTCTCAGCTGGAACTGACACAGAGATTTGAATTAAGCATTCAACTCCTCAGGTGTGTAGGCTGCCCACCACATCTGTCTAGCCAGGTGTCAAGTATCTCTCTAGTGCCAGACCAAGCATCTGCTTAGTGCTGCGTCCTGCTTCCAGCAGTGGCCAGATGTGGCTGCCTGAGGAAGCCTTTGAGCATGTCAAGCATGCATTTCCTGAGAGTGCTCCTGGCCTTCAACTATCTTCAGGGATTTCCTCAATCAAATGTACTTTCTATGTATTAGTAACACTCAAGGTATTTCTCTTCCATGAACTTGCCTGCTCTCTTCTTAAATCCCTGTTTCACCTGTTGACCTTGATGACTTATTTCAGCTGTTGGTCCAAATTTTTTAATCTCTCCTCTCCTCTCCTCTCCTCTCCTCTCCTCTCCTCCCCCAGCCAACTGTCATAATTTTTTTCCCCCATATCCTTGTTATCAGTTTTTACTGCTCTGTAACTTTACAATATCTGTGTAGCTTTGAATTGTGCAGTGATTACAGATCCAGCAAATTTTAAAAAATCTTTTTAATAGTACTATGGTCTTGGATTCTTTTTTTTTTTTGTTATTAAGCTGGAGATTTTACAGGTTTGAGCTTGGAAGTAATCAAACAATCTGTTTAAAGTGGATAAAAAAGGTCAGTGTGATAACTTCCCTTAGGGTGGGGAAAGGCTGGGACAGTGAATTGTGCTTGGGAGTGGTAACCTTTTCATCTCAATCAGCAGCAACTGGAACAGTTTGCTGTCAGTCTGCTTGGCTTGCTAAACGTTCAAATACTCCATGAGGAGTGGAGCTGCCTGAATTTACAAATAGCTTTGGCCACCCTGAAACAGCAGTTTTTATTTATTTTTTTTTAAATTTCCAGCAAATAAATTATTCACCTGCCAAAAATATCATAAGCATCTATCACAACACTACCAGCTGCTCCTGGGTGTCTTGGAGTTTACAGCAGGCCTGATAGTCTTACAGTGGAGGAGGTGGTGGATAAGTACACTTGCCCAGGCATGGTGTGCTTCCTACCAGGGCATTGCTGATCGAGGCTGGGCTGCCTCCTTCTACCTACACCAGGGGGAATTAACTCTTCCTTTTCATGCAGGAACTTGGAGTCCACCAGTCTCCACAGGACTAATAATAGCAAGTGGACACAGCGTGCAAACAATTGGGAGGCTGAAATTTGTTTGCCCGGAGTACTTGCCAAATAGCTATGAATAGAGAAGGGGTTGGTGTAAAAAAGATCCTTGCTTGCAAACAAACTGTCAGCGTTGGAGGCTGAAATCTCTAAAATTATTTGTAACAAATAACTTTGTCAGTTCTATGAGCCTCTGTCTAACTCTTGCACAGAGGGGACTCACTCCTTTCCAGAGTAAACAGAGCAGCCCAGTGCACTCTGGGGTTACCAGGCTGGAAGAATGCAGTACATTTTCTGTGAGTATTTGCTCTGACTTAAAAGCATGCTTGTCTTATCTGTGTTGACACCTCTCTTGCATTCATGAGCTGTGAAGACTCAAAACAGTCAAGATCTGCTCCTCTGAATATCTATCAAAAGCAAAACTAAACCTCATTATTTGCAAATGGAATAATAGGTTTTAACATGGGATCCCGTTTTTAGGAAGCCCTGCCAGGTCTCTGGAACAAAGGCTATGAAGTGATCCAGACATGGGCGTGCCAGTCTTTTGTAAATAAAAACATGCATGTACATAAGTGAGTCTAGCAAGTACTCAGACAGAATTAACTGTAAGATCCATATCTTGCCAACAAATCTGTCCAGCAGATTAAGTTTGGCTTTTTTTTTTTTTTTTTTTTTTAAGTAGCAGTGCCTCAGGCAAAGGTCTGTGTGGCCCAGAAAGGAAAATCTGAAAATGGTCTATGCAAAACTTGTAGTCACGGCTTATCTGCCTCCTGTTCCTAGGCAGTGAAAGACATCGAAGGGCCTTTTGCAAAAAACTTCTCCAGATTATTAAATTTGTGCTCATCCAGGCAGGAAACTAACGCTGCCATGGGACTTGGGTGGCCTGTTGCTACCAGAGAGGACATTTGCAAAAAAACTGTTGGCAGTCCTTCCCTAAAAGCAGGAAAAATACCTATATCTTCAAATAAATCTGTGAGGCTGCAATCTGCCAGAGGCTGATGCATGATGAGTGCCTAGTCTTGTCAGGTAACATGTTTCTGGCCAATGTTACCCTCTCTTTAAGCATGCAGAGAGGGGAGGAAGCTAATTTCTTCATCATCTGCTAACTCAGTGCATTGAGAAGACGTATCTAGTGATCGGTGGAGAGAGAACTCACCCAAACTATTTGGAAAGGTTTAGGAAGATGGCAGCAGTAACTGCTGCTGCGTATTTGTGTCCAGTGTAACTGTGCTGCCTCTTCTCAAACCTCCCAGAAACCTGACCAGAGCAAAACCACTGATATAGTTGCCTGGGCACCCTACGTCTGTGACTCAGATGATGAGTGTAGTGTTGTTCTGCCTGGGAGATGCCTTATCTCTCAGCTCTGTAGTTGGCTTCCTGGCTTGCACAACCTGTGTGGTTTCCCTGCTCCCAGCAGTGCTCTGCACACTGGTGGTGGCTGAAAACCTACCTTGTGTGTGTCCGTGTATGTGTGTGAATCAGCATCCTGACACATACAAACTGTAAAAGAGGGCTCCTGCAGTTATGAAGTCCATTGATCAGAAGCTAGGAAATGCTGCAAGGGGCTGTTCACATTTAAGTTCTGTTCCCATTTGCCTCCATCTTGGGCTAAAGACCAGGCAGGGCTCCTGTGGAAAAATACAGCATTTCATTGCACATGTGTACGTGGAAGAAAAAGTGTTCTGGAAAAGCTGATGTTTCTCAAGTCCCAAGTGTTCCTAACCTTCTTGACATTCCTGCAGGGGAAGTTTTTTGTGTGGAGTTTCCCAGTGGCAAACAACATCCCTCAAGCCAGGCCCAAGAATAGCTGCCATGACAAAGCCCTTCTTTCTCAGCTTCTGTCCTTTGCTTTTGTTTTCCTCCCCCTTGCTTTCCTCTCCCCTCGGTCCCCAGCATCCGCAGTGCAGTATGTGGCACTGGTGTTCAAGCAGTGTGGTATCCCAGCATCTCTAAAAGAGGGCACTGGTTTGCAGTGGGGTGTTTTGGCTCAGTGCTAGAAGGTTTCCGTGGCAAACTCAAGTGAGCAGGAGGAAGAGAAGTAAGGAACGGAATGAGGGGGAGCAAAAGTTATTCATTTTTAATGCTTTATCTACAGATAAATTTGGGATAGGAGTTCGCAAGTCTAGGAAAAGGCATGGCTTTAGCCTGAGGGCTCTTACTTGCTGCACTTGGGATCTGCTGCAAATAATAGTCATCTCCAAGCATTTCAGGAAACCTTCAGCATTTGTTTATCATGCAAAATGTTAGGCAGGCAAAACACAGGAGTAACAACCTGAATGATTGTGCCTCAGACTGCTTTTTATGCCCGTTTCTGATCCAGAGTTTATGTGCTCTGAGCAAGTGCTGTCCTCCTCCGCTTTACCTTGGCTGGCTTTTCAGCATCTGGAGATCCTACTTGCCACTTGCACGCCACAGAAAATTTCTGATTTGGTGGTCCCAGTGATATGTGTCCATGCTTCCTGTTCCATGGAATGGCAAGGTAAGATAGCTATCAGGGCAGGAAGTTTTCCTGGAGGTCAGTGCTGGCTTGGCAAGACTGAGCATCAGGGCAGTAATGGAAACCTGCTGACTAAAAAGGGCCTCGGGTGCCACTGCCTGTCCCCAGCTGTGGTAAGTGAGAGGGAAAGATCAGCAGTGATGATCTGTGAACCACCTCAAGGAGATGGGAATATGTATAAAATAAGGTGGTGGGCCTGGTGCAGGAGGGTTGGGAAGCTGTTCTGGAGGAGCTTGGGGGCTGGACAAATTCCTTTTCATTCAGTGGCAAACAGCATCAGGAAAAGGTGTTTGCAGAACCTAAAATGGAGCCTGGGGACACAGAGAGATGAAGTAAACAAAGCACGTGGGTTGCTGTTGTTCCAAGCCACACCAGCATCTGGACCTCCTCCTTTCCTCACTCTCTCTCATCTCACAGCTTCCACTGCTCCTTGTCCGTGAATTGTGTCCTTTTCCACTGGCTGGTCCACAGCAGGCTCCATTAGCACCCAACCGCATCCTTTTGACTGCAGTTCTTTTAAAGGCTGTACCCAGGAAAGCCTGTGAAAATGCCTTATCATAAGGATGCAGGAAGCATGTATCTGTGCAGAAAGGGGATCTGGGTGAGAAGAAACTCCACCATAAGACATCAGAAGATCCAGGCTGTCAGAAAAAAGAGTAGCATGGAAATTACTGTATTAGGGAAGTCCGGTGTCCTCTCCAGTGTATATGATGTGAAATGCTCATGGAAACAAGTGAAAAGCCCTTGCAAAAGGTAAATAGGGACTCTTCTACATGTCCATTATTTGCATGAATAGTAACTGTAATCATGGGACATGGGGATTGCTCCTGAAACTCTCTTGGTCTTTAGTTGTGCATATGAAGATTTTGTGATATGAGCCATGGGAGATATTTCCCACCCTACTGTTTCTTCAGAAAAAAAACCCCAAACACATTCAGCATTTCCCAGTATTTCATAGAATCATCAACTTACAGAATCATTTAGGTAGGAAAGACCCCCAAGATCATAGAGTCCATCCATTTCTGGGGGTTTTTTATAGGTGGAAATGAATGCTGCACAGGAAGCTAGATTGCCACTCTGTCCTAATGCTCTGTGTCATGCTTTTCCTGATCCCTAGGAGGACTTAGTCCTCACAACTAAGCACTCCATGAGGTGACAAGCACTGGATTCTTTCACTTGAATACTTTCCATCTCCACTGCTGACTCTTAGCTAAGCCGTGGATTGGGCTCCAAGTTGCCAACTTCCAAAAGTTGGCTTTGGGATTACTGTAGGCAAATGAGTCTGTAGCACAATCACATCAGTTCCTCCAGATCCTAGGAGCAAGAATGTGGGCCTGGGAAAGGGCAGTGAGTGCTTAAGCATGGCTCAGAGCTTGACCTGTGTGCATATGGGACTGCAGGCATCAAATGGAAATAGTGAGTCTGGAGCTGGAAAGATGTTTAGGGTGAGACCAGGTGTACGCTGTGCACAAATGCTTGCAACACACAGGATCTAGGGCAGAGCAACAAACCTTTGTCTCCACACTCATTCTGTCTGCTAAGCCCCGCTGGAAGCAGTCCTTAACTCTTGTCTTACTGCTCTATAGCCTGTGAACCATAGTAAATCCCCCCTTGCTCTTCTCAGGACACGGTTCATGTCCATTTCGAGCCATGTGGGATTCCAGCTTATTTCTAGACATATGATCTCGTCCTATTATATCCACTTTTTCCCCATCCTGTCACTGACAGACAGTCCCCACTTTCACATCTTGATTTCCAGCTGCCTGGAAAACAATCAGCAAATAAACATTGGAGGAAATATTAGGGAAGAAGATAAAAACCTGTGTCTAGCAATTGGGCTTGCTGCCTCCAGACAGGTGCAGGCTGCATGTGAACAGCAGCAATTCACTCAGCAGTGCTTTTGAAAGCAAGGAGCTGATGGCACTGGGAAGGCTGAGTGATGTGATGGGTCTGGGGCCAGGGAAGCATTGCGTGTGGATGCCAAGTAGACAGCTGAATTTTAGATGCTGCTAATTTTAGTTCAGTGTGATTTGCTTCACTGAGCTCTCCTGGTGCTTTGAATGCTGTCATTCAGGCTAATCATAATTCTTTACAAGGCTTAGGACTCCTGGATACCTAAGAATCTGATCTGAGCTTTTCTTTTTCCTTGAGATGCTGTTTTCCTGTGTGTTTTGACTTTATCAGGAATGCATGTTAGACCAATACCAGTAATCATTAACCTGCTGTTCCATATTCTCTCCTCCTCGTGATATTCTTTAACCTATTTTACATGTAAAACATTTCATAATATGCAGCCAAGTGTTTAAGCATTCAATTCCCTTCCTTCACCAGCCCCTCCTGTTCCTGCAGTTGGTTGCAGATCACTGCCTGGAAGTGAGCAGAGAGAGCAGGCAGCAAGGTGAGTTTTGTTCCTGTGAGAATAACCCCTTTCAAGTAATTCTTTTTCCAAGGTGACCAGTGTGCACTGATACCATATCTCAGCGGAAAGCATGGCAATTTCTGACAGTGCAGTCATATGACCCTAACCTCAAACAAAGCTGGACTCTGGTCCCCAGGCAGGATTTCTGCAGAGAGAGAGGGACAGGCACAGATCCTCTGTCCTCTTTAAATCCTGTAACTTTTCCCTGTGTTAGTCTGCTGGTCTCAGCTTCCCGTGTGTTTGCAGCAGGGAGATGGTCTGCATGAAAATTGCTCAGGTGTGAAAATGAGACGATGGTTAAAACGTGATTCAAAAATAGACCCAGGCTAATAGAGTTTCATTTAATCACAAGGTTGCCATTCAAGATCAAGTTTGTGTAGGTTATGATGAAATGTGGTTTCCAACAGACAAGTTTTCAGTGCTTTGCATAATGAAAATTGGCACTTTGCGGCAATTTCTAAACAGGTGCAGCTGCAGCTGCCATGGGAAGCCTGAGACCACCTGTTCCTCCCAGAAGATGCTGGCCCCTTCCCATGGCCCTCCTCATCCCCAGCCCCACTGTGTGCATCTGGCAGCATCCAGGGGCACGGGGCAGGCAGTGAGGGGGTTCATCACACTGCAGTGGTCAGAGGCAGAACTGGTGCAGGGAACCTGGGGCTGTGGTTGCATGATTCCCATGTATTCCTGGGATCTCTTACTTAAAAAGCATATGTTTTAAGTAGGAGTCGATGTACAACAGCGGCAGGAAATCGGTCATTGCCAGTCTTCTCTGCTTGCCCTGTGTCCATTCAAAGCTGACTGCTTTGTGTTTCTGGATTCAGTTTATCAGGCCCCACAAGCTTTCCTTGATTCAGATTTACATCAGAGCCATACCTAGAGAAGGCCACGTCATATTAAATTTTTTGTTTTCTTCCAGCAATATCTGCTCAGCATAGTGTAACCAGGGTGTCAGGAGTACTGGACTCCTCAGGACAGGAAAGACTTGGACCTGTTGGAACGAATCCAGAAGAGGGCCACGGAAATGATCAGAGGGCTGGAGCATGTCTGCTATGAGGACAGACTGACAGAGTTGGAATTGTTCAGTCTTGACGAGAGAAGGACCTGGGGAGACCTTATAGCAGCCCTCCAGTACTGGAAGGGGTACTTTCTTATAAGAAAGATGGGGATAAACTATTTCAGTTGGGCCAGCAGCAGTAGAACAAGCAGTAATGGTTTTAACCTAAAGGAAAGCAGATTCAGACTAGATAAAAGGAAGAAGATTATTAAAATGAGGGTGGTAAAACAGTG
Source organism: Gymnorhina tibicen (assembly GCA_013399875.1). Lineage (NCBI taxonomy): Eukaryota > Metazoa > Chordata > Aves > Passeriformes > Artamidae > Gymnorhina > Gymnorhina tibicen. Next base: position 5,571,504 of record VXAZ01007128.1, on the reverse strand, counting down.
GCACAGATTGCCCAGAGAAGTGGTGGATGTGTCTGGAAACATGAAAGGTCAGGTTGAACAGGGCTCTGAGCAACATGGTCTAGTTGAAGATGTCCCTGCTCATTGTGTGGGGGGTTGGACTAGATGGCCTTTAAAGGTTCATTCCAACCCAAACCGCTCTGTGAGTCTATGATTACTGGGATCTGATTAAAAGAAAGGCTGTGGAAAGATGTCAGTGTTTACACCATACCTCCCACTGCCCTGGTGTACTCACCTTGTTCCTGGAGTAGTCTCTGCTGCAGAATCAAGGCAAGAAAGGATTTGATTCTCCTCATAGATATATTCCTAGCTTGCAGTAACATCCAAGTTTTAAGTAAAACTGCCTGAAGATCAGGTGCACACAGCTGGTACAATTTTCATGCAAATATGAGCCCTAGCCATCAAACTTAAACAACTATAAATTTCAAAACTGGCTCATTTATCAAAAAAATAGGTCTGGTGGTAGAGTTCTCCCTTCGGCTATAAGTCTCCACACAATGCAAATTTGTCTTTCAACCTGGACAGAATCACTGCATGTGTCTGCTGGGTTCCTGCACATGTGGGGGTAGAGAGAGAGGAAGTTGAGGAACCACCATGCAGTGCAGCAAGTAGAGCTTTCATACAGTGCCTTTGTTAATGGTGTTCCTGGGAGCTGGTCCTGGGCTGTTACATAGCATCAGTATAATTTTACTGTTTTTTCTTGGGTTGAGTTTTGATCCATGGGGCTTTTTCTTTGGAAACAACCATTTCCCAGAGCAGTGTCCCCGTCCTCATGATGAAAGGCTCTGCAGCACATCCTTTGGTTCTCTAAAACATGGCACTCTTCACACACCTAAAGCATTTCCTAGCTGATTGATGGCAACTCATTTAATGCAGCGTGTAGGTGTAAAACGATGAATATATCAAGCTGTGGAACAATATCTTTTTTCTTCTCGGGTGTGCTTATCATGCATCGTTCTTACCTAAAATGGACGGTGCAAACACATTTTATCACCTGTTTGCAAAAACTCATTACTAGAGGCTAAAAAATTTACAGGCAGAACACCTGAAATCTGATGTCTTGACACACAGTATTTTTATTTAAAGGTTCATTCCCCTGACAGAGGCACAGGGAAAGCAGAGTCCTCTCTGGCCAGGCAAAGGTGTACTGTCAAGGCATGGATAGAAAATAAATCAGTGTGAACTGTGAGTAGGTCGGCAGCTCCAGAGCACCTGCCTGTCTGCATCCTGCCACCAATGCTACACAGGGGGCTGATGATCATTTTTTAATCAAAGGATGGTAGAAGAAGATGGTCAGAGACAGGCTGCATGATTCCAAGATGACTGTGGCAGACAGAAAACGGGGAAAGATACCAGGGGAGATGTGAGCGTGCATGCAGGGGAGGTATGGCTTTAGTGCTGACCATGATCCTCTGTCTTGCAAGCAGAGAAAATAACTGATTATCTGCTTTTCAGCAGTTTATGGGCCAAATGTATATCTGGTATAATCAGCTTTGGCTTCTTGGGCTTAAATTTGAAAGAGGTGTCAAGCAGTTTGTCTCTTCTCTCATACTACATGTAACAACAACCACACTTGGACCCTCATGATTGTGGAGTCTGAAGGAATGAAGTTAGTGCTATCTGGCTAATCCAGGGCTCCTTTTGAACACCACGCACGTCAAAAGTTGAATTTTATTTATGTTTGCAGGGCCTGGGCTGGGCTCAGCTTTGCAACCTTCTGGGTTAAGTGTCAATATTTTTGATAAAATCTTGACAGGGTAGCTGAGAGTTTTTTAACTTGCCAGGATTTACAAAAAATATATCACTAACAGAGATTTTTTTCTACATTAACCCACATATAACAGACAGGGAATCCTTCAAATTGCAATATGCACGCATAGCTAACAGCTTATAACAGCTTAATTTATATTAAACATACTGCATTGTTAGCAAATAGCAATGATCTGCATAGTGACTAAAGGGTTCTGTGCATCTGAGGATGCGGCACATTCCTACCAGGGCTTCGGAAATGGAAATAAGCAAACAGAACAATGTGTGTAGTTTTTAAGCAGCCATCCCCCAGAAATTACTCTCCCAGCAGATTAGGCTTCAACACTGTGCTCGGGCTGTATTTTGAAAGAGATCCCCGAGCCTATAGCTGCCTGTGTTAAATACACACCACTCTTATGCACAGAGGCTCGGTTCCAGCTCCTGTGGCCGCTTTGCTGAACGTTTGCATTTCCTTTGCTCTCTGTGACCGTAACCATAGAACTACTACAACACTTGGAAAAATATAATCTTTGGCATTTTGTACAATTTCTCCACCCATATGCATGTGCACTTTTGAAGAAGCAAACAGAAAATCCACGTAACTCTAGTGTCTGTAGCCAGGAAAAGTTACAACCGGGGAGAATGAAAAAAAAGTAATATTTATCGAGGGGAAAGGCATTAATCTGGGGAGTTACAGGCCCGCCTCCAGTGCTGCACTCTGTCAAGTTGTGCCATGCCATTCTGGCAGCACAGAAAAGCTGCTAAGGCAGAAGTGGTTTAGGGGGTTCAAGGTGCTCAAAACGGCACCCGAGTGGGGTTTTGACACTGCACAGGGCTTGTACTGGCTATTGTGGAAGAGATGAGTTTTAATGAAAAGGAACATAAATAGCTGCTATGAATGGCCCCAGGCTAAATGGCTCACCCAGGTTATTTTGGCAAATACTTAGGAATGAAAAATATATTAGCCCATCAGGGCTGGCTCAGCAAATAGGCTGGATTGATGATAATGATTTCAGTGAATAATTCAGCTGGATCTACTGGACTGAGAATGAATTGTGGGGACAGAGAAAATAAGGAAAATCAGATGGATTTCTTGGGTGCTGGTTGGCAGAGAAAGAAAAAGAAGGAGGCAAGTAATGGACAAAAAATATCGAAGAGTTGGGGCACTCACCTGGGATGCAAGACACAGATCTACCACGTTCCTGCTTGGAGCTGGGCAGAGCAGTGTTCAAACTGTGAAGCTGCTCTGATGTTTTTCCTGGCAAAACAATGCAGAGGAGAACAAGAAAGACAAGTCAGTCAAGACCAGGCCCAGGCAAGGACCTAAGGAAACTTTTCTAGACATGCATGCATTTCCAAGGGGAGTCTCAGTTTCTTTGAGTCAGACTTTTAAAAAGTCAGGCTGTTTTGTCCAAAGGCCCTTGCCCAGCAGTTCAACTCCATCACTTTTGCATTTTGTTAAGTCCCTATAGCTGATAGCCTTATGCCATCTGAATGGGCACAGCCTCAGCTGCACTTTTTCCAAATGCTTCCACATCTACTTCCCCTTCCTTTCCCTTCCCAGCCTCTCTGAGCATGACCTGTCCCCTGACCAGCCCCAGGAGGGCCACTGAGATCAAGTGGGTTTTGCCTGGGAGTGGTGATTTGCTCACGCAGAGAATGTTGAAGGATTTAGGGCTGAGATTATTAACACAGTCCTGGGAGTGAGAATAAGGGGTCAAAGCTGCCACTGTGTTCCCAAAACTGCTCCTTGCAACAGATTTAGCATTGGCAGCACAATCCTTTTCACTCCATCCCTCTCTCCAGGCTGTAGGGCTAATTCATGCACCAGTCTGGAAAAGTTCTCCTTTCAGCTTCATCTTTTACTGTGGCACAAGGAACTTTTATATTCATTTTGGTTAATCAGGCCCTTGTGCTGCTGTTTCTGGAGGACTAAAATGTAAAGGACTCACAAAAAGACATGTAGGTCATCACCCACGGTTTCTGCTCTTTCTTCTGGCATCACATTTTGGGGATCCCCACGTTGTGTGGCTGTGTAGGGCCTCTTTTAAATGTTTTCTGCCTGGAGAGGAACGGCTCTCTTTTGCTTACAGACACCTTCCTGGTGGGAACTGCTAGCTAACTGGGACAGATAATGAGGCTGGCAGAATGGATTTTTAAATGGCCAGGTTACTGGTAAGGTTACCTTAACCACAGATCCTAGCCTTGTGTGGAGAATGGGAACTTGGCACTTCAGTGTGGGCTACTGCAAGCTCTAAAGATGAAGAGGGCAAATCATAGTCATTCCCACCAGAGAAAAACAGGAATGGGTTGGGGGAGCAAGCTGCTCCTCTCCATGCACTGCTGCAGGTCCTGTATCTTCTGATGCTCTCCGCCAGGATGCCGTTTCTGGATGGGGGAGGTCGGGATGCTGAGCCTCTTTCCCTGTAAGATCAATGGAGGAATCGAGGCTGTTCAGACCAACTTTTGAAGGATCCCCTCTAACTCCTGTAACCAGGATGTTGCCCAGGATGCTTCAATTTTTCTCCAGTGGCACCTGGCTGAGGCAGTTCAGAGATCCTGGAGAGCATACGGGTCCCAATTTTTCTCTATCCCTTCTTGCTGGTGATGTAGCTTGGTGGGGACAGGGACAGAGTGAGATGGGGTCCAACTCTAGGACATGTGGTGTCACTGCTGGAAAGGGCTGAGCAGTCGTGGCACAGGGACAGCCAGTGCACAGAGCAATGCCTGTATGCAGCTTAGGGGAACTGTGAATGAACTCTTGCACTAAAAATAATAATAATAAAAATAAAAATAAAATAGCTGGGCCTGTATTTCACATTTCTCTCTGCCCTTCCAGCAACCCTTCCTTTCAAAGTTTATGTCTATATTACAAGAAGCAGTTGCATTTTGAGGCAGCCAAGTCCTCTCCCTGATGTTTTCCGTAGCTGAGCTGGCCTTTGCACAGCCTCAGCAGTCGGGTGCCTTTCACGGACAGAGCTGTGTTTGTCTCGGAGGCATGTTGAACTTGGCAGGTGCCGTAAGTCTAACTCCAATTTAAACTACCACCTTTCCGAAGAAAAAGGCTCTGCAGTGTGCAACGGCAGCTGCCACAAGGAAAATCTGCTGGCCCGGCTGGAAAACCCAAGCAGGGTCATTAACAGCAGTTTCTCTATCTTTTCACACAAATTTACTCCACAGTCTCATAGACACTGAGCTAGCTGCCTTTTGCTTCCAAGTGAAAGAGGCTAAACCGGGGCAGCCTGATTGCCATCAACACAAATAGACTAATATTTGCTAAACCAGGCAGAAATACAACCTCAAAAAACACAGACCAGGCTCACCCCCTCCCTTCCCCCCCAAAAATATCTGTGGTGCATGCGGATCTAAGATCAAGCCTGCTGTGCTCCTTAGCAGCCTGATCCATTCCTGTGGGTTCCTCACTTCCCATGAACGGCAGCAGAGTCAGTGGTGTGCTTCTTTGGAGCCTGGCCCAGGTGATTTTTCCTGCAACAAGCACAACCTTGTTGCAGGCTGGAAAAAGGATGATGGTGTGTCTCCATAGGTGGCAGGTCCTGTCCTGGAAGGTCTTGGTTAGCTCGTTGGTGGAAAAGGGGAAAGCTGGTCATCCTGCACAGGAAGGAAACATTTCTCTTTGGAGGGGCAGCTTTCGGGAGGAGCAGCCCTGCTTAGAAATCTCCTTGGGACACACACCGTGTCTGGGGGCAGAGAGGAAGATGGCTGTTTCTGCACACTGAAGGCTGCGTGTGCCCCACTGAGGAGTATGATTGTTTTCCATCGCTGTTCCCACCCCCTCATTAAGCTTGCCATCAATAATACAGTGTTTCTCGTGCAGCTGAGAGAGGAAAGGGCGGTCTCGTGGGAGCTGACTCACTCTGACTCACGTCTCCTGGGAACACGGGGTCATTTGGGTTAATCTCAGCCTGCTGCATGCCTGGAGACCCCCCTGGGAGAGTGAGGGCATCCCCTCTCTGTTCTCTGCCTGAGTGCCTTAATATGACCTGCAAAGCCAGCTTCTCCTGGAGAAGGGAAAACTCCCTTCTGAGGACTGGGATGAAGAAATGGATGAGGGAGCCTGGTCTGTGGCACCAGTTTTCCCAGTCCTTCTCCATCAGTTCCCTCCATTAGGAGTGCTGGGAGCAGCACTGAGACAGGTGTGCTCTGGATACTCTGGGTCAGGCAGACTGACCTGGGGGGTCAGGCCTCCCTGGGTACTCTGGGGCAGCATCTAGACCAGAGAAATTCAGCTGAGCTCACTGCGCTGTTTCTTCTACTTTTTTGTACTTGCCCTTTTGGGAACAGCAGAGAGACAGGGCAGAACAAGCTCCCAGGGAACAAAGTTTAATTTCCTACACTTTATCATTTAATGGTGTGAATCCCGAGGTTGATCTTTGCTCAGGCAGAGCAGAAATTTATTATACTCAATTTCTTAGGAAAGGAGGGTTTGGGGGAAGGGAGAGCACAGGACAGGAGAGGTAAGTGTGCTGTAGTGCTGCTCTATGCCCAGGCTCTGGACTCCAGGTACAGCCTGGGCTGAGGGCAGCAGTCAGAGAAAGTCAGCGTTGATCTTTCAGTGACTCCTGAGATAACACTTCAGGTTGCAAGGATCTTCATGTTCATTTTTTCTCTTTACTTTTGTTTCTCTCCCAGAACCAAAGGGTTGATTGAACAGAAATGTAAAAGATCAAACCCAGCCTGTATTACCATCTTTCTGGCAGGTGCCGTGATGCAGAGCCCATCAAGTAGGCAGAGCTGGGGTTAGGGAAGGATCAGGGAGGAAAAAGGAGTGCTTTCTGAAATGCTTGTCTCCAGGCAGTCTAGACCAAAATCCAAATTTTCTAGTTAAAAAACCCTGGCAGTCTGCCTAAATATGGGTTTTTTTTTACAGGAACTGCTAAGTTTTGGAACAGGACAGCAACTGTGATGGAGCAATAAAAAAATGTTAAAGTAAATGAGAATGATTGAGATTGTGGTTGTACACTGATGATGCTTTCCAGATCCAGTTACACTTTCCTGTTAATGACATGATCCTCCTTCACCCTCTCCTTCTCTCTTTTTTTTTTTCTGCCTGCCCACTTCCTATTTTCTATTTGCCCTCTTTCCAATCTCTTCCTTCTGCCACTGCTTTGAACCTTCATCCGTCCCAACTTTTCATGCAGCCCAAAGGTCGTTGTAGTTCACCTAGTGCAAATACTGCTTTTCTAAGCCTCTGAGAGGTTTTCATGTCCTTCTCTGAGACTGTGGGGTTTTCCCCCTCAGTTCACTCTGCAGACAGGAGAGCACCACAATCCCAAAGCACGACTAGATCCAGTAAACTAGGTCCAGTCTAGGTTTAGCAGTGTGAGCTAACCCTTTGACAGGTTAAGGTGATGGCAGCCTACCACAGCCCTGATGCTCTCAGCATGCTGCCCCAAAGATTACCAGGCCGCACCTCTGGGTTGATATGGATAGATTTACCTGCTGGTCCCCTCCTTATTTGGTGAATCTTTGGTTATTTCTCTCCATTGCCCCACCCCACTGAATTCAAGCAGCAATGCTAAGCCTAGGGCAAGGAGGGGCAACAAACCCACACGGCAGAGCAGTAGCACAGCAGCGGTAACAGCTCTCCAGTGAAAGGAGTGAAGCTTCTGTCTCCCTCAGCTCATCAGGGTGCCTTGCTTGGCACCCAGGAGAAATGTTGCTCACACCAGCCCTTGTGTGTTGTTGCCTTGGATGTGCAGCAAGACCCTGTTATCAAGGTCTCCTCTTCTAGATGGTAACGAGAGCTCTGATGCACAAAATTAAAAATCCGGAGGCAGTTGGTTTCTCGTTAGGGGAAAAAAACACAAAACCAATACATCCTTTGAATTAGCCAGTTGTGTTAATAATAATATGTGGCTTGTCCTCTCTCTCATCCCGGTCTCAGTCTCTCTTTATGTTGTTTCCCTGCACTTTTGATTTCACGTGCCACAGCTGAAAATCGTGCTACTTTTTTTTCTCACATGCAGCCCGTGCCAAAGTGCTGTGGCAGAGCTGCAGGGAGGGAGGCAGGAGGTCCCAGCAGCCAGGCTCTTCTCACTGCGGGGATGGGGAGGCAGCTTCGGGCTGGGCAGCCTGAGGAGTCCAGTTCTCCTGAAGTGATGAGCACTTCCATATGTAAGAGTGTTGAAAGTCATAGGGTCAACTCAGCTTCAAGGATTAACACTCAGGGGTCTACCTACTATACACCTTCAAAACCAAGACGATTAATCATGTTGTCATTTTCTTTCTAGTTCTTGAGCCTTTTGTGCCAGCCCTTTTAAACCTTTCTCTGAAACTGAGAGGAAAGACCATAATTTTTGCCGTAGACAGCTGAGCTTGTTCTGTAAAGGTCTGTGGAGTCAGGGCTTCGAGAGGAACACAAGTGTTGTCATACTTGCAGTGTAGTGGTGGCATCTCGCAACATTTGTCTCCTGGCTTTCTCAGCAGCCTCTTCCAAACTGAAGGAGACAGATGAGCGTTAGTTCAACTTGTAAAAAGAAACAATATTTCTTTCAGCTAGAAAGTGTAAAACTTAAGCGGTGGAACTACTTAGTGAAGTTTTCGCAGCAGATGCTAGATTCAGTATCAACTGAATCATTCCTCAGAAGTCATGCCTCTGCCATAGCGTATAGGTATGTTTCTGCTTTCAGAGAGTAAATATTGCTCTACAGTGCTGCATTCTATGCTCCTGGGGAGGTTGGCACTAATGCAAATACGCTGTGAAGCTCTGCGTTTCCTGCTCACTCTGAGTATCAAATTATTCCCACCTTGAAAAAGCTGGGTTTGCCGTTATTTACAGAGCTGGTCTCATCAGCAATGTACTTCCCTGGAAACAAAGTTTCTTCCAAGAGTTAAAAATATGCATAACCCCATAAAGGGTTTTAAATATATCCTAGTACCATTCAGTGAATGTGCTAATTGGTACTCCCACACAGTGCTTCGCAATTAATCATGATGCTGCTGTTTAGAAAAAATAGGGGAGAGTCTCAAAGAATACAAAAGACAATAACATCCTGTCTGAAAAGATGGCACGCAGCTACAGACACTATCAGATATCTTTCATCTCTGTGTCTCCTGATCACCACAACACCTACTCTTCTCCCAGCCTATTCTCTGTGTGTGGGGTGCCCTGTTCTACAGGGGAGTCTGGGGGCTGAACACAGCATGTGTTCCTCTTCCCTGCAGTCTTCCAGGTCTTTCTTGCTGCACCAGTTCAATCCTGGATTCACTGGGCATCTGCTCAAAGGCTCCTGAAACTGAAGATGCTGCTTTGGGCAGAGTGGGGGAGAGGACTGGCTGATGCAGAATCCCTGAGTCATGTCCCAAATTCCCCTCTGCAGCAAGGCTGCAGGCTAACCTTGAGCTGCTCTGCTCTCAGCACTGAAGGTACAGCAGGATGCAGCCCTGAACTTCTGCATGGGAACACCTGCATGAGGACCTCCTCCAATGCTCCCCAGTTCAGGGCTAGTGAAAAGCCAGCTTCATAATGTGCTGAGAAACAGCATCCTTCATTAAGTCACAGGGGAACACTGCTGTAGGGAAGGACCTATCCTGTAGGCAATGAGGGCTTCCTCCCTCCCTAGTCATCCAGATATCCCTTGTGTTCAGGCCTGCTTCTCCTCACTGACCTATGTCAAGTTTGCTTGGGATACAGAATTTGGGGGTCAGTGCAAGTGAGGGGCAATAGTTCCTTTATTTATCTTCTTCATGCATAACTGGTTGATGAATGATGTGGAAAAGCAAAGATCACAGTCGTGTGGAGTTAATAAAAATTATGAAGGGAGGGGACATCTGACACCAGCCATGCTCTCCAGCAGCTGTGTGATCTTGGGCTCCAGTGCTGCTATTTTGCAGGGCATATGGGAGGAGAAAACCCAGGGGCACCTGGGCTTTGCTTTGTTTGCCCCAAACCCTCCCCAAGATTAGACAGAACAGTAAAAGCAAAGAACCCCCAAACCCGAGGACAGGAATTTCCTTGTTGTCTAGATCAGACTGGTTGAGTAATGCCCGGGGGCTTTCAGGAGGCTAACCACAAATTCACTGTGGAGCCTCGCCTTCTGAGAGCAGCATGGGTAGAGACTACTCCCCTTTGATGCTGGACCTTGAATCCATTTCATTTTCAGTGTATCTGTCCTCGTTGCCATGGTTGTTGCAGCTTGCTGTGGTGAAGTGGTGAGTTCGTGCCAAGAGAGACTGGAAGCAGCCCTGTTTCCTCCTCCTGCCTCCCTCAGCTGCACCCCTCCCACCGCCTGTGCACACCGAGGTCTGGCGGTGGGGACACGCGTTTAGTTTGCACCAAAACATCCCCACCGCATCCAGCTGTGCATCACCCCCCATCGCTGCGGGACGGGGACAGCCTGTGTCCCACCACCTGCCCCTGCGAGCCTGGTAAGGGTCTCACAAGCCAGCCAAGTCCTTTGTGCAGCCACGGCAGCTCTCGGGAAGGCGTTGTGTGTGCAGGACTGGTGAGGATCAAAGGCCGGCTGTGAGTCATTTCAGAGCCAGGGAGTGATCACTGGTTGGGGGAATAGGTAATTAGTCTGGCTTCACCATCTTGCTGTTATGCTCAGGAGAGTAACGGGATGGTGTTGCTGCCATTGAAAAACTCTATTTGTTAGGAGTGACTCATTGCATGTGAGTCACAGATTATACATGGGAAAAACTACCCCTGCTCCCTGCTGGGAGTTGAAAGTCCAGTGCAATGTGCCCGGGTGATTCTGGCAGCTGACTGATAATGATAGCATCACCTGGTGAGCGTTCCCTTCCTTTCATCTCACCCAGGGAGAATCTATCAAAGTCAGGTCTGCTCTTGCTACCAGTAACTGCATGGGCTATGTACCTGCCCCACTGCAGAAGCTGAAGGTGAAATAACTTTTGACAAAACCAGCACAGAATCAGAAGAACCAGATGCAGACCCCTGGTATCCCAGGCTGCCAAGATCCCTCAAGGACTTTGTAGCCCTTGAAAAGGAATTTAACCTGCTGATCCAGGTCAAAACTTCATGACTGCTCTGTTTTTCTAGAAAGATACAGTGAACTTTGACTGCAAAGCTAACACATTTACAGTATCCAAAATCTGTCCTCAGATCTGAATTTTGCAGTAGAATTGGGCCATCTTTTGTTTAAAAAAAAAGATTGGGTCAACTTTTATTCTGATTTGACTGATTTATTGCAAGGACTTGCAATCTTCAGTTGAACTGTGTCTTCTTAATAAACTCAATAAGCTTTTAAAAGATATGTTTCCTATTGTTTCTGCTTCCAGAACAACCTGAGGTTTGGAAAGACAGAGGCAATCAACAATAAATGAGACAAAATAATTGCTTGGATCTTTACGGATTTTTTTCACTTTAAAACCTAATTTTAGATCTCAGCTGAGGTTTAAGGTTTGTTCTTAATTTTCCCAAACTGTTTTTCTTCCTTCCAGTAGAACAAATCCAGTCAAACTGTGTTTGCCCTTCAAAAGTTAGGTCTGAGAAGTGCCCAGTGCAGAGTTACTCAGTGTAATGAATGTAAACACTGGGAAGATTACTTATTTCCTTTGTACATGATCTTTTGAGCTGGAATTTGATTGCACCACTTGAAGAATATCCTCTTACTGCATAAAACCACAATTATGGAGATCTGATCCTCAGCTTCACTTCAGTGGATGAGTGCTGCAAAGGTGTGTAGCTGTAAAACAAGCATGTCATGTCCTTCTGCTGGGATGCTGTGCTCTTTTGGGATCGCTCTGTGGTGTCTGCTTTGAGATGGTGGATCCTGGTCCAGATATTTCTGCTTTTTCATGAAAACAGCCTTTGCATAATCTCAGACACCCTGAGTGGCTGGCCCTGAAAGGTCAAAGGGCTTGGCCCTGAAAAGATGAAGCTTCAGCTTCAACCAGAAGGTGGATGAACCTTTCTGCTGCCCACCCCAGTGACCCCAGAGCAGAACCACTTTTTCTGTGAAGGTGCTCATCACCTCCAGCTCCGTCTTTGCCCCCTGCCTAACCTGCAGCCATTGCTTTCCTGTGCAGGGACACCCGGAGGGGACCTGCAGGTGTCTCTGCACCAGCACCGAGGTGGTATCCAGCCCAGCAATACCCAGCTGGTCCCCTGCAGATGTGTTGCTGCAAGCCATTCACATCCACTGCAGCTGTCAGGAGCGCCTGGCAACTGCAGCCTCTGCCATGATTGATATGGAAATAGGTGAAGTAAAGCTATCTGTTCGCTGAACACATGCAAACACATCTCTCTCTCAGACACACTCACACACACAAAACTAGATCAAAAAGGGGCCAGAACTTCAGAGTGTCATGTCCTGAAAATCCATGGGGGAAAGCTCAATGCCTGATCTGCCAAAATTCTTCCAATTCTCGTCTCAATGTCCAAGAAAGAGACTGGTGAAACCAGGTGGTCATTTTTCCAGGAGGTTTGGGAAGAGAGATGATGCTTTGGTGGTAGGCTGGTAAGACACTTGGGAAAAACATGGCATGCTCTGCAAGAAACGTGCTGCCTTTTGGTAAACCCTGCTTTATTTTCCAGCCTTGAAGACTCCCTGGGTTTAAACAGTATCTTACTGAAGCACAGACCCCACTCCCAGCTACTACAGAAGCTGCAGCCCATACAGTGTGCCTGGCAGACACTGCCTTATCCAGGCTGGAATAGCTGTTGGGAAGCTCTCTGGGGCACTGACTGCCTTGCACCAGGGACTGGGCTCTGTGCAGACACACCGTGACTCTGATCTCTTCTGCTTAGAGCCTCTGGCCATTTTCATAACTCAGTGGGGAATCCTGTTCTGTTTTCTATCTCTCTCCAGAGTAAAAGCTCATTTTGCTTACCCTTCCCCCAGCAGCTTGGGTGGCTTTGTTTAGAAGAAATTATACAACTGAGTAAGAGCCAGTATGAAAGGCCAGATCTCGAATGGATCCATGGGCACGACTACACTGTGAGTGATGTGAGGACAGGCATATCTCTGTGAGGCTGATCTCCTGAGCATGGAAAACAATAGGAGGGCAGATGTAGCCGTGGGGCTGCAGAGTGAGCTGTCACAGGGACACCCAGAACCAGGGATAATATTGCCTTTTCCAGCTGGTGGGAAGCTCATACTGTGCTGCTGGTATCTCTGCTGATGAAACCACGTCTCAGCCAGATGTCCCTTATTTTGCTGTGAAGATCTCTCTCTTGTGGAAGAAACTCTCTTCTTCCCTCCTGTTTCTTTCACTGCTTTCATTCCCAGTTCACTAAACCACCCCTGTATCATCTGTTGGTCATGACGCTCCTTTCTGAACTCACACCAACAGCAAATCAGGATGGATGGAAGCTAATTCTAAGTAAGGAGGAGCATTCACATCCACAGCATCAACACAGAGGCGTGTGGGCACATACCCGGTGCTTGCACTGGCCACTATGGGGCCACTGCTGCCAAGAGCAGGGTGGATTGTCCTGGTCACTGTCCTGCATGGGATACAGAGCAAAGGCAACCTCTTGGGTGGAAGGGGAGAGAAGGAGAGATCAGATGCTGCCGTGAGTTTTTTGTTGACATCTTGCTGAAAGCTGCAGCAGATGTTGGAGTTTAAATTGCTTCTTCACACCCTTTCATTTTTGTGGTCAGTTTTGCCAGAATTTTTGTGAAGCCACAAAAGGCAATTAAGAAAGGCAGAACCAGACCCTGGGCTGGGTATGGCTGTTACACCAGATTGCCCTCACAGATTTTCTGGCACGCAGTTTTCAGTCGTGCTAAAAGTACAGCAGACACAAAGTCTGAGTATGCAGAGGGGGACACCGTAGATCCCCACCAAAATCAGTGGAAATCTTCCTGTCAGAACCAGGGACAGGATTTCCCTGAACTTACTCAAAAGACAAAGATGGGACAAGGGAAATTTATGAACCTAAATCTTTTTGCATTTTTACGACTGAAAATTTAGTCTTCCTCTAATCCTTTCCGAAGATTATTTATTGAGTATTTCTTTTCCCCTGCTGCTAAGCTGCTGCTGCCATCTGCCAAGGCCTGTCAGTCTGTCCCACACATTAGCCAGGCCTTATGCAGTTTGTCCGTCAGGGTTAGAAAGGAATGGTGACAGGGAGCAGAACGATAACAAGTCATCCACGATCCCCTCCTATGGGCTGTCCAAAGTGTACTCGCTGGCAGACACATCCTTTATCTTTGGGATCTCCTGAAGCCTCAGTGAGCCAAGGTTAAATGTCTTCTGTCCTGCTTCTTTTTTCTCCCCGGAATGGAGAAGCAAGTAGGGTCCAGTCTGCCTTGAAATCTTAAAAAGTTTCAGGTGGACTTTGGGGAGAGAGGAGGTCCACAGCAGAGCCGGGTCTCACAGAGATACAGGACATTTATCGTGGTTCAGTTTTCTTTTCTTGCCAACTGCAGTCTTTTGCATTGATACAAAAGGAAAGCAATAAAAAAAAGCCTAGTAAATTTTACACCACTTACTATACCATTATCGTGATGCTAAGTGATTCTAAAGTACATAAAAGATCTAGAAAATCAAGTTTTAGTTTTTATCAACTTAGTTTTTAAAATAGAGTTTATTGTACGTTAGCTAGGCACTGCTTGACATACCACATTATTTTTAATAAGCCAAAAGTCTGCTCCAAGATTGTTGTGGCTAAAGCATTAATAAGATCTTTCCATTTTAGGAAATCCCCTGAAAACAAAATATAAAAAAGTGTAAAAGCCACTAGTCTGATTTTCAGGGATCCTTATTGCCCAGGGCTCCCATCAGTCACTGAGACTGGACGCAGCACAGCTTCTCCCAGATGTCAGCTCTAGAGTGCTGAGGGGTTTTACTGGTGTGGATTGAATGAGAGACTGGCATAAAATGAGGCAGCATTTACCCCAGAAATTCCCATTTCTGTATTATTTCTGCCCTGGTGAGATGTCTCTCAGGCTGCCTGGCTCCCCGGCGATGGGGTGCCCATGGGGCACATAAACGAGCCTCTTGTTTTGCCTAGCCCTGATGCTAGAAGAGCCATTTATTTGCTTCTCTGAAGAGGCAGCAGTAGAGACCTGAACCTTCAGCGAATGGGAGGGGAATTTATTAAAAACAAAGGAAGACTGCAGGTGTAAAATATTCGTCATACTAACACCTGAACAAACATATGGCTGCGCCCTTGCTTATCTCCTTCAAACTCACTGCCTTTTTTGAGTCCTGTGTCCTGCTAACTGCAGGCATATTAATCAGGTGGCTAGATTAGAGCAAAGTCACTGCCTCTGAACTGTCTTATCTTGACCATATAAATGTGTCATTATATAGATCCGGGCCAGGCCAAAGAGGTTTTTTATACTTTTGTGATGATCGAGCTGGTCACTGTTTCCTGTTTACATGAATTCCCTGTGCCTCAGAGGGAAAGCCAGCCTCCTCAGGGATTGCAGCAAAGTCCTCTGTTGTCCCATCTCTACAAAAATTATATGCAAATACATGGTATTTTTCTCCTATTTCACCTTTTTTTCATCATTTGCATTCCTTTCCCCACAAATGTCCATTTTCTTCTCCAAAAAACAGTTTGAGGAAGCAAGGTCTGGTTTTGACCCCATAATTTTTGCAGCCAGTAGTTGCATTGCTGTTTTGCAAACATCTCTCAGTGATTTCAGCTGTCATGCACTTGTTAGACCTTGGTTTGTTACTGGGTTTCCCTTTCTTTTCCCACTTCCCAGTTCCCAGTTGTGCTATGATGAGGTTCGTGTACTGAAATGAAGCTGCCCCAGCTGCACAGGGAGTTGTTTGCCCAGGGTGGCACCAGGGCAGGGTGGAGGAGGAAAGAAGGGAAGGCAGCTGGTGCAGGCAGCGCCAGGTTGCCATCACCATGGGACTGCACGGTGTGAATGCCTCCTTTCTGCTTGTCTGCCCTCCTGTGCCACTGCAGGCAGAAGCCTGGTGGCTGTGACCTCAGTTTTGTTCTTTCTCTCAGATCCTGGGCTTACCCTCTAGGGCAAGGTTGGACTAGATGGTATTGGAGGTTTTTTCCACCCTTAATGGTTCTGTGATTCTATCAACTGGATTTTGTCTACCTAGCCCACAGCCCTGGAAGTTGTGTCAGATTCTCCCTTCATGAACAGAACATATGCCTGATTTTGCACATACCGAAATCCCCAAATCTCTTCCTTTTCCTCCCCACTTTTTACATTTTTGATGACAGTAGATGAAAACGGTATGCATACACATGCTTTGAGAGTGTCACTGTCTGCCTCGTGTGCTAAAGGAATATCCAAAGTGAGTATTTGAAACACAAGATGCTTCTGTGCTAAAATGAGTTTTTAGTGATAAAATGAGTTGCAGGCACCATGGCAGCAGCATACTGCTATGCTCTAGCTGGGTTTCCTAGTCCCCAGCCATCAGAGAATCTCCGGAGAAGGTGACCCGGTTTTCAATCACCTTTTTCTGTTCCTTGTTCTGTTTCTGGTTCATTAAAATTAGAGGTGGATTAAAGGTATGTCCTGGGAACTGAAAGTCCTCATGCTTTGGAAATCTCTGAGTCACAGCTGAATGCAGCAGCTGAGTACAGGGGTCATGGCTGAGTAAAGAGGATGAGGTCACAAATCAATGAAGCAATTTTGTTATTTTTTATAAACAGCCAAGAAAAACACAGCAAAATCCTCACAGCTTAATGCGTGGATTAGTACTCATGTACAACATACATGGTTATGATATTCATAATCAAAATAAATATGTTTACGGGTTCTGTAAATCCCCATAAATTCTTCTTCCTCTTCTGCATGTAATATAATTCTCCAAAGACTTGAAAATGTGCATGGTGAGTCTCTGATGCACATTTTATTTGCTGATTTCCCGTGGCTCCGTACAGACATTTTAACTTCAACAGAACATCTCAGCAGGAACTTTCTTATCAGGATTTCTGAGACTCACAACTGTATTCAGAACATCCAGTAAAAAGATTCTTATGTCTCTGGAGACATCCCCGCTTAAAACCATATTTGCTTTCCTGGCAGTTTCCTCTGAGAGCCTTTGAATACGGGGAACAGTGCCATGAGTGTTAAGCTTTTCTCTCCCCATTGCTACGACTCCAGCAGGCGTGGAGGCTCATGTGCTTGTACTCGACACGCTGCCGGGGAATCTGGTGTGCTGCGAAAATGACAGAGATTATCATGACAAAAGGTTCCCTCCACCTTTTGTACCGGGAACCTCTTTTGCCCTAGGAAATGTCTGTGTTTCTGAAAAAGGCTTAGCAGTAATCTTGCTGCAAATCGTTCTCTTAAAGGAGCCTCTCCTGTTCACAGCACCCTGTGCTGTCAGAGGGAGCGCACAGAAACAGATGCATCGTTTCTGGTGAATTTTGTGGTGCTAATTTCAACCACAACAGTGATTTTCTTTGAGGGACAAAATAGAATAAGAATATCTGACATAAGATGTTGAATAGAAAAGGAAGATCTTTCCTTTGTGCAGATATGATGCGGTCTCCTTGCTCCTTTCTGTCACTTCGTGCTCCATAATGTGGAAGTCTGATGGCCCCTCACTGTTGTGAGTGTCATTACAGGCAGTCCACGAAGGCTACAGGTGTACACAGGACCTTGCATTGTAGGTGTTTCTTATATCTCCCAGATGAGCGGAGAGCAAGAAAGTGTTTGAGAACCGCTAATGGCTCCATAAATGTTGAGGACGTAAGTTTGAGCGGCTGTTAAGTGACAGGCAGGTCCCCAGAGTGATTCTGGTCATGTATTCATTCCAATGAAATGTGTACATTAGCTATTTTTTGCTTGTTTGCATAATAAACGTCTCTCACAGGTTTTTGCCTTTTAAGTTCTCCCTTAATGGCGTTTATGAAGAGTGAGATTGTCACTGTCCCTGAGAAGCCTGAGGAAGGGTGTTGCTGTCAGTACTTCAGTAGTGGTTGGGCACTGAACTCAGGTTCTAATGCCTTCAGAGAGAAGTTCTTTTTGTACGCAGGACACCATGTAGCCTCCAAGACACCAAGGCAGGCAAATATTAGTTTCCTCTGTAGTGGAGGCAGGGAGGGTGGAGGGAAACCCTGCATGAGTTCCAGGAGAGAGTCAAGCACCAACACCCAGCCCTTGCAGGTATCTGTGAAGCAGAACTCGGGTTTCTGAACCCAAAGCCTCCATCACTCAAGCAGGAAATCATTTCCTTCAGGGAGGTGTCATCTTGAGCTTTCAACTCTACTATTTGCATGAAAAGATCTCATCCTGCTGTCAAAACAGCCAAACCCTCACAATTTGTACTCTGTCACAAACAAGTAAATATGAAATATATTCAAATGCAGAAGGCATTCTGTTACCTCCTTGCAGAAGCTGATCAATATCTTCTCTCTCAGCTAGTGCTGCTTCAGTTAGCAGCAGACAAGCTGCTGGATTTAGGCTTCCTGGGCTGACTTTATTTTTAGCTGGGAGTGGCATTTTTCCTCTGGAAGCTTTCCCTGCCTCACATCACGCAGTGAAAGCTGCTCGCTGGCATGACACTTTCCCCTCCTTGCTACTACATTCCCTCTGCTGACGTTGTAGCCTTCAAATCATCAGTTTGCTTATTAGATTACCATGCTGCCTACATGGAGTGAGGGAGAAAAAAGCCCTAGTGCACAGCTTGGGCTGAGCATCGTGCCAGGCACCTGCCTGCAAAGGCATGACTGGCACTGGGGACACGGCAGGATGAGGCAGGCACTGGAGACAGGCAGGGCAGCAGTTGCAAGGGGCTGGCACTGCAGCTTGGCAATGCTCTTGACCCCACCAGCACCCGGGACCCTGCTCTGTACTGGGTCAGAAATCTTCCAGTTCAGGTCTGCTGCAAGGAGGTGACAGTGTGCTATGCATGGGTGCAGACAAATTATTTTTGTTGGAATTCACAGAGGAAAAAGTTTTGCTACTCATCTGAGGATTTTGAGAGGCAACACAGTCAGCTCTGATGAGAACTCAAGTTGGTCCTGACAAAAACAGCATGAGGATATGCTGTGAGAGACCCCCCACAGCAGCTACTGCATGTCTGGGATTTTGGCCAAAGTCCTCAGGGGGAGGAGCAGACCCCACAGCCTGAGCTGATGGAGACAGGACGGAATAATGGCATTGTCTCATGCGGTTTGCTCTCCATGTTGAGACCACGTGCATTCCCCAGCAGGGCTCATGCTGGTTTCTGTTACTCCTCCGCTAGAGCTTCCACGAGCTCCACCTCTTGCAATGAGTCATGGTTCAAAAAGCACACTTCTATTAAAGAAGAAAACAAAAAAACAATGGGGGGAAACAAGAAGTCATCACAGCTATAAGAAATATTTAACACCATTTCAACATCAGATAAATCTTTAGAGACTGCTGAAAATCTGTAAGAGGTGGATGAACTCACCTCCATCTCTTAAATCTAATGACAGTTTATGGTGAAATGATTTGTGCACTGACCCATCCATTCCAAATATCTGTCCTTCAATCTCAAAACTCCTCCCTTAAGAGCTGTATCTCCAAATATTCCCTGCACAGCTGCTGGTGTGTCCAGTGTCCACTGCTGTGATAAAATTATGCACAGTAAATATTAGCACTAAGGAGTACTGAATACCCAGATGCTGGGCAGAATTAATGCAGTTCATGCCTCTTCTGTAATCCAGGCGTGCTTTCTAAGAGAGCAGTGATAACATCCTGAGCAGGCAGGTAATAGCTGGCTTCATACTGAAAAGATGCACAGATGATCCTTTGTCCCCACCTCTAAACCCTACCAAATCAGATGCACAAAACTGGCTGCTGCTGCCTTCTGGAGGAGCATGCTGCAAGAGCGAGAGTCTTGGCAAGCAGAGTATAAATCATCTGTGATATTCGAGCCTGTTTGAACTTTGCACTTTCTTTTCCTCACTGGATAACATTATCGAAGTCCTAGTGTTAAAGACCCCGCAAGCTTGTAATGCAAAGCTGAAAGGAAATAATTCTGCATATCCCTGACAGTCTCTTCTGCCAGGAGGATCTCCAGCTTGGGTCTGTGAACACATGAACCTGTGTGCCTGTGTGTTTTAAAATCTCTGCATTTTTGTGGCCAGATATTCCTCTAGGTCCATGTTGTTTTCTGGTCCTACCATAGTGCATGCACGCAAATTGGGGTTTTTCTTCATTATTCGCTTATATGAAATAAACACTTTTGAGCCTGAGCTTTCTTTTCAGCTCAGCTCTTCTAAGAGGAGACTTTACTCCTGTTATTTCTCCCTAAGACTCATACTCCTTTAGTATTTAGAGCAGTAAGAACTGCCTTCTCTGTCACATGGGATGAATTGATGTAATGGTTCTTCATCTCTGTGCAGGGGGGTAAGAACCCACCCACGGTGGTCGAATGGCAGCCACCACACATGTGAGACATGACGCGTTTGGCTATGGTTGTGTTTTAGCATCTGTGAAAACAAATGCTGCAGGTCAACAAACTCTGTGGCTTGGACATTTGACTCAGGAAGGACCATTAGAGCGGAAAATGTATTTCCTTTTGTGGTTTTCACCAGCTCACAGTTAATTTCTCTTTGTCCCGGTGTCACCGATACTCTTGTCACTTCCCGTGTCACTGATATTCCCAGAGTATTCTGAGAAACACATGATATTGTGCAAGCACATGCTCCTGCTTACTGAGAGCCAGCCGTGCTGATTAGCCAGACTGTGGGCAGTGCAAAATATCCAGCCTGCTGCTGTTTGCTGTATTGCTCCAGAGGGGACAGAAAGAGCCCTGCTAGACATCATCCTCCCCAAAACAAAAAAAAAAAAATTAAAACTATATTAATTAATTTAACAGTACACTCCATTAGGAGTAAATTTATGTTCTTAAAGGGTTCCACGATGGACTCTAAATGCCTCATTCATATTGGATATATCAACCTGGGAGCAGAAGCAAAGTCAGAGAGAATGGTGACTGGCAGTACAATGAGTGCACCAGACCCCATGCAGGGACGTTTCCTTTCGTTGCTCAGCTTGCATTCAGATACAGCCCGCTCTCCAAAGACACCATCTGTGCAGGTTTCCAGTGCCTGGGTTGTACCTTTGCAGCACAGCCCTCGCTGGATTCCTCAGGCTTTTCAGGGCTTTTCAACCAGGGAAAGAAGCTGTGGGCAGGCTGAGTACAAGCCAGACCCCAGCTGACCTTGAAGCTGTGTCCCACAAGCTATAAATACTACTTTCTTCTCGGTATGCTGTGGGAAGAGATGTCCTGTAAGAAACAGCAATTCCTTGGTCTTAGCTCTCCAGGCCTTCTGATCTCCAGAAGTAACTGCTGGGAAGTCTGTAATACCCTGCTCCGAGCCAAGCCTGGCAAGCGGACTGTGATGCTTCAGGCTCTTTTGTCCCAGCACAGAGCTATGGTAATTCACCCATCTCAGTGCTGCTGTTTAATGACACCTTTTCCAAAGGAAAGTAGGAGTTGCTGGAGAGGCAGCAGTGGATGAAGGTCACAAAGTGGGGGTGGTTCCAGTGAGCACTGAGAGGGGGACAAACTCATGGAGGGAGCAGAGGGGATAGATGTTACAAGGACAATCCTTTCTTCTCTTCTGGCTCCTCCTGGGTAGTAGGGAGCAGAGCGCTTTTCTGTCTTCTCCAGGAGTTGTCTACTAGAGGTGACTTCACCTGGTATTTCTTCTGGAAGGGCTCAGATGGTGGCAATAGAGGAGATACCCAGACACTGGCGGCTGTTTTCAAAAGCTCTTTCCTTCCAAAACCTGGAGAAAGACTTCACAGAAGTAATATTTCTTTCTTGGGCTCAACCCAAACTTGTACAGCTCAGCTTCCTCTGCTCTGGGATCTCCAAGTTCCTTAGTGTGCTCTGTGCTGAATGAAGCACCTGGGACCTGTTAATTCTGTTTCTCTCTATATACCTGGATCCTTCAGGAGGAAGAATTAGTGGGAATGTCCTTCAGGATGGATAAATGATGATGCATCTTCACTGAGTTGCTCCTGCTGTTAGGGCACACAAACACAGCTTGCTCAACGATAACCATGTATGTTTGGGACATCTGGCCAGCACCTATGATCAACTCCCATACAAGTGGTGATGGTTCATGAGGGTGCTTGCAGAGCCTGGGTGTCACTAATGTCAGTAGGGCTTCCCCGGTGGCGTGGGGGGTCTGTCCTGCCCCAGCTGTGGGCAGTCCTGCTTTCTGCCACAGGTGAGCTCTTCCTGGGCATTGCCACTGCACTTGGCTATGGTCCTCCCCTGTATAAAGCCCTTGTAGCAAGGCCTCTGAGGAGGAATCTCTATTCCTTGCAAGATTAGCCCCTTATGAATATGTAACAGGTTACATTACCTTCTTGAATCTGATATGCCTAGCATAACTAAACTTCTGTTGTATATAAATGGGAAAGTTTCAGTGGAAAATAGCATTGCTGATGTCTAACATCCTTCTCTAATTAACAAAGATCATTTTCTGCAATGAACGTGCACCTCATTACCATTCCGCGTGATCATTAAGATGTACACGCAGCTAGCAGGAGCCTTGCTACTCACTCATCTGGAGAAACCTTATACCCCAGAGAGGGAAAGCAGGGTAGAGGAAAGTGCCTGGAAGTCCAGTATTGTGCTCTGAACGTGGTCCCATCCACGAATGAGATACAGGATGCTGCTGTGCTGTACCCAGGGGGATACAGCCAGGTGTGATCTTGGGGCTCACCTATTAAACCAAGATATACATTACCAAGTCAGTGATGACTCTAATCACTTTCAGTGCTTTTCGCTGAGGTGTTTATGTACCTCTCACTCTGTTTTCTCTGGGGCTTAGCATGACGTCCATCCTCTCCCACATTCCTCATGAAGCTGGAAACTTCTATTGTCAAGCACACAACGATGCGGGCACAGTCTGTTCCTTTCTGTGCTGAGCTGACTGCTATCTGACTGTCTTGCAATCTCCCCTCTCATTAATTCAGCTCTGGCAGGAAACTGAGCTCTTCTTGCTCTGAGGCGCTAAGTCTGGGAAAGGGAATGCATCACGTTAATCGTTGCTGTATCTGACCCGTGTCTGGTTTCAATAAGGTGACTGGGTGCACGAGAAGGTGACTGCTGTGCTCAGAAATGTGGGAAGCATTTGCAGCAAGGAGTGAAACAGTACCAAGATAATAACTGGGAATGGCTTTATTTCCAGAAGCTTGTAGTGGGTCACAGCACAAATCCATAAGGTTAGGTTTTTCCAGGTATGCTGCGTTGGAGTGTCACAGCACCTTGTAAATGCTGACTGATGTAACACCACAGCCTCAGTGGGAGGAGAGATTTTAAGGCCAGCCAGTACCATGTCTGAGTGTGACTCTGAGACCACACATGGCACCTCATTCCCTGGGCTGCAGAGCAGCTGGCAGCTTGCTCCTGCCCCATTCACCACTTTTTATAACAAGACTTTTGCCATTAGTTGGGAATGGTGAGCCATGTGGCTTAAAGATGAAGAACACATTTATTCAGATTCCCACGAAGCAAAACTATTCACTTTTGCAGAGGACTTATTATGGCAAGCACCTTGTTTGCTGGAGGGAGAGAGTGAGCTAAGTCAAGGAAGGAGATGCTTGTGCCATACTCATTAATTCAGAAACTCTGGAGGACTGATGAGTATTCAAGTCCAAGAGCACATGGGAAAAGCAGCTTGGCTGACAAGTAAAAATCAGGTCCCATTAGTTATTTTCCAGAGCAAGAGACAAATGAACACCCAAGTCTTGTTCCAAATCACAGTGAAGTCCAAAAGAGTATTTCCTCTAGTGTCAGTGGGTACTGGAGCAGGTCCCCTGTAGAGTCCAAGAATGAGCTGATCTCAGTTACCTCTTTGTTAGCTTATTTATTTATTTATTTTTGCTCAGGAGGTGCAGAGGACTTTCTGCTGATAACAAGTGCACAGTTTACACATCTCACACTGTGCTTGAGAGCCACAGTGAGTGACTTGTGAGGGTTTGCAGCCACCTCCACCCTCACGAACGCCGCTGCAAACCCCTCAGGGAGCTGCTGGAAGGGGCACTTGTTTCACCACTGTCTCTCCCTCCTCCTCTTTAGCAACACACAGACTGAAAATCCCACCCTCGGTGATTCAGATCAACAGACGGCCCTGTTATTTCTCAGACTGAGAACTCCTAACATTTCCTGCTGACAGCTATTTTGGGAGTATTAAGCCCGAATGTTTTGGTGGAAAGAGAATTCAAAGGGCCACAAGAGCAGGGGAATGAGTGAATGAACCCAAGCAACTCAACAACACCAAAAATTTTGTAACGTTTTTTTTTAAACACAGAGGGAGCTTTGATAGCTCACATGGCAACAAAGACTTTTGTCATGCAGGCTGCTTGGAGTTAATATGAAAGCATCTCCATTGTGCCAGCATTCCGTTGCAGGAAGCAAAGCTTGTAGTGGAGCGTGAGATAAAAATATTTGTAAGGCTCATCACTTTTTGACATCTCCACTCCAACACTTCCTCCCCAAAGCGGTGTGTACAGACAGCTCTGCTGTGACTGCTACTTCTGATCTTCAGCCTCAGCCAGCAAACATGCTTGGAGCACATGTGCTGATGCAAACGCTACAAGGAGGTGGAGGAACTTATGGTGACAGCCTGAAACCAATGGGGATAGCTCATCTGTTCAAGGTGTGCGAGATCCGGCCTCCAGCGAGCAGTCATTATTCCTCACACTGAAGCACAAAGGAGCTGAATCTGTCTATGAAATTACATTATTCTACAGCAGTGGAAAAAAATCGATGTCCTGTGGTCACAATTACACAGGTGCTGGGCCATGCTGGAGACCACTACATGGTTTTGTTTTGATTTTAAAAAAGCAGCTGGGCGTTCAAGTCATTCAATAAAACAGAATCTCTGACTTTCAGCATAGGTAGTACAGGCACTGGATTAGGATCTGTGTGACTAATTTCAAAAGCATAGTTCTTTTGGGAAAAAAAAGCCTTTATATTTGTCTCCTTTAGCTACCTTCTGCCTCAAGATCTCAAGGCAGAGGAAGATTCGTACAAATTACAGCTAGCCGAGAACATACAGTATTTATCCACAATAAGTGCTTTTACTTCAAGACTTCTTTGGAGCAAAATTGTGCATATAAATTTGCATTTTAGTAGAAGATTCAGCCTTTCTAGGTCTGTGCAGTGAAGACCCTGCCCTGCTAAATATTTCCCTGTAGCTAAAAAAGCCTCAGTACTGCCCTGGTGCCCAGTCGTTGTGAGCTCGGGTAGACGACACCGTTCAGACGGGAATGTTTGAAATGCAATGTGCAGTACTGTTACAGGGAATATAAAGGAAGGTCTCAGGACACATGGGGTTTGCTGCTGCCTAGGAGTGCAGAGTGTATGTCATATCCATTTGGAAAGGCACAGGTTTCCCAAGCTCACTTTCAGCCTCCAGGCACGTATTTGCACATACCACATAGCAGGACACATCTGTCCCCACAGCAGGTAGTGTGGCTTGTGTAGGTAAGCCAGAGACTGACTTTCAGGTGGACAGACCACAGTTTGATGACATGCCTGGAGAGCCTGGAATTTGGAAAAAAGAGAGAAAGGTTCACGAGACTATTCTGGACCTGAAGTTGCTGTGTATAGTACTTTTTTGCTACTCAGCTGAGTGAGTAGGAAAATAGAAAAAAAAAAGTATGTAATAATTTAAATTTGAAAGTGAATTTTGATTTGATTGAGTTCAGCAGTGCTTCTGTGTTTGACTTCTGCATTTATTTGTATATTCAAGCTCTACAAGAATGAGGGCTTACCAAGTGAATTTTAAACAGAGATGTTCATCTATTGACCATCAGTGAATTCTGAATAGTTTATATGCTTGTAAAATTTACACTGTTTGGTTTTGTTACCTAACTGCCCTTACCAGGGAATAGACAGGGAAATAGATAGACATAACAAATATTGCATATCATAATTTATAATGGACTGCTCTACAGCGAAGACATTATTTGCTGATGTTACTATTGAACCTAAACAATGAATAAATTAGAGAACATTGCAATCTGTTTATAGAGAGTTGTCAGACAAAGGTGAAATTCATAAAAAAAAATACTAGTTTCAAGTGACTTTCTGAGCTTTTGTTCTTGCTCCTGTGTCTCTGAGGCACCTTGACTACTCACAGGCCTTCAGTTCTAGCATGGCAGGCTATAAACTCCTCCACCTAACTCATAGAATCAGAAGAATTTTAATTAAAATATTTGTGAATATTCATGCCCTCCTTCACCCCTCAAAGCAGAAGGGGGCTTTTGTTGTCAAGGTATCTGTGTCATTCTCCTTTCACCTTTCTTGCCGCTGTATTTCATGTGAAGCTTAATTTTGCATTGTGTCAGAGTAACAGCAAGAGGCGCAGTCCATTAAAGGTCCTACATTTTGGATGGTGAAGCTCATTTGTGCCTCTTGACTCTCAGTACAGCATGGGTGGGGTGAAAATAACACTGAAATGTCATGTCTAATGTAGAGCAGTTGCCACCTGGAAAAAGGAGACTTAGGTCAGTGATCACTCAGCCAGGGTAGAAGGCTGCAATCTCATGTAAGTGCTGATGGGCTTGCTTGTGTTAATAGCCTGCTATTACCATAGCCTCTTTTGGGAAAAGTCTTTTGGATACAGGACATCTCTGCTGTGTCAGAGACCTACAGAAAAAAAACAAAAGCCATTTTCTCCAGACCCTTTAAGTTTTAAAGCACTGGTGTAGGTGCTTAACTTCCTGTGATTTTTCCTCATTATGTTTGTGACATCTAATTATCACAAGGATATGAATTCTGAAGTGTCCCATGCCCTCTCCCTGACTATTCCTATTTCAATAAAATAAAGATTATAATGTCTGCTGATCTCACAGGGGTGCTGTGAGGGAGCATTTTATGGCCTTTTGTCTTAGAAGAGAAGCTATAAAAGTTCATAATGTCTTATTAGTGATGCAGATCAGTTTGGAGTGTCCATAAAGGCTTTTCAAGACATTTTGTATGAAGTGTTTTGAACCAGTGAGGGCCCCCTGTACCCTGTAGGGCTGCAGGTTGATGGGGTTCATTCTACCTCAAGCACCCTGGGATGGGAGATGTGGGTTACTTTGTCTTCACAGACACCCATGGAGAAATGGGGGAAACAGTCTGTTGGCAGAAATAGATCAGGTCACTCAGTCTTCCCACTCAGTTACCCTAAACCTGCTTGTGTCCCTGTTCTTTTCAAGGCCTGGATTTTATTTCATTTTATTTCATTTTATTTCATTTTATTTTATATATTTTATTTTATTTTATTTTATTTTATTTTATTTTATTTTATTTTATTTCATTTCATTTCATTTCATTTCATTTCATTTCATTTCATTTCAAAAATCCCCCTTTCTGTGAACAGTCTCTCAGGGAAGCACTGGGCTATTGTCCTTTTGGCTTTCCCACTTGAGATTGAGCTGAGATTAGGCAGGGCATAACTCCTGCCCTGGTTCCAGCGCCTTTGCTTTGATGAAAATATTTCAGCTTTAAAGTCATCATCTCTCCCCAGCAGCTGCCAACCACACCCCCACCCTCACAGGGTGTTGTGTCCTGAGATTCACAGGGGCAGAATAAATAGACATTTGCTCAAGTTTCTCACAAAGAGGTTTGGCAAGGTCCACCCCACCCTTCCATACCCTCTTTGGTCTCGTTTGCTTTCCCTCTCTGGCTGACTGTTCTCCTGGAGGAGCCTGTTGTGATTTCCTCAAGAGAATCCTGTTGGGAGAGTCACTGGAGGACAGTGCCATAACTGAAACACCATACCAGAGCTAAGTGAACATTATAACGAGCTTTTCTGCAACCTGTGGCCTAAAAGAAACACAAAAACAAAATCTGAGGGAGAGTTGCTGTTCTTATGTTATAGAGACTGTGATTTCCCTTGCCATGTTTTGCCAATATCTTGTTTTTAGCTTCCCACCTCTGCACTGTATGAGATTACAAGACTTCAAAAGCATTTAGCTATTATCCAGAATATAAAATCTCAGCATGACCTGCTAGTTAAATCATAATCCACTATGATACAGTAAGTGTCATTTCTTCCCTAGATTAAATCTAACCAGGAAAGAGGAGCCTGTAGCATTTCCTCATCCATCCTGCCAACACCAGCCTGGTGGGAACAACCAGGACCACTGCGGTGAGCATCCTCCTGCCCATCTCTGAAAAGGATGTGTGGGAGAGGTGGGATCTAGCACAAACAGCTGAAGTTCTGGTGCGAAGGAGAAAGTAGCCCTGTCTCCTGCTGTTTGCTGCCTTTCTCTTGCCCTACTGCTTTCAATAATAGCATGGAATGCTGCTGTCTAGTGGCCCATTGCAACCACTGGAAATACAGTTGTGTAAACCACTGGAAATACAGTTGTTTGTGAGAACCAGCGGGGAGGTGGGGAGGAAGTCTTTGTCCTCACCACAGTATAATGCTGTGTTGCCTGGATCTAGCTCCCAGCCCTGCTCAACCAAGATAATGCCCTCCTTCTTTGAGGAGCTTTTTTCCTTTCCCCAAAAGCCAGTTTCAAAAGGAAAATCATTCCATCTTTAGTTCTAGCAGGTGTGAAAGCTTGTTTATCTATCACCAACCCACACAGCATTGTGAGGGATCAAACCTTATTCTTTCAAGGTCACTGAAACTGGCAATATCATAGTGCTGGATCTTGTGGTGTGCAGTCATAGCCCGTTTTTAAATATTTGGTTACTGTCTCTCAGAGCAAGTTTATGGCTGGCTGTGTGGATGACATGCTCTGCATGAGCTTTCAGGGAGCATCCCATTGGCAGCATCTGTTACACGTTCCCACATACAGGCCAACCATATGAGCAACCCACCCCATCACAAACAGAAGGCTGAAATCAGGCCTTGGTGAGGTCTGCACGAAAGCTTCTGCCCCTCTCCTGGGGTTTGCCAGAGCACAGTGACAGCAAGGGACTCAGCCTGTGCAGGAGCAGCTTTACATGTGGAGATGGAGTCAGCCCTGCGGATGCAAGTGCCGCTGCTGAGGGAGGATTTATCTTCTGCAATCAGCAAAGGGGCTTTTGCTTTAGAAAGGTTTCCTACTTTGGAGGGTACAGGTACTGAGATCTGGCATGGAGCATGGAGGTGGGGTCAGTCAGCCATGAGTGAAAGACAGGCTCTTGGGTCCGTAGTATATGTGGTTCAGCACCACTAGTCATATAACAGGTTTGTTTTCTTCCCTGTCACACTTCCACAGTATATTGCATCCAAATACCACTAAAGAAATAACATGACACGCTATCAGAACCTTTTTCCCTCCTCATAGCAAGAATATATAATAATCTCTCTGGAAAGCACATCTCAGACTATTTCCAAGAACAATAGATGCTTGTAAGGCATCCAGTGAAGTCAGAATAGCTGGAGGCTGCAAGTCACATAATAACTTTTTGTGCTTGCATAGTGTTTCATTTTCCGACTGATCTGAGTAGGAGACAGGAAATAAACAGATTTTTTTTTTAATGGTTACTTCTCAATTCAGTGATTTTTTTTTGAAAACCAAGACTTGCCATCTTAATTATCACACTGGTAAAAGCAGGATCATGCCACAGAAACAGGGTTCCTCTGTGGATGCTCCTGCTCTTCAGAGCAGACCTTGGGAGCAGAAGGAGAGTACTGGGAGTTTGGAAGAGGATTTACATGGCACCACACATGCTGTAAGCTGGAAGCAGGCCTCTGGAATGGTCTAAGTGGTGCCCAGCTCATGCTGGGAGTGGAGCCTCCAGCAGGTGTGGGCTGTAGAAGTGCTCTGGTCTCTCTACTTAAATGTTGCATGATCGTTACTGGTGCTAGGGAAAAAGAAAAAAAAGATCATCACAGAAACTCATGGGACCTGGTTATTCTTTATCATGCCTCGATTCATTGAAAGGGAGGCCCTAATATTTAAGATACATTTTGCTACCTATCTATGACAGAAAATCCAGGTTTCACTTAGCCTGGCTTGGGAAATGAGATGGTGTTACTAGACATCCTTCAGGCTGGGATTAGGTCCCTAGTGTACTGTGTTCTTTTCAATGGTGCGGACAAATTCACAACAAGCTCTAAATCAGTGCTATTATATATTGCTGCTAATTAAGATTGCATGGACTTGGATTTGAGGAGGATTTTGAAGAGGCTGAGAGCTTATTTGTGTTTGCTTTTCTGCTGAAAACCATTTAAAAAAATTTCATTAAGCTATATAAAACCAGATCATAATGTACAAAATCATATTTGCTGGAGAGGGTTTTCAGCATTCCCTAGGAAGAAGTCATTTATGATAATCTGAATTACTGGGATTTGGCAGGAGGAGGAGGAAATGGAGGAATTTGTATAATTCCAGGCCCTGTTGTCTGACTGTGCCACTGTCACCCATACTCAGGGCAGCTGCCTTGTACTACCAGGCAGAGAGAAGTGGGTGTAATAGGACACAGCTTTGAACAGAGGCCAGGTAGCCAGACTGATGGCACTTAAATCGAGATTGGGGTTGTGCTTTTTTCCTTTACATGGTTTTCAACAGAAGCTGGGTATCTATGTATGTGCTTTGGCACAGGGGCATGGTGCTGTATTCTACATGGCTGATGTTGAATAATATTTAGTTGAAATACACAGTGCTTCTAGTCTCAAAAAATACTTCTATGAGGAAGTCATTCATTTCAGTGTCAGGACAGGAAAAACAATTCAGCAAATATTTTCAGGAAATACAAAAAAGTAAAAAGCAGATGCATTTAATGGACTTGGTAGTAGCGTTTTTCAGCCCAGAGATTTTCCTTTTGCAGTTTCTGTGATTTGACAGAATCTTTGAAAGTTGGATTATTTATTGATAAAGAAACCCACTTTTACCTCCTTCTTCCCTCTCCCCTCCAATACATCCTTACATATATCTTTACACGCTTACTTGCCATCCAAGTATGAGGACACACATTAGGGATAGGGGAATGTTGAGCTCCAGGGCCTTCTCCATCTGATTTGTAGTTTTGAAAGGAAACTTCGCTATTGAGCTTTAGGATATTTTTGGATACTGACTGTCTTTTCTGTTGAAATTCTTTCACTCAAGTTAAAAGTACTCGAATATGCAGAGTAAAAGATGCTTGAATATTTGGACAAAAACCTGACACTCAGCTACCCTTGCTGTAAAAGCACCCAATTCTTCTCAGCTTGTCTGAGCCAGTGAGTATATAGCCATTTCAGTCTCAGTCCACTTTTTGATGTTTGAAATTTCTCCTTTCTCTGTCCCTCCCCCACTGCCAAAAACTAGGCATCTCTGCCCACTATGTCTTGAGTGTTTCAGATCATCTCGCGTCCACTCCATCCCACAGAGTGACCCCACATTTCCCACCTGCCTCTCGGGAGCCTGACCTTGGGCCAAGGTTCTTCCTCAAGTGCTGACCCATGCCTGAATCCCTTCTCCAGGTTTTTCTTCACATGACTTTTAACCATGTCCTTGGGGGTCAAAAATCAGGCACCCAAGGATGATCACTTCTCCATGGTGGTACTGACCTTGTTCCCCTTGTGTGTCTCTTCACAGAACTTACAGCACCTGGCACAAAGGGTAGATGGGGCTTTTCATGCATCTCCAGCTCATTTTCCTTGCTGTCAAGGTCGTTCAGTATGCTCCACTCCTTTTGCAGGGAGGGCCTGAGCCACTGGCCTTTGGAGGAGAAAAGCAGCAGCACCTGCATCCTCCTCAGTATGAAGAATAACCCCTGAGCCCAGATAGGAAACTGGCCCTACACTGACCTTTTCTCTTTCCTTGCTGAAAAAGAGGGGAAAATAGGTTTTGGACAGCTCAAACTGACTTTTTTGTTTTGTTTTGTTCTGGCCATCTAACTGAAAATATCAATTCTTTCCACAGTCACAGGCATTCTGCCAAGCTCCCTCTCCTCATCAGTAGTGCTCCAGTACAACTTTATGGATTTGTTATCACAGAAGATTCAGCCTCAGCTGTTTGGTTTCTATAAACAACGTTTTTCTCTTCTTTATGGCTACTCACACCTCTTCAGAGCTCAGTGCTAACAGCACTGCTCCATGCACATCTGCACATCTGCTACCTGAGGTTAAAAACACTTGACCCAGCCATGACCCAGCCACTCCTCTTTCTGTTGGAGCTGTGCCATTTTCGGCCTTTGTGCTTGTTCTTTGTGTGGTCCAAGGTGTAATTCAGCTATTGCCAGCATTCCCCAAACACCTAAATTGCTTTTATTTCTTACAGCTGACACAGAGGCCAAAGTACTTCATGCTACTAACCAACTCTGTGTTTAGCCTAGTATCATAGGACTACATCGCCATTAAGGCTGCCTTTCCATGAAAGGGCACAGCTGGAGAGTACTTGGCTCCACCTCCCTGTGTGCAAAACTGGAGTGGAGTAGCTGGGATTAAGCGTGGCACACCTTGTGGTAAATTCAGATGCGTTGGCAAACCCTCCTGTCCAGTTTGCTGTCAGTGGGAAAGGCATGACCAGCTACCTAGGGAGAACACAACATGGATGTGGGACACCATCCTCAAAGGCTCAAACAACAGACGGATCTTTCAAGGCTTAAAGTACGACCTCTTTCCTTGGGAGATGAAGGTATGTATTTTTAACAAAGTTCCTCTGAAGTGCTGTAAAGGGAAGACCAAAGCCATCAGGGAGGTCCCAGAATCTGGAGGCTCCCCGGAGCATATGCTATGTGAATTTTGTGCTTACAGCTGGATTAATGCACAATTCTTTCCTTCCAGAGCAGGGGTGACCTGATATCTTTAAACCTGGACTTAGTGATTTTGGACAGTTTATGCCGTTTTTAATCTCTATATCTTCAATTTGGACTCCACATGAACTAACCAGGATTTGGGAATGGCATTCCTCAAACACAACCAAGGACCTGGAGCATGATATCCTGATGAAAAAAATTATGTGTTCCCTGACCAGCACATGCTTATTCATGGAATTAATTTCTTCTGTGGTTTAGAAGTCTAGTTGAAGCTTGACTGCAAACTCAGTAGGATGGCTGGTGGCGCTTCATCCGTGCCGCAGAAGTCAATAAAAGTACCGTTTCTGCCGTAAAGATTCA
Source organism: Gymnorhina tibicen (assembly GCA_013399875.1). Classification (NCBI taxonomy): domain Eukaryota; kingdom Metazoa; phylum Chordata; class Aves; order Passeriformes; family Artamidae; genus Gymnorhina; species Gymnorhina tibicen. Next base: position 5,538,852 of record VXAZ01007128.1, on the reverse strand, counting down.
CCATGAAGTAATGTAAGTTTTCCAGTGCTTTTGTTCATACTACACTTTAATGCATAATGCAGATTTTTTTATTCATTAGATAATAGATGCTTCAGGTAATGAAAATTCATTCTGTGTAGCAGAAATACCAAGAAGTGGATTCTTATAGCTGTTCAAGGGCTCAAAAGTGGATACTTGTATGCTTTCATGTTTGATTCTTGTTCCACATCACTTCAGAAGCATAATTTTGTTGACAGAAAATTGGCCAGGCTTAATAAAACAAGGTGTTTCTATATCAGCTTCTGGGTTCTTTCTAATGTGTTGTCATTTTAGGAGCTAATTGACTTCATAGTCAAGTTACATTGGAACCAAATTTTCAAAGGCTTATGGCTCTGTGAAAAGATAATCCATAGGAAAATTTTTTTAATAATACTAACAAAGATCAATCTGTCTTATTTCCCAGGTCCACAGGATGCAGAGCACCACTGAATGTTATTTTAGGGAAAGAAAGCACATAGTTAAACTCCCAGCTCGTGTATTCTCCTGGCTGTCACACACGGGTGACACAGGGGCCATTTTGTCACTGTCTGGAGAAGGGGAGCATCTCAGAGCACCTTCTGGTTGGTGTAACAGGAAGCTGGAGAGATGACCCACTAGGCATAATTCCAGATCCCTTTAGAGGTTTGCTGCCTCCATCTCTCATTGGCAGCTGCACAGTTTCTCAACCTGCTGCCTCCAGAGGAACCTGAGCTCCAAGAGCTGAAGTTGCTTAATCTGAGGGAAATAGATACGCTCGTTCCCTTGGATGTTACCATCTCCCATTTTGTTTTGCAAAGGGAAGCAAATCACCCAAGAAGACTTCAGAGCCAGCTTGTCAGAAGATGTTATGCAAATTACCAAATCACATGGGCTTGTATTTAGAGCAGGCAAGTGAAAAGAGAGAAGTGTTTAGCTGTAACAGAGTCTGAATTAACTGCCTGACTTTGAGGCACAAGATTGTCAAGTGACTTGCTCACCCAGATGACATGTAAGGCTGGGGGAAACCAGCCATGTATCAGAACTGAACTTTCCAATATAAGCAATTATATGCTATATACACTTATGTATGTATAAAGAAATTAGGACATATACATACACACACACACGCACAGGTATTTTGCTCAATTGTACCCCCTTGTGAAGTCATCCTGACTGAAATTATTGTGTATTTCACAAAGTCAGGGACTGCTTCCATTTAAAAACTCTCATGCAATCCTTCCCTTTGCATGACATTCAAACCTGTAGCCCTCCAGAGCAATCCAGGAAAGCTTTGGAAAGGGAATTGGCTACATGTACTATTGTTTCTACTTTCACCAGGAGACCCCTTAGGCCTCCTGCTTTACAGATTTGTGCAACTCATGTTTTGGATTACATTTCTTGCTAAATGTCAGAGGCAGCATGAGGATGATTATTGAAAGGCCAGCCACTGCTCCCAGGCCATCCCTTCCTCTTTCAGTCAAGAAGACCACTGCAAACTCTCAAGGTTTGCAGGTAAAAACAGAAGTGTGTAGTGCATAGGCTCTAATTTGAGATCTTCCATGGCTCTTCCTAACTTGCTCAGCAGCTCTGGAAACACGTTTGGACTGAATGGGAAATCATTCCTGCTCAACCCTGCTCAGCACTGGCTACCCAGAGAGGCACGTTTCTCTGTTTATCAAAAACAGAAGTCCCATCTCCCAAAACCTGCAGTGTCTGTGTGAAATGTGAATGAACAGGACTGAGGAGAAGCAGCCTGAGGTCCAGAGAGATCAGGCTGAGGCACAGGAAGGAAAGTCACAGCGGAAATTGCCACTATGGTGCAGCAGTTTGGGTTCCTGCTGAACTACGGATCATAAACACCCCATAAGCTGGGGCAGCGTCTTCTTCTTGCGGCACAACCCTGCTCTGATGAGTATGACAAAGCTGTCTGTTTCAGGAGGTCACCTGAGCAGGAGCTCAGGCTGGGCAGGGCATCCTGAGCATGGTGGCCTCTCATCCACAGGGCTCTCCTCTCCCAGACAGCCACACAGTTACTGGCTGTGGTGGCCACAGAGCTGGGAACTCTGCTTGTGGTCCTGCATGCTTGATCACATCTTGAACACGTTGCCTTCTAATGGCTGACACAGAAACAGGATCAAGTAATTGAATAGTGGCACACTCCAAGAAGGAATGTAAGTGGGCATGTTTCTTTGAAGCTGAAGTTCCACAGGTTCACAGAATAGAACTACTACTAATATTAGTGGGCTAGAAATACTGACTTTTGCATATCAGCTCTTCCCAAAAATTTCCATACATATGTTTCAGTGAATTACAGCTTATTTATATATTCTCTAAGTACTCAAGTTCAAGGGCAGGCCTTGACTTCCTGTGAATGATATAAAGCTGCCCATACGCCCAGTGCAATCTCTGAAAGAATTTGTCAGCGTCTGCAAATGAAAATGTGGCAAACACTCCCAAAAACTCCCATCAGGGGCTGTATTCTCCCTCCTGTGCTGCAGCCAGACAGATAGCAAAGATTCCTCAAATGGGTGGAGGAAAATCTCCTTACACGGACATTGCACACACCGGTTTTGGTCTGTCACTTCCTTACACCATCACATCCCCACCTCCCACCCCCCACTGCTCTCTGGTACCTGGAGTTAAGAAAGCAGTTCATCTGATAACTCCAGGAAAGGTCACAGCATTTGGTTTAGCATTTTACTGAAAGAATAAGCAGCCTGGTTCTCTGGAGTGCCAGGGATGATGATCTAGTGGCCTGTGCACAGGACCAGGAGTTATAAATTCCTAAATCTTAATCCCAGCACTGACAATTACTTCTCGTACAATCTTGAGCAAATTGCTTAACCTTTCTGCTTCTGCCTCTCTCCATTGCAAAATTGTGAATTCTGCCTCACTAGGTTTTTTTGAGTGTTAATTTTTTAATATACATGTTTAATTGTCCTTCTGTTGGTGCTGGTTGTATTCTGTGTGTTTGTCTGTGTCTAACACAGTTGATACCTGCTTCATGTGGATGTTCAGAGCCTGATGGAGAAACCTTAGACAGCAGTTTCATCTCACAAAGAGATCTTCCAGCAGGCTTGGGACAGGAAGAAGGAATGAATGCAGGAGAGTACAGGAGACCATTGACCTGTCAGATTGTCTTTCCTACAGGAAACTTTCCTAGTTGTTCCAGAGTAAGGGGAGAGGAGCATGGACATCACTGTCTGTTGATGCTTCAGACCATAAAGATCTCTGCCTAATTGCCTGCTGCAGGAAGTGGGGCTGTGGCTTGGAAGAGAAATGATGCTGTAGGTGAGCAACATGGTGTGTACGCTGCAGACCTGCTGTCAAAAGGTATTTCAAAATATTTAACTTTTGAGAAGTACAGGATCAGGCCCTTCATGACAGTTGCACTCTGGGAAGAGGATGAGTGAGGCAGCAGTATCTGCTCCGACAGTTTCACTTCTCTCCACACTCACCTATCAATGTTACTTCATGTGCCATTAATTAGACTTAATAGTCTATACTTTATCTCCCTTGTCATAACAAATTAGGTGTGAAAGATTCCAACAAAAAGAAGCACTCAAGTGATCTCAACATTAATGAGCTCAGTTTTCCTGACAACCTGAATTCAGCAAAGTGCTTCAGCATCTGCTCAAAGTTCAGCATGTGCTTAGGTGCACTGTAGCCTGAGACAGTACCAAGTGAAGGGCAAACCTCCAAGGTTGGGTTGCTCAACCTTTCAAATTGATGTTGGTAGTTCTGCCCTGGGCAAGTTATTGTCTCCATCCCAGTGGCATTGTTTGCCTAAACAAATAGATGGTGTGTGCCTTTCATTTGTCACTGATCTTCAGCTTAAGGGCAAGTTGCTCATTTGGAACCCAAATTTTCCAGCTCAGTGGCTACATTTTTGCTTCCAATCTGGCTGCTTATATATGAATTTTTAGTTAGGCAGGAGATCAGCTCTGAAAACTTTGGCTCCAGGCAGCAACTGCATTTCAAATAAGCTAGCCTGAGCATACATCACAGAAATGTGCTACACTCAGAGCTGGGGATGGGGAGAGCTCTCAGAGATGCTACCCAACTATTTTTGGTTCCAACTTGGGTCATTATATACTCACTCTCACATTCTCAAACTTGAAGGACATGAGCCATGAAAGTTGCAAACCTAAAAGACAGAAGTGTCACCTTCACTAAAGCCAGCAGTTCCCCAGATCTCACTGAACGTTCTTGACACCTTGAGGGGTCAAAACCGTATGATATAAAAATATTATCCGGAGCTTTTAAATATTTTAGCTTCCAATCTTGGCCCAAATAGGGAAGAACAAATGAGTTCAAAAGAGGAATGAAAAAAAAGATCCCAAACCAAAGTCCTCACATTTTCACTGGATCTCGAGGGGTTTGACTTGAATTTTGTTGAAGGGAGGCTGTTCAGCTGTGCTTCTGTTTTTATTCCAAGCGGCTTTGTGCACTCCAAAATGAGCACTAATGCAAGAAGTAGCATAGCAGAAAATAATCCAAGTTTATGCCTTCAGAACAAAGCCCAGAAATATGTGCTGCCGTAAAGATTCCTGCTGTGCTGAGGTCCGAGGTCTGCCTGTATCTTTATTGGCGAACTCCTGCAGGAACAGAGAGCAGGCAAAGGCATGACTTGAACCAAGTTGCTTCGTACTGCTGCAATGAGAAATCAGTCCCTGCTGCTGCCAATTAGAGGGCTAATTGAGAAGTGGATCCTGAACCCTGAGAGAATTGCTGTCTCAAGGAAATTTCCTGCTGCTGTCAATGGTGCTGTGATACAGAGCCAGGCAAAGGCTGAGCTAACTGGCTGGCATAAGCATTGTGAGGGAAGGTGCTGTTTGGGAAGAAAAGTATGATGCTTCAGTATTTATGCAGGGTTTAAAGAGCATATGGGATTTGGAAGAAAACAAGAATGCAGGCTTCCTTTCTTGAGGTTCAGGGGCTCATGTCCCAAAGACCAGCAGCAAGTTATGTCTAAATCTGCTGGGTATTTGTCATTAAAAATCTCTTGAAATATGGCATGCTGGACTTTTCGTGTGGCCAGAGCATTTCAGGCTCTTCCCTGATGAGACCTAAGATAATGTTATTTATTTATAAATTCTTCCAGAGTGTCTGTTTTGTATTAACCACCGACCTTTGTCACCTTCCCTCTCTATCTACAGTCTCAACCCAAAAGCCAGCTGAGCTGATTAATTGTTAAGACCTCGCCAAATTCAGGACTCTCACGTGAAATCAAAAGATTAAATCTAGATTAAATCTGATTGCCCACTGGTGCAACCTCACAGAAATTGTTTCAGCTTAAACTAAGGATGATTTTGTCTCAGAGTCATTAAATGCTTTGGGTACTTGCATTTCTTTGCCTGAAACATTTAATACTCATTTATTTGTTGCAAAACAGTTTTACGTCACAGACAGTATCTGGCATGGAAGGAAAGACAAGCAAACTACCCCACATTGCCAGGAAGCTATAATCCTCAGGGAATTTTCTCCTATCTAAATTGGAACTACCTCAGTAGCAGAAGGTTAGTGAGGGATATTTTAATAGGAAGGAGTGAAACAGATCTTCCATTGTGATCTGCCATGCAAGTTCTCTCTGTTCTTGGTAGAAGTAGGGCTGAATCTCAATATAGGAATATATTTGGATCACCACCCAACCCTGCACCATCATTTTGCCTTTCAGAAGGGTTCATTTTTTCCCCAGATGCTTTTCCAAGTTCCTTTGCCAGACTCTGCACTTTTAAGCTATGACTGGCAACAGATTCACAGCAAACCAGTATGAAGAAAGAGGATTTTCTCCTAGGATTCCTGACCTGAGCAGAAATAGGCAGTACTGGAAATAGTGCAAAACCCATCTTCCTTGAAATCTTTCCAGCCCATTTTTGCAGACTGTAGACATTTGGGCAGTACAGATGAACTCTGGATAACCACCCAAATTTTTGGGTTTACCCATCGCTAAAAATATCACAGACTGGAGGGCACTGTCCTGAACTGAGTCTCCAGGCATTTTGAAATTCACCCAGCCCTGGTTGAAGTGATCATTATAATCTGGCAAGGAATGCAATCTGGATTCCAAACTGTAGCTATTTTTAAAATCATCTTGCCAAAGCCCTGCTGGAGACTGAAAAGAAAACCATTTTAGCCTGAAAAGGATGATCAATAATTTCTTATTCTCGATGTAGCATTTGTTTGTAAGAAGCTTATATCTGTGGGTAAATTGAATACATCTTAGCAACTGTTAAGATTTGTAATCTTGCTGTAGAGTCCAAAGTAATAGTAATAATGTTTTTTAAAGCCTCCAAACTCTGTTACAAATTTTAGTTACCACCTACTCATGGCCTCCCACGCACTCCAGGAAACCAGCTAGATTTCCCAGCTGCTCTGCAGCAAGGTCTTAACAAGCACGAGTACAATTATACTCTAAACAAGGCTGGAGGTTTCCCTTACAGATGACTTTACTATCTTTTCTCACAATACATTAGGCCAGAGATGTCAAGCCATATGGTGGGCACGTGCACTAGTGTGGTCAGGTGAAACAACAGTAAGGAAACCTGGTTGAATTTAACGCATTTCGGGACTCCCTTCCCAAAGAAGCTTGTTATTCCTGAAAAGAGACAAAATAAAGTGTTCAAGGCCAGTCTGGATGGGGCTTTGAGAAACCTGGTCTAGTGGAATGTGTCCCAGTCCACGGTGAGGAGGGAGAGGGGGGGTTGAAGTTAAATTTCTTTAAGGTCCCTCCCAACCCCATTAAATCTATAATTCCATGAAAAGTAACATTAAAGAGCAGTTTGCAAGGGTAGTAGTGGGTAGGCTGTTGTCAGCAACACCCATCTTGGGAAAGCCATCTGTGGAAAGAGCAGGAGAGAGCAAGGGAGAGCACGATCAATGCAAAGAGGAGCCTAAACAGAAATAAGTGAGCAGGGTGTGAAATCCAGAGAAAGAACAGTGTGAGCCATAGCACAGTGATTGAGAGTAGAAGATGACAGCAGTATCACCTGTTTTTAAGCGTGTAAATGGAGGGACTCAGGGACAGGGGTGGATTACTGGCAAATCTTTTACTGTTTTTACCTTCTATCTGCATAAGACAACAATGGATTATCTACATTTAATAGGAATTTATGACCCAACAAGTGATATTTCAAAGACTCAATGATGCATTTAATAACCAAACATTCTTCCTGATTAGTGCTCATTTGATCTCTCGAGGATAGTGCTTCATCTGAGATTTAAAAAAAATGCCTTTGTCTCCCTATAGTTCATTCCAGAGTCCAGGGATACTACAGACCTCACAATTATCTGGACAATTCATTTTCCTGGGAATGTATTAACTATATACTTTATACTTCTTTGGTTGCTCTCTCTCTCTCAGAGCATGCTTTCAGAAGGATGGGGAAGTTGGAAAGCAGAAATCCTACTGATTCTTCATTAAAGTTGTTTTTTCCTTTCTTTGTCAGATTTATGAAGGCTCTTTGAGCATTAATGCAAATTCTTAGCCATTTGCAAAGGTGAACAAAATTGATCTCAAGTAATCTGCATGAGTTTAGTAATTTAAATAAAAATGAAAAGGAATGAACTTGTGCCACTTGGCAAAGGTTGTGTTTCTCCTCTTCTCTGAGTTGCATTTTCAAAAATACACTAGCTTGGATTCTCAGCTCTCCCTCTGACAGGCAGAGAAGAATCAGAGAGGTAGAGAATGGGAAAAGAAGCACTATTTTTGACATTGATAATTCAGTTCCAGAGACTACTCCTTTTCTGTTACTTCTAGTCCTGAAGATAATCAGGAACTTGCGGTATCCTAGGAGAAATGGATTACTGTGTGTCTCTGGTCATATCCCTTCTTGGGTATCCTTTATGCTTTTTGGGATTCCCGCTAAGGGGAGGAAATCAGCCTTCCCCTTAATCTTGCAAAGGTTTCTCTTTTCCACTCTAAGCCCCTCAAACCCATTTCAATCAGTTTCAGGGAAAGGGTCAGGAGTATACCCTAGTCGTCTATCCCACTGCTGTCCTGAACTTATGGGCAGACACAAAACGTCTGCTGCAGTCCAGGCAGTGCATCGTTCTTGACCTTCTGCTGTAGGAATTCTGAAAGCAGGATTTGTATCCAGAGGCCATCAGCTGATGAATGGTGGCTGTTTCCTTCTTGTTTACTCTGTGACTTCCTTCCTAAGTTAATCACCATTCGACAGACATGGGCAAACAAATCTTTGCCCTACTCAACAGCCTTGTGTTCTCCTCTAGCCGAGGTTACTGTGACTCAGCAGATGAGGGAAAACACTCAAGTACTTCTTTAGGGTTTCCTACGAATCACCCCATCACAGAGAGGGATTTTACCACCCACAGCAGAGTAGGAGCTGGTTCCCCTCGCAGAAGACTCTTGTCTGCCTGCTGGCTTTGCTGCCTTTAGCTGAACTCCTCAATGAGGAGTTTTACAGGCAAGTGCAGCAATATCAACCAGATCAGCCTTAATTTAATAGCCATTCCCCCACAGTAAGGAGAAAATGCTACCTCCCTGAATCCCCCATTGCTGTCTCCTGCCATCTCAGCAACCCTCTCCACCTCCAGCAGTGAGAATCTACTGGCTGCAGCAGTTCAGGAGCTTTCACCCATTTTATTTAGCACAGACCAGCTTCCATCAACCACCTTTGCTTTACTTCCCCACAAGAGTCACAAAACTTTTGATGACCTTCTGTTTTGCTCCTGAAGACAGGTTAACAGCCCTAGGGGCTTTTTGTTTTTCCTTCCCCTTTAAAAGTCAGCTTAGTTTTAATGATAAAAATAAACAAGACTATTGAAATGTCCCCATGGATCTGAGCCTGGTTTAACTCAGCAGAAGGGCACTTCTCCTCCTTTCTTTTGTCCATTAGGCCTGCCACCGGAACCTGTACTTGAATTTCAATGCTTTTTTTATGTGGGCATGATTTATCTCAAACTTTGTCCTGCTAAGTTTGCTTCTCAAGCTCATTCTTTATTGCATCACAATAAAAGCATTATACAACTCATGGCTCTCTACAAAAAAAGTTTCTCAGAGCAGTTAACATGAGAAGTCACTCATGAATGCTGCAGAAAATACTTGTATTTTCTGTGTATACACAGTTTGTACACTGTGTCATTCTAACGACCTGTAAATAAAAAGCTGTCTATTTCTCCACAGCTCAATCTAGAGCTATACATAGTAATGCCCATTCACAGAACCAGCCCTGTCTAGTGTGTGACAGATTGACACATACACAAACTCATGCTTATTTGAAATACCAAAATAAAAGTGCCTTCTGTACTTTCTGCGGAATATTCCACCTTGAAATGGGTCCAGGTCCAGTTTCACTGTAGATGCAGATGAATTTTCTGCCATTTGTATCACTGCTTAAATGTATTATTCATTCAGAATGATTGATTTGGTGTTCTGTCCACGTTGCTTAAATGCTACTGTCTGTTTGTCTGTTAATCTGTTTTGGTGTCTTACAGAGACCGACCTGTAGAAAACACTTTTTGTTTCTGTTGAAGTAGTGACAAAAAGGAAACCATAAAAAAGGAACTGTTTGATCTTTGAATCCATATGCTTAAAAAAAATCTATACCACGGAGATGACTGAATAGCCAAAAGGACAGATTTTTATATTCTGCCAGTGGTGTGCTAGGAGCACGGTGCATTTGTTTCTGCCTGATTAGTCAGATGCTGGGGCTGGGGAGCCAAGGAGGAGGCATCGCAGCAGAGGAAGGAGATGCTCTCCGTAAGATCATGACCTCCATTCCAGTGTCATTTCACACCTCAGGCAGTGATCTTGTTACATCTCATAAGCTAAGCAAGGTCAGCCCTGGTCAGGCTAAGCGCTTGAATAGGAAACTTCTAAGGAAAAACTCAGGCACTGTGGAAAGCAGGGCTGGTGGCTGGGTAGGTGACATTATTCTCTTGGAGTTGGTACAAAAGACGTGCTCTTTTAAGAAGCCTCTGTGCATCCTCTGTGGCTCTGCTCCGGCAGCTAAAGGCACTGCCTCTCAGGTGAGCCAGGCCCAGAGGCTGCAGCGGCTGAAGTTATTAACAGCATTTCTTCCTGGTTCCCCCCCGGAGCAGAGGTGCTAACCCCACTGTCTGCCCAAGATCCACACTGGGTGATTACACGTGTCCCCAGAGCTCCCCCCTGCAGCTCCCATACCAGAGGTCACACTTCACTCTACTGCTCTGGCAAGCTGGCCCAGGCAGCATTGCTGGCAGACTCTATCCCCAAGCAACCTGCAGCTCAGGAGGAGGCAAATTGAACATATGCGCTGGGCAACAAAAGTCTGCTATTTCGGAAGGGTGCTGATTCGTGAAAGGGAAATAAGGAAAAGCCAAGAAACACTCATGTGAAAATCAACTTGGTGCCACCAACTCTCCTGATCTCTTCCCTTGTGTTCCCAGTCATAGGCTCTTCTGAGGAGTCTTGACTCATCTGAGGCACAAGCCCCTATGATCCCCACTGCCTGCTGAAAGGAAGAGTGGTACACCCCTCATGTCCTGGCGGAAAGCTCCTTCTGCTGTTACATGGTGAATGTATCCTACTGCTGTAGTTTTTGACAGAAAAATCAGGATTCTGGAAAGAGAGGAGGACAATTGTGGTGTGCTTTGCTCATTAGAGGAGGTGCAGGACCCACTGCTAGGGAATGCAGATGAGGAAAAACTCTCCCCAAACCCACATCTCTAATGCCAACTACACTTGGAAGTATGCAGCTACATGGTACCATGTTTAGAGAGATGACTAAGTTGGGTATTTAAGAAAAACATGAAAAACCTCATAGCCTTATTAGAGGGGTCTACATTTTAATGCTGCATCTCATGCCTGAAAGCGCTCTGCTTAAAATTTCAATTGTGAATTTTCTGATGTGGAAGGTGCTTCCTAACCCCACTTTCCATCTCTTGGTTACAAAACAAGTGGTGAGATCAACACTCAGTCATAGTCCTAAGGATAAAGGAATTCAGGCTAGAAAAACTAGAACCAGCCCAAATATTTCGCTTGGTCTTCAGATTAAAGTCTTGTTACCTTCACTCGGTGCAAAGAAGTCTTTCAGAAGACAAGGGCTCATTGCTGTGTCTCCCCTGTTGGTGTGGGGACTCCTCTGCCAGTTTGCCCCATAACTGAATGTGCTCATGGCCGAGCAGCTGTGCACAGCTGTGGGTGCCTCTGGCTGCAGGCACGGCACAGATGGCAACGTTGCTATTATGAGCCTAAAGTCTGAAACCTTTGATTTCATGAGCATTTCAGATCTGGCACTGGCTCCCTGGCTAGTGTCTGGAGTGGTTCTTCACAGCCCCACCACTGGCACAACAAACAAGCAGTCAAAAACAACCCAAAATTCCACTTGAGGGTCTTTAAAAATATTCTTTGTATTTGATGTCTGCTTTCCAGGTTGTCTATAACATGCCATGCCCCAAAATGGCATTAAGTGAACAATAGTCATTTTCTGTGATAGACACTCTCTCAAATCCCCTACATTTGTGTTTGTTGCTGTTGTGATTCTTCACCTGCTGCCCTTTATCTAGCAAAGAAAGGTGAGTTCAAAGACTGCTCTGGAGGTCTGTTATGGTTTTAATGATGAGGTGAAGTTGGAAGGTCTTGTGTATGATGAACTTAATAGGGCATTCTTCTCATTTACGCTGACATCCTTTACATGGAGTTGTGAAAAGGAAAAGGTATGGGCAACTGATCACAAGCAATTGATTTATTAAGAAATAACTGCCCCTTAGCTGTAAGTGAAGGTCCGATGAGGGAAACAAATATTTAATAAGCCCACATAATCCCACTGGAGTCACAATGGCCTTACGTCCCCATTGTCTTCTCCCACTTGCTTTATTTTGCTATATGAAGCCATCAGATAAAGAATGATGATGAGAATAAATAACAGAGCTGTGTGAATAAATGAGATTTTTATTTTTCCTGGCTATGCTGAGAAATCATGAGAGAAATTCATTTGCAGCTGTCCTGCAGTTAATTCTTTCCAGCATTTTTTTGGCAATCACTTTAACTGTAGCATTTTCTTCAGCCTCAGATTAATTTTTTTTCTCTGACTTACATATCTACAAGATTTTTAATTACAAAATAAATTGAAAGAAGTATCAGAAGTGGCAGAAGTTAGTGGAACAGAAGTGGCACTAATTTTTTTTAATACCAGAATGAAAGCTTTAGATTGTTTTTACTGGATTTTGTTTTGCAGCAGCACAAATAATCCACTGAAATTTTCAAACTATTTTATTTTCACCAAATCACTTGTTTTCTCCGAGGAAAAGGTATTGCTATGAAGGGATTTGCCGCTCAGTTGTTGCATTCTCAGTGCTAATGCTGAAGCCGTTCACTCCAGGCACTTCATGCTCCTGTAGAAAACTCAGAGTGATATGCATGAGACTGGTATAGACACACAGCAGGGAATTTAATTATGGAAAATTTTAGAGAGGTATGGCTCTTTCTTTTGGGGTTTTGGGGTAATTCTGTAGAGATAAAACTGATGCCTGAAGGACCAAAACCACCCAATTTTTCTTTTGATGAACTTCTTATGGTTTTGAGATTAAAGTGCCACACAATTTCCATCACAGATATTTTCTGCAACAGTTGCAAAGAGTTAAACATTTTTGAGGCAAGGGTATAAATCCATCTGTGCCTGCTTTCACAGAGACCAGGACAGACTATTTTAAGATTGTGCTAGAAGACAGACAATGCACTGGGGTTGGTCAGGAAACAGAGTCAAACCTAGAGCTCCAGTTAGCATTGCCAGACAAAAATAAATAGCTGAGTAGCTACAAGTTATAGAGGAAATAGTGTAATACATTCATTTTGTTCCAGGAAGTGATGTCCAGCTATTGTGAATGGGAAGTGGTGAAACCCAGTGGGAAGCGCAACAGAGGGAAGTCTGTAAGGGTTTGTACGAGCCCCTCAGTGCCTTCTGGATGAACCTGGCAGCTCACCTCCCCTCTGCTTCCACCCTCCCCTATTTATTCCCACGACACCCTGTCATGCGTGGACCTGAGACACTGAGACACAAAACAACTTTGTGAAAGTCATGCTGAAAACCAGGAATACAGCTGTCCCCTGGGCTTTCTCATCGTAGGCTGGCATGCTAGCCAGGCACCAGGAGACCTGTTCTTTTCAGCAAGGTTTTGGGTCTGCCACACTGAATAAATAAGATTATTTCGGACTGCCTGCTTATTTGTCCTTTTTACAAACCAGTATGGAAAAAAGCCGCAACAACGGTTTGCCTTTTTCTTTTCAGAGGTGCTTCCTGCAATAGGAGCCACCAGGTCTTTGTCTTAACTTACATATTCTTTCTTGTAGTAGGAAGGCTGCCCCATTATTTTGGTGAGGTAAATGTCAAATTCAGGAAAGGCAGACAGAAAGGCAAGTAAATGGAAGAGTTAGTGCCTGAATAGCTGTTTGGTAACATTAATGCATCATAACTGCAACAGAGTAGCCTTTGAAGAAGGTCATCAGCCACATAGGAAAATACACAGCTGGACTTGGTATACAGTACCAGTTAAGCTGGCAATGTCTGAAACAGCTACCAAAGGAGAAGAGGGAGGCAATGGGAGAATGGGGCTGCATCTGTAGGGAAGATTCCAGCAGCTCTCCTGGAGTAAGAGCTGAGCCAATCCAGGACAAATTAGGCACCCATGCAAGGAGAACAACCATGATAAAATTGTTTATTTGTGTTACAAAAAAGGCAAATTTGCAAAAATCCTGTCTGTCTCCTCATGGTCACCAGACTCCAAAAGAAAGAGATGTTTCTGAGCCTGAGGAAGAAGCAGAGCCCTGTGACAAAGTGAAGAGAGTGAGCCATGACGAGAGTATTCTCTTTCCCTACGGACGTATTTTTAGATGCATTACTGGGCGAGGAAGCCTGGCAGCCGGGCAGGCACTGAAATTCACCGTAACTTTGTTCACAGTGGGACACACACTCACGCTGACCAGCAGCCGACGGATCCACCTCTTGGCGTGCCTGAAACAGAGCTTTTCATGTTCAAAGGGGACAGAAGGTTTGAAGGTTTGGAGGCTGGCGCATGGTATGAAGGTGCCTGCCTCTGATCTTCATATGCCTCAGTTCTTCCAGGAAAACCCAAGCCAATTGCTGTTTTAAAAGGCTATTTAATTTTAAAACCTCCCCCATCTCCATTACTAACCCGGCGTGATTTTCATCTCAGAAAAGGTATGTGCCATGTGAACAGAAAGTAAGGAAACGTGAGGTGGGCCGTTGCTAAAAATAGCGTGTGGGGGGACACAGCCAAGGCAGTCACTTCATAGGAGATAGGGATTGCGTGGCTTCCACTCTACGAGGCTTTGCCAAGCCCAACTAATTAATGTTTGTAAAGCACTTTGAAGATGAAAAGCACCAATTTATTGCTAAGTTTAATTATTTGGATCAAGTTACTTTAGGCTTTTGATAGCTACCTTCAAACACCACCAAACTCTTCCCTCTAAATTGTGAGCAAGCCCGAGAGCTCAAGGCAGAGTTTCGGAAGTCAAAGCCACAGCGGTACGCTGCGATGGTGGCTCTTGCGGATGGAGGGTGGGCTCAATATATACACCTTGACTTTGACTTTACTGGACCTGGGGTTTTCAGAGACACTTAAAGAAGGGCTCCTGTTGAGTTCCTAATGAATTTCAGCTGCTTTTAAATTTACAGTGTATAATTAGGGCTTTTGAATGCTGGCAATTAAAAGGAAACCAGTTTTGGATAGAATTGCATTTACACTGCACAGTCATGTTTCTAACGTGTTAGCAGCAGTGATAGAACATGAACTCTTGATGCTAATAGTGTCTGTGCTAGTTGGCAGTCCTTTTAGATAACAGATATTAAAAACATGAATATCAACCCAGATGTAGATGTACCAACTGGAAGAAATGCAAGGAAAATAATCACTTAAACAGCAGCCTCCGCTCTTTGGAAGAGAAAGGCTTTAAACAGATAGGAATAAAATCTTTGGATAGCTCATCAGGTGAGATAAATGAACATGATGCCTTAGACTGCAAACTTTATTTTGAAATGGACCAATATCATTCACACTCGTATAGCTAATATTCTCTCTTTTCTTTTTCAGATGAACTTGTTAAAAGATTTCTCATCACATTACTACACCTGTCTTTGCAAGTGAGGCATTTTACTTCTTCAAATAGCATCTCCAGGGGACATTTAATTCTGAATGATTTTCTCATTAAAAATATAGTTCTACTCATGAGAAACAGAATGTCCTAGTAAAATAGGGCATGTCAGGGCCAGAGATTTATGGGTTCAACACCAGGACCGAAATCTTGATTACTGAATAGAAATACCTACAGAATTAATTATAACTTTGGGATCTCCACTCATCTCAGTAGGATGCTGCTCATCATTTTCTGATGATTAAAAAGGAAAGTGTTCTCATCACTTGTAAACTCTAATCACAAACACAACATTAGCTCTAAGGATGAAAAAGCATCATCAGACATAGATAACTCAGGGGTTTGCCCAAATTGAACTTGGAATTATTTCAGGAAACTCTGTTTGCTGCATCTCCTCTACACCTCCTGATTTAGCTGTAGA
Organism: Gymnorhina tibicen; assembly: GCA_013399875.1. NCBI lineage: Eukaryota > Metazoa > Chordata > Aves > Passeriformes > Artamidae > Gymnorhina > Gymnorhina tibicen. The sequence continues at coordinate 5,523,322 of VXAZ01007128.1, read as the reverse complement.
CTAGAAAGTTGAAACATGGAGGGCTTCTCTAAATCTACCATTTTCTCAGGAATCTCCTGGGAGACTTTGCAAGATTTCCAAGCTAGCATTTAGCTCAGCAAGGTTTGCACACACACAGTACAGAAGCTCTGGAAATTTTGGGCCCCTTCTGCCATTTGCAAGAGACAGCACCCAGGGGTGTTTGCCATGGAAGGTGCTTTTAGGATAAAAGCTGTTTGCACCCACAGCACTCACCCGGGAGCAGTTGCTCATTGGCATTTGACAGTCAGATCTGACCCTCTACTTTTAGGAAAAGATTCAAAGGGACTGACAGGGAAGCCTCCCTGAAACAAAGAAGGAAACTTGTGCACAGGAGCCAGTATTTGGTTTTTTCCTTCTTTAAGGAAGACCCTCTTCTGCAACACCATGGAGAGGGTTCCACTTAGGGAACTGAGATTGGATCTTTTTTTTTTATGCATACATATTACAACTGGGGTCCACTCCAGCAGTGATGCACTTCTGTGATGGGCAATGGATCCATACATGTACATTTTTTTACCTCCTTTTTATCTGCAGTGCAGGTTTCCATTACACATTCTGCACTTGTTTCATACACACACGATTCCTGTAGAAATCAATGGAAGTCCTATGTGCAGAAAAAGCCACAGAAAGTGCAACAGAGATTTGCACCATGGATTAAGAGATTTTCAGCGCTGATCAAAGAAGAATTTTGTCCGAGGTTTGTAAAGCACTTTTGAATCCTTCTTGATGAAAGGCGCTATAAAAATGTAAAGCTGCTGTTGTTGCTAATGTTCCCTTGGCACACAACAGGAGGAAAGATGCTGAAATTAAAGTCACATATATTAATATTGATTAAGAAATAAGCAAATTCTTCTAGAATTTGATCTGCCTTTCATTATGTGCACTTGATCTTCCATTTTCAAACAGGGCATAGTTATGCCCTGGAAAAACACAGCCTTGAACTCCACCAAACCACAACTACAGATTATATATTATTATATATAATTTTGGAAATCTGTCTGGAATACACCATAAAGCAGGAATAAAAGGAAAACTGTAAGGACATTTGTATTTGTCAGCGTCTCCCCAGACAGAGCCCCGAGGATATGATATTCTTAGAATAAAGCTTTCATTTCACAGTGCATCAGTGGGAAAATTAACAAGCTCTCCTCGTGCTGTTCCATAATTCATTTTCTTTGTTTTAGATATTGAGCTGAGCTGGTACAGTAACTTAAATAGATAGAGGAGATTTTAAGTACAGATTTGGATTCTGGCTGGTTTGGGTTGTTTAGTTTTGTTTTGCTTTTTTCCTCCTTTATCCTGCAACTTCCTGGTATCTAAATAAGAAGTTGCCTCAATTTATTTTAGCACTTGCCTTTTAAATGGAAAGTCCCAAATGCTGCTATAATAATTTAAAATACATCAGAGCAGGCTCCCTTCAGTTAGTGTAAGGGATGTAAGCTGCATCTCCTGCAGCACCAGGAGCGGTGTTCAGTCCTCGGGGAGAGTCTACTTGTCTCCACCAGTGGCAATAGGACGCCAAGATACCACAAAGCTTGGAGAGAAGTTCCTTGGGGTGAGATCAACCACTACTTTTGCTCCACCTGACCCTCGATTAACAACAGGCAATTACCTTGAAAGACAGCAATTTTTGCTGTTGTTTTCTGGAAATGCATAGTTACATTTACCTTGAAAGACAGCAATTTTTGCTGTTGTTTTCTGGAAATGCATAGTTACATTTTTGCAGAAAATCACACAAATGCTTCTGAAGCAAAAGTGATATCCCTGACTCTGTTTTCTACCAAGAAACTCCTTCTGTCCTTAGAAGTCCTGCGACTCCAGAAACCAAAAAGGGAGGCCACAGCAAAGCTAACTTTTCTCACTGAGAAAACTGCTTGAACAGCAAAAAACATCAAAAATTTGAGAAAAATGTTATTCCTTCCTCCAGCTCTACTCATTCAGATGTTGAGGAAAAAGAAACACTCTAGCAGAAAACTCCAGTTTGGATGTTTAAATATGTGTTAGTAAAAAGAGGAAGGGTGGAGAAGGTGCTGTAGTCCCCAAAGCTCCAACACTGGTTCAGTAATATCACTCCTTGCAAGCCCCCCTGCCTGCACAGGAGCAGAGATCAGCATGTGGCTTCTCTCAAATATCCCCAGCCGAGTGCTTGCCCACTTGCCTGTGAAAGCTCTTCTTGTGTTTTTAGCAAAAGATTACCCACATCCTTGCCCCTCAACAAAAAAATAGTAAATTCTGGGGGAAAGTGTGATATGCCTGATACATGGTAGCCTACTGGGACTCACGCAACTTTGGCTTGCTTCTGACCTTTTTTCCTGTACAGCCTTTAAGAAACTTCAATCCTCTAAAAGAACCGTTCTGTCCTGCTCAGCCACAAACAGCAACTGAGCTAGAAGGACATAGTCTGAGGTGCTACCTGTCATAAATAGAGTCCAAACCAGAATTATCACTTCATACTTTTAAGTGGTCTGGTAGCTGAAGAGAGTCATTGACCTCAATGCCTTATCACCCTTATGCAAAATTTTGTTAATAGTAGTGAGAACTGTGGCCAAATGCATAGAAAATATCCTTGTTATGAACAGAATATTGAGTTGCAGTTGAGACAGTGACAAAATTAAATACATTCTTAGGGCATCTGTAGTAGGAAAGCCATCCCTGTTCCCCACAGATAACCTCAAAGACTTCCTTGCTGCATCCACTTTTCCATCTGCTTGCTGTTGGTAGTACTTCCCAGTGTCAAGCTGATAGGTTTATAAGACGGCAGTCTGAAACTGAATGAAGCCTGTGTCACTCTGATGTGAGAAAGTTCATTCAGCTGGTAGTTTTCAATAAGGAATGATGCTATCTGGTCCAGAGAGATCTCTTTGCCTATGCCCATCCATGCAGTGGCCGGCACACTGTGGTATTAGTGCAACACAAATAGCAGTGGGGACAGTGCGTGGTGAAAATATATCTTCCCTAGAATAAGCCTCCTCCTTATCAGAGCTAGTAACACAACTATATTATTCTGGCTTTTGGAAGTGATAAGCCTGTTTGTGCAAAAGAGCAAGTGCCCTCAGTTCCCAATGGCTTCCGGTGTCAGCATTGCTCAGTACTCCGTAAGAGTGAAGCTCTGTGGGAGCTCTATCGAGGGAGGATGAGGATGCTCTGATGATGGTAACCCCCCTGGGTATCTGGCTGCAATACTGCTCGTCCAAAGGGTCACTGCCACAACTGTGACCCCAGCTGCTCTGTGCTGGAAGATCTGGATCTTCCCCGTCCTGCCTACAGCCAATAAGGAGCCCTGCCTCAGTCTATAGCGCACATTTCTTACTCTACAGCTATGTATAGGACAGACAATACCCTCTACTGTGTGATACCTGAGCTTATATAACCATGCATGCTTCGAGTGTTTGCATAAATGTTTCAGAACTGCACAAAATTACTAAAAACAACAGGCCCCAAAAGTTAGAGAAAGATGAAGAAAAAATACTGTACTGGAATTTTCAAGTTCAATGAACCTGCTTTGTGCCACAATCAAACTAGCCAATCACAACCCCAGTATTCCCTTTGATGTGTATAAAATGTATTTTTAATTTCACTAGGCTGCTGCTCACTCTTATTTGAAAGGCTATTTGAAAGAGTATCTGGGAATTACTAGGTTCCCTAGTTTTACTACCTCTGTCATGTCACCTCTTAATTTTCTCTTGTGGAAAATACAGTCTGAACCTCCTGAATCCTTCCTTATAGAGACATTTCGTCTCTGAATGTTAGCATCACCTTCTACACATCTCTCTGACAGTCTGCTTCTTTTACAGTGCAGGAATGAGTGTAGCCAGATGTGAACAATAGTACTGAAGCCAGGCATGTCCCTACATGTACAAATTACATTATATTGTTTCTGATTACAAAATATTTATTGCAACCTCCACTACAAAGCCACGTCTCTGCCTGTACTGGCAAAGCTTCGTGCTCTACCAGCAACCTTGTTTAAACAGGGGCTATTAGGACTGCCAGCTATTTTTGAGCAGAAGAGATGACAGCACCACAAAGCATCCGTGAGCTGATTGCTGGAATCTCCCCTGTTAGTGAGTGGATCTTGTTTGGTGCTGGCTTCTCACTCAGAGCTTTGTGCTCCCCTCACCAGATGGATGTTGGCAGATGGCAACACTGTTTTGCTATTTAATTATTTAAAATGCTGCATACAAATCTACCTTTGGCATTCAACAATAGAACAGGGTGTTTGTTGTCCATATCCTATCTTTGATATGCTGTTTCATATTTCCCTCTTTGTGAGTCTGTGGAGATGATTCTGATTTGGGTACTTACACACATACCCTGTTCTTTGGTGGGTCTCCCATGCAGGGGGTTGCACACTTACTGTTGTGAACTGGGGCTACATGAGAGACAGAACCTTGCTATAAACCAAAAGGACAGTCCATAATCTTCACTCACACCGTCACAGAATCGTGCAGGTTGGGAAAGGCCTCTGAGATCATGGAGTCCGACCTGTGACCGAACACCATCTTGTCAACCAGACTATGGCACTGAGTGCCATGTCCAGTCTTTCCTTAAACACCTCTGGGGACAGGGACTCCACCACTTCCCTTGGCAGCCTATTCCAATGTCTAGTCACCCTTTCTCTGAAGAAATTCTTCCTGATGTCCAACCTGAATCTCCCCTGGCAGAGCTTGAGGCTACATCCTCTTGTCTTGTCGCTTGTTTCCTGGGAGAAGAGACTGACCCTACCTGGCTACACCCTCCTTTCAGGGAGTTGTAGAGAATGATAAGGTCACCCCTGAGCCTCCTTTTCTCAAGGCTAAACACCCCCAGCTCCCTCAGCTGCTCCTTATGTAACTCACTCTCCAGACCCTTCACCACCTCCGTTGCCCTCCTCTGGACTTCGTCCAGCACCTCAGTGTTTTTCTTGAAGTGGGGGGCCCAGAACTGGGTGAAGTACTAGAGGTGTGGCCTCACCAGTGCTGAGTACAGAGGGAAAATCTGTTTGTGTGTTCATCTGAAAGGTCCCTTTGACTTCAATCACCAAGGGATAGAAATCCACCTTTTCAAGAAAAGCAGGAAACAATTTTTAGTACTACAGGTTACCAAAAATTGTTGATGTTTGAAGCTATTGGAAGAGTTGGAAATGGTGCCAACTTGTCGCTGACCTTGGACTGGGGATTGTCCATCCTGGTTCTCAGGACCACCTTCAGTAGAACTGGAGGCAGGAGTCTGGACTGTAACCTCTAACAGGAGGGAAGGAGTTTGTCATCAACACTGGAAGTGACATGCTTTGATTTTCTCAAAGCTCTGCATCAAGTTACTATTTTTACAATTTTTTGAGCTTCCCTCATTTCCACCTAGTCACCAGCCACTAGCATTAAGTTTTTGCCAGTTAAAAAGTTGCTATAAGCCTCCTGTTTGCTTGGCTTGAGGGTTTTGTGAGACCGCAGAATGTCAACAGATCCCATAAAACTTCAGGTCCCAAATTGTTCTCCCATTTACAAAAGTCCACAGGGTCACAACCCATTCTGAATCATGCCTTGATTTCACATAGCCCCTAAACTGCTGACTGCAGGATCCTGCTCAGGCGTGTCCCACTGCCTGTGCTGTTGGCCGTGTGATGAGCCACTCCCAGGATTCAGGTCTTGGCACACTGGTCTATGCAGAGGCAGCTCTGCATAAAAGGGCTCAGATCCTGGGGGATCTGTACTCAGGGTCCTTTGGTTCAGGGAAGGGATCCAGCTGTACTCAGGGTCCTTTGGTTCAGGGAAGGAAGAATGCTTGGGAAAATGGGAGGGGAGGAGCATTTCAAAGCACCACATCCCGCTAATTGGCCAACTGTCCAGTGAGGAATAAGAAGGGAGGAGATGATTACGTGCTACTGTGAGGCATTAGTGTTGGGGAAAGAACCCCTTGGAATAACTTTTATGGCAAAACCTCCACAGGTTAATCAGCAGAACTCCAGTTAAGCTGTAGATTATTTTAAAAGGAAAAGCAGCAACAACAAACACATTAATACAACTTAGTGAGATAATAGCTATCCCAAGCTGCACTGATTGGAAACAACTGGCAGAGCCTGGAATATAAGGAATCACTTCCTGCAGCAATTTCCTTTTATTAAAAAAGCATTTAGAACATTTACAAGCTTTTCATTTCTCAAGGATCTATTTTTAACTCTGTGCTCTCCTTAAAGACACAGTTCAGTCCAGCTGAATGCATGGCTTGGCCAGATGGAATTTGCTCAGAGCACAGATGTTTGCCATCCCAGCATCACTGCAGAGGCTTTCACACAGAAGATTTTACTGAAATCTTCTTGTAGCAAGAAAATTCAGGCAAACCACCTGGCTTTCCAACCTAGGCACAGAATCACAGAATTACAGAATGAGTAAATCTGGAAGCGACCACAGCGGGTCATCTGGTCCAAACTCTCTGCTCAAGCAGGGCCATCATAGAACAATGCAGGTGGAACTTCCTGTGCTACACTTTCTGCCCATATCTGCACAGCAAGGGCAATTCAAACACATAGGTATGAAAGTGCAGTCCTTCAAAAATGCAGCTACTTAAGTGTTGCGTCCTCATTTCCAACACAACTGGAAATAGTTAAATTTCCAAGATCCATAGAACTTCAAAGCATCATTGAAACAAAAGTCATAACCACCTCAACTGAAGGCCTGATATTTATTCCCTGTTGGGGCTATCAACAGTGATTGTGAGCTTGCTTATTTTTATTTGTTTATTTAATAGTACCTTGTTCCAACACAGGGATTTAAAAAAAGGTTTGTTTCTGAAATACTTGAAATGAATTTTCAGTTCTGTTTTGTTTTCTCATGTGAGAAAAATAGAAAAAAATGTGATTTGGGAAAAAATTTGGGTCAAATAAAAATAAAACATTTTCATTGTAGAAACAGCAGGCTACATATATTTTGATTTAAGTAGCCTTCCAGCCTAAGCATGAGCTTGAAACAAAAAGAAATTGAGCATCCCCTTTAACTAATACAGAGACAAGACTGCTTGTTCTGGTGTCCCCTCTTTTGTTTTGAAGAGGGACAAACTCAAACACTCTTTACGTGTGACATGGTTGCACAAATGTTTCTGCCCAAGCTTTGATTTTTTGTTAAGAAGCGAAACATTTGCCCAGCTCCGGCTTCAAGACTTCAAAGAACAGAGGTCCATTCTCTCTCTTTCCTGCATGGATCATCTCCTGTGGGTTATCTCTCTAAAAAAGCAAGCCTTTGGCTATCGACAGCAGAATGGGATGAGGTGTGCATTCCTCTGCAAAGGGACTCCTTTCTACACCTCCACCCATCCCCAGAAGTGTCCCCATGCCGGCTGGGCAGAGAAAGGGCTGCCAGGACAAGGTGGTAGTGCTCAGAGGGGACAGAGGATTGTCCTGTGGAGTGCCTGTATAACCCAGTATTCCATGACCCTACTACGGGAGCACCACACCCTCTTCCTCCTCTGTGGCAGGGCTAAGGGTGGTTCCATCAACACTGCACTGGTGAGGAACGAGTGCCATCAGCCAGCAGGACCTTCCCCTGCCACAGCTGGGACTCTTCTCCACCTGCATCCATCTCCTCTTCTATGGAGGTCCTGAACCTTCTCTCTTTTTCCCTCCAAAGAGGGAACAGAGGCCAAAGTACAGCTTAGGTAGGAGTGGCCCAGCAGCATGCACCGAGTCATTTCCCAGCTATGCTATGAACTATCATAGGAACACAGCCCTGCTGTGAGGATGGAAAGAGGAATCAGAGACTACAAGGCACACAAACACAGCACCTGGATAGTGCTGGAACAGCATTGCCAGGTCACTCTTTTAGGGTGTGTGCTACTCCAAAGAAAAGCTTTTTTTTTCCTAGTCAAAGATGACCTTTTAGTTGTGTAAAGTTTTGATGTAACTTTAAATAGTTGATTTGGTATCTTGAAAAAAAAGTTGATCTGATATCTGTTAGGACTGACAATTTTTAGATAGCCTACCTTAGCTCGAGCTGCCTCTCCTACCTCTCAAAACAGTGTCATTTAGAGAGGGAGATTATCCAAGTGGTGAAGAAGGGAATGAGGAGTCTAGTAACTCATTCATTTTATTGGCAAAGCACAACAGCGTTCCCATCTTTGCAGTCATAACTGGTCTGCCTTTCCAGTGCGTATGCCCAATTATAACTTGCAAGAAGCCATGTATGTCATAAAGAATTCAGTTAATTTTCAATATTTTCTAAAATCCTGTAAATGAACAATGCACTTTTTACAGGTCTTTCATCAAGGAGTTAATAACCAGATGAAGGTTCTCTTTTCATCAGTTTCTAAGTGATGCTCCATTTGATTGAAGAAGATCAAAAATGATGATCAGAAAATAAAAAGGAAGTTTTAAAGGCAGCCTTTGTACAACACTTTAACTGTCTCATTCCTGTTATTTCAGAAGTATCACTGGGTTTCTTTCAGGCTTAAAAAAAATATAAAATTCTTGTGAAGTGCCAGTACTTCCCTTCCTCTTTAATTTTAGAAACACTTGTGGGCAACATACCTCTGCCAGATAGTAGCCCAGGCCTAAGTGGAAGCAACAACAATGATAGCAAAACTATTAAGATTCTGCCATTGTCTACTACACTGCCTATGGTCCTAATCTTACCCCATGCCAGCCTGCAGGGTGCCGTCCCACAGTGACCCTGTCCCATCTCACTGGCACTCCATCAGCTACTCTGTCTCTGGGGCCTGGGGTGCAGGCACCTTCTGGGGCTCTGCAGGCCAAGGGAGGCGGGGGGAGAGGACAGCCCTTGTGCAGGAGTTCCTTTATCTTTAGTGTAGGAGAAGAGTATCGTCCTTCTGTGTTTAGTTTTACCTGATAACTTCCTCTTTTCTTTAATGGGCTCTTGAAAGCCTTCTGTATAAATTTTCTGTCCCTGGCGCATTTTGCCTTTTTCCATTTGCTAAGCCCTGATTTACTGTTTTTAATTAGAAATACACAAATTTCCTCTGAAGCTGGGAGATGCTTCTTCCCTGAACCGAGCTCAAACATGTAACTTCCTTGCCAGGCTCTTCACAGCACAACTTCATCCTTTTGTCCCCTCTGCCCCTGTCACCTCTCTCAGGGGAGCCGGGCACCTCATGCATGCACTCTCCTCTCCCATCCCTCCATCTAACCATGGTTCCCTCCCTTTGTGTATCCCACTCTCACTGCAGCACCCATCACAAAACCCAGTATAATCTTCCCACCAAAACAAGCTCCCTCTCTGAAATTTCCTGCAATAGTTAAATGTTGGCCCCTTGTCCCTTGGCAGGGATTTGCTTCATAGTGGGTCATTAATCTGTGGCAGTTAATAATGAGTGTTTGATGCAAGCTGGCATAACTAATTGAGACACTGGATGCTGTCATCCAAACATCCAAATTATAATTTCTGTACTGCCAGAGATGTAGCCCTGCCTCTCCCTTGCAGAGAAGGAAAATGAAGCAAAACAGGACCAAAGACATGTTGCCATCTTGAGCTATTCCATCCTGTGGTTTGAATTGTTCCCCTGACGTGAGTGCTGGCATTTAAGAGAGGTTTCAATCCAGGAGTAATTTGGGTTTCCAGAACTCAGTATTTCATAGCTTGTAATCATCCTACATAGTGAAGCTGCAGAGAATCGGAAAATGATACATTTAATTTTAGACCAAGTATAACGAAACACTGATCTTTAAGAGAAGCACTGTACTTTCGGGTAAACTCAGAATACCCCAAAAAGGGACATTTTATGGCAGGTGCTTTGCACACAACTTTTGTCAGGATCAAATATGATGGAAAAGGGGATAGCTAAACAGGGATTGACACTACCACACTTTTTACAAAATGCTTGATCCCAGTGTTCTAAGGCACAGTTATCTTAAGATCTGATTCTTAAAATCAGTTATCTTTTCAGCAGGATGTGTAAATAAAGCAGCAGAAGAACCAGCTAATGACTCACTGTTGTAAATTAAATGGAATTTGTTATGAATATGATTCATTGAAACTTTCCTAACAAATCAATTTGTTTCAATCACACTGTAATTCAATAATAATATTTAGCATTTCTATTGTGCTTTCAACAGCTCATGAACTTTCCAAGTATTAATTGTCTGTGTTTCACAATGATACTGTGAGCTGCTGCATTCTGCTGCCTCTCCTTTATAGGGGAGAACATTGACGCCCAAAGAGCTTAAAGAAATGTTTTAGCCTCTTGAAAGTGTTGAAATTGAAATTTCTGTTTTATCTTTTTTGGTATCTGTCCTCAGACACGGTGCACAGTGGTGGCTCGGAGTCATGAGCATCCATGGTGGTTTTGGTCTGTCATGGTAGAGCTGGCATTTAAAAATCACACCCTTCTGTTGCAGAGCTTTACATCCCCTGCTTGGAAGCTTTCCTCACTGCTGTGGTGCTTATCCAACATGATCCTTCTTTCTGACTTTCCCCCATTTAAAGGCTGAGCTCTGGAAACCCAGTGTCCCTGTGTCTGCACTCAGGGACAGTCCCCCTTGCTGCACCCCATGGACAGATCCTGCTCTGGCCCTAACCTGCTCTCTTTGTTCCCTCTTCAATGATCTGTTCACATATTCCTTTGGCAGCTCACATCTGTCCAACTGCTGTGAACTTCAGCTTGAGCTGCTCATCAAATGAATCCTACAGAAAAATGAAGCATTGTGTACTGCATACAAGCAGGCCAGAATGAGGGCGTAGCTTTCACGTAGTTTACGCCTACAAAATGGAGATGGATGTCATATAGGGTTTTTTAAAAGCACGGAAGCAGAAAAGCTACCTGATTGTTACTCATTTCTAGTTCAGAAATCTCAAAGTATCTCAAGGGCTTCTCTAGGACCTATGAAACTTGACTTCAAGCAAGATGACATAAGGTGAGCTACTTCTGGATGTGAAGGCAGAATTAAGACACGCTTTGTCCCAGTCCCATCTCCTGTGTTCACCTATGAGATGATGCATGAGAGGTGGCTACCAGAGTGCTGGTTGCTTACCCCTGTTTAAGGCTGGTTGTGGATCCCCATATCTGACAGCACCATGTGAAGAGGAACACATGAAGCTGGTTATATACACAACTGTAGAATTCTGTCATCTGGGTTTCTATCTAGCACTGGGCAACACTGTCAGCCTAGAAGACCTGCAGTGCTCCAACTACCACATCACAGATGAACCTGATCTCGTCTCTTCTTTGAAATCAGGATGTGGTCTTTCACAGAGCGCACTACCAAGTTAAGGAGCTCACAGTGCTGCAGTGGCCAAAAGCAAAACCATCTCCATGATCCATTAAAAAAAGTCATGGAAGAAATGGTCACCAAGGGCCACAATGATGCGGATATGTTCTGTAGCTCAGAGACTCACTGAATTACAGAATTCCAGAAGCTGGAGCTTGCTAGTGGGAGAAGGTCTTTTATGCCCATTTATTTATTACCTTCTTCAGGTGCTTGTTAGAGGTTGCTGTCACAGACAGAATGCTGAGGCAGACACACCTCAGGTCTGGTCCTCTGGTCTCCTCTTATGTTGTGTTCTCCATAAGGATTTGGGTGGAATACTGGCTAAAATGGGGCTATGACTCTAAGAAACTGATGGTTGTGATGTCTTTGGAGTAGAGAAAGAAAAGCTGCCAGTGTGCAAATAATAATTTATGATAAATAATTATTCACTGTGTCACCTGAGAGAAAAAAAAATTGGGGGTTTATTGCCCAATTTGATTTCTTTTTTAAGAAGTCCCTAGTCCCACCTCCCTAGTTTTCTGCCAATGCATATGATCATCTTCAGTCAATAAAGGCTGGTGTTTCCATACAAAAGAAAGTCTCCTCCTGGAAGCACCTAAGGACCAAAACTCACAGAGGAATCTTGATTACTGTGTTTACCCTCTTGCCCCGTACCTATAATTTTGAATTGCAGCATTGCTGGCAATGGTTTCTTGTCTTCTTGCTTGCATCCTCTGTGCTGAACACAGTAAAACTTAGAGAAGAAAAACATGCTTGGCTCCCTGCTTATGGCAAAACACTGAACTGATGTCTGGTACTCCCTGCTGAGACCTTTTCACTATAAACTTCACAGTCAAATAAGTCACCTTGATGCCAATATTTGTCCCTGTTCCCTGATGCAATGCATAAATCATATTGCTGTTCCTTATCAGCTTGTAGCGCTTGCTTAATGGGTAGCTCTGCTGCTTCAGCAGGGAATTAGCTAGAACAACATTACAGTGATAAAGTAAGGAGAGCAACCATCCATCAGTGGGTCAATTAGTAATGTTAAAAAGGAAGCTCTGAAATAACTCAAGCAGTAAAACATTGGTTCTTGTGCACATGTTCAAAACTGTTTGTCAGTGAATATGAAATGAGGGAAAGAACAAATAGTCAGGGATATGTTCTTTTTTAGATACATGCCAAAACCTCCCTTTAATAACAGTATCTCTCATGGCCTTAGCAGCTTTTATCTCTAGACTCTTTAGATGATATCTGCAGTCACTTTCAGTGGAGCTGGATTTGAAGCCAACCCTCAGTTCTTATCAACCGTGGACAAAGCTTGGCATGCCGACACCGAATAGGCAGACCTTTGAGTTCAAACCCCTACGCGTAAGTCGCTCCTCACACACTCACCAAAGAGAAGTCAGACTCCGTTTTCACTCCTTGCAGCGGCGAGAAGCTTCCCAGGCAGTGGGGCTTAGCAGGGCCATGGCAGGGCAGCCAGTGACAGCCTTTTTCAGAGCTCCTGAGAGCCCATCAGGCCCTGGTGTGCTGCAAACCGGCTGGAGTTCAAAGCCTGTGAAACAACACCAGCTCCTATTTCACACAAATCCAGCTAGAGAGCTCTAAATCGACCTAAATGATTTTTTATAGTCACTGACTAGAATTTCTCTTATATGGAACCTTCATCATTTTGTTAGAAGGATTCTGAGTGACAATTTTATTCCAAGGGTACAGGTGACAGCATGCTCTGTCAGTCAGTATCGTGATGCTGGAAGGCAAGGGAACGGTCAGCCAAGAACAGCAACATCCCCTGGAAATGCCCTGCCCACCCTCTGCCTTGCTGTAAAAGCAGTGGAAGAGCACTGACATCAGTGAGAAGCTCAGACTCTGTGTGTCAGCAGCGATGGAGAGGAGGAGATCAGTGACACAGTTTGGGTTGCAATATACCTTCTGGGGAAAAAGAGGTGACTTAAATTTAAAACAAAGAAAATCAGCTGTTGTGTTGTCACCACAGAGGTATAGATAAGCAGGGAGCTCCCTAAACTTTCTCCAGCACCAAAACCATTGGAACTGCCTCATTGCTGAAGAGTTATTTTCCTCAGCGCTGTTCATTAATGTTTTAATTCAGAACTCTCTACACTCCCAGACCCTTTAAGTATATAAATGACCTGAAATTTAATTGCTAATCCAGTAGACTATAAGAATAAAATCAGGAGTTTAATTTCCAAGCTACCCCGTAATTGTTATTCATTGCCCAACAGCATCATTAACACAGCATCAAGGCTGACACAGCAATGCCGTGTACCCTCCCAAAATGTCAAATGCACTTACATTTAAATGGCTGAATACCAGGAAAGAAAGAGTTACGACAAAATCAGTGCATGCTCTGGAAGCAAGCTAGATCCACAACTGCTGTAAATTAGCATGGCTTCAGTGACTGTAACTGTTACCCCAGGGTATGCCAGCTGAGGACCTGGTGTCTATTTTTCCATTTCTGGGCATCTGTATAAGATGAAAAATACCTGAAACACTATAGTCTCTAAATGTCCAACAACTTTAAATTCAAATGAATCAACTCGTTGGTCATGTCACAGTGGCAATTACTCTGAGTGGTTTGGGATCAGGTCTTTGTCAGCAGTAGTGAAAATGAGAAAACAAAACCATTGAGTGCTCCTATAAATAGCTTGAGAAGAAAGCATACAGTGTCTGCGTTGAAACATCAACCTTTGAAATACTTACGAATTGTCAATATTGCTTCTAAAGACACAAGACGTGCCAGAGATGGAGTCAAGCATCATAAGTCTACTAGAAAAAATCAAATTGGAAACTAACCTGAGAAAACCCGGGCAGTGTCTCTGCAAATCCAGTGTGCAATATGTATCATTGCTTGCTGCAGAAGAAAAATTAAATAGGCAATTATTTCTGAGGGGTTCAAATAAAAATATATTTAACCAGGCATTCTGGACACACAGGCAACAATTTTACAGTCATGTCTACCCAATGAGTTATTTGAGCTGGGCTGTGAAAATCCAGGTGTATCCTCACAGACCTCCCCACGGCAGCAGGGCTACCGTGGCCAACAACCAGCACCGACCACCAGTCCACGAGGCAATGCAAACTAGTCCTCTTAGAAGCTCAAGGAGTTCATCGAAAACCTGCTGATTCCCACTTGCTCAAAAATGCCTTAGCATTATCTGGTATTTTTAATTTATTTTCTTTTATAAAATTGCAGGTGGTTTGTTGCAGCACAGCATTTGAGGAATGTTTCCCAACAAAGCGATGAGGAAATGATAGGGAAACCATACTTTCTTCCTTGTTTTGAATACATGCATTCATTTTATTGCAAAACTTCCTGCTATGGTTTCAGAGCTGCTCTTTGAGTGGCAGTTTTGGGCCCTATCAGCATTTTCCTCTTCGTGTTTTCCCTCTGTCTTTGCTGAGAAAAGCATTTTAAAGTCAAGGGCCAGATCTGGTCGTGTCAAGGGCAGAGGCTGTGAGGATGGACAAGAGGCTGAGGAGAGCCCTGGGAACCCTGAGGAGCCAGGTTCACGGGCCTTTGCAAGGGCTCCCTTCACTCCTAGCTTGCTCTGGGACAAGCTGGGCAACTCCCACTTACCAAAGATATGATGAAGAAATTGTGCTTTCTCATTCTACAGCCTCTCTTATTTTCTTTTTTTACCTTTCATTTAAATCACTATTTTCTACAGTTTCCTTTTGGTATGTCTTTAATCTTAATTTTAAATGCCAGCTTTTTTTTTTCCCCCTTAACTCCTCACTTTATAGCCTTCCCAAGTCAGTAGCAGTCTAAATTTAATGAATTCCTGAAGGTCAGATGGGCGTTTGGAGACCCATAGTTTGTGATGTAAAGCGAGGGCTGGGGAATAGCTTCCATGCTACCCCTGCCACTGCAGTTGGCAGTAATCAGCAAACATCTAATCAATGGGAACAGTAGCACATTCATGGGCAAAAGATATTATCTTGGCATATAAATAATGAAAGCCTCTAAAGTACTCCCAGATGTTGGAAACAAGATTCCTTCTGGGCATGTGAAGAATTTGCTTAGAGGAAAACAGAGCAGCCACACAGAAGTAGAGGGCTGTTTTAGTCTGATGAAGTCCTGTTAATGAGAAAGTACTGCAGAAAATAAGAAAAGAAATACCTATATGGCTTGAATCAGCCAAAGCTGACCTCTCATCTGCCAGACACTGGTAAAAGAGACAATTGGTTTTATCTGGGCTAGATCTGCTAGACTGTCTTTCAAACAAAAGAGGCCCTGCTTTCTTACTATTGCCAAATATTCAGTTTACAATCAGGTTTTCAATATGTCCTGGAATCCAGGCTTCCCTGAGAAAAATGAGCTTTTTGATCTCTTATAATGACAACTTATTCCATGAGATAAGGCTACAAGAAAAGGAGAAAGAACAATTAACAATTAATTATTTCTCACGAGAAAATGCTTTAGTTCACAGTTGAAGCAAGTAAAATTTTTCAACTCTAATAGTTTATGTTTTGACTTTTTAAAGAAAAGCGAAATTCACAGAAGATCTGCAGAAGATTTGTGGCAAGTTTTCTTAGCCTTTTGGCTATCAAGATATAGTTCATTTACACAGCTCTCTTTTTTCCTTGCTAAGGACTCTAGTCTTGCTGATCCAGTACAGGTACTCACTGGAGTGTTTTACTCATGGCAGTATGGACCAACAGCCTACGAATGGTCTGACCACGAGTGATCCTTGCAAATACAATCCTTATGTTGCCAGCCAAGTAGTTTCAACAGATCTCATTTAATCTGAAAATGTAGAAATTGTTATCAGTGCCAACCCAGCTTAAGGTATCAGTGAGAAAAAAAGAGCTATTGTTTAACCTTGTTGTACAACATAAAAATAAAATCCAGCCAGGGATGTCTCCCCAGACCCTAATGGACAGAGCCTGCCTCAAAGACCTTACCATGTCAATTATCACTTTACCAAGGCCTGCTCGATATCATGTGCCAGGAGGGGCACAATCCTTAAGCAACGTGATTTAGCTTTAAAAGCCTCTTTATGTTTATCTCTCAAAAAAGGCACCATAATCCTCAGAAATACAGTGGCTGGGGTATGTTAAAGCACAACCTTTATTTCTATAAACCAAAATATTGCTATACAGTATTGAATATCTAAAGCTGTTGATTTTTGTCAGTCTCTTTCCATGCTGGAGGACAATGGAACAATGGGAGTTGCCTCTTTTTCTCCCAAAGACATAGAGGAAGGGTTAATCTCTCAAATGAAATAGCAGAACTGCAAGAGAAAACAAGCTCATAGAGCAATGAGGGTGGGAAGGGGCAGGACTCAAACTGGCAAAGTGTAGTGCCTAACATGATGGGGACTAGACCCCTGATGGATACAAGATCTCTAGGCACTGTTACCGTAATGGACACGATCCCGATGCCACATTTGAGAGAACTGACTGGAGTCTTTGCAGTTTTTGGAGGTCGCTGTGGTTCTTGCACTTCCAATAGTTGGGGCGTTACAAGGCACACCCTCAAACAGAGACTGTGACTGGACCCTGCAGGGATGGATGGATGCACTTTATCTCTTCTAGAAACTTCAGTGGCTCCAGCAAGGCAAACACAGAATTTTGATAGACTTTTCTGGATTGGGGTTTGGTTCGGAGTGGCAACACAGTTTTGTCACCTCCTACTGTCATCCTCTCATACTTTTCACAGTAACTAAAGAATGATTAGTGACTACCAAATCTTTGCTTTCTCCCAAGCAGCAGACACCTAAAGTAACAGAAACAATACAGTTCAGTCAAACATAAATAAATCCCCAAAATTCAAGACATTGTAAACAGATGGTTCTAGTACAGGACTAATTTCTATGGTAACTTCTGGTAGTGCCTTCCTGTAGGGTTCTAGGCAAGTTGCTTAAACCTCTCTGTCCTTGTTTTTTTGACTTCCATAGTCTCAATACTTGTCTCATAAAAGAGGCATGTGCTCTAAACAGTATTTAGAAAGTGCCAGGAGGCTCTCTGAAGGAACGTAATTGTGAATTAATGAGTGTATTGTCAGCACCTCCTTCAAAATTCTCTGGATCTAAGTCAAGCTTTATATACCTCATCACAGGAGCCTCAATGCACACTGCCCCATGGAAGAAATGACTGTCATCAGTACACTGCCAATTATCTGACATGCAGAAGAATAAATACTAGGTAATGGTGTAATGCTTGGGAATGTGTCACAAGCATATTTCCTTTGCTGGAATAATCTGTAGGTGGCAAGAGGGCCTCAAAAATAGTTCAAAGACACTCAGGCACAAGACTTTGGGTTGTGGTTTGTATTTTTCCCAGCCTGAACTCTAATGACCTGTAGTGCAGAGGACAACCTCTGACAGCAACATGTGGAGTGCCTGGCCCTGAGGTTGCTCACGGCAGACATGAAGGGATTAGATACTGCCTGTTTGTGCTTCAGCCTCCGTCGGCACACTTGGGGCTCCTCTCTGGCTTTGGGGTGCACAGCCAAGCCCCACCCTTGCCATCTATCAGTCTGAGTTTGGGGCTTGCCTTAACCATCCTTGTTTCAGTGGAAAAGAAAGGCGGGAGATGTGCTTCCTTTCCCGGGGACTTTCATCCTGTCAACAGGACCCCCTGGCCAGCCTGGCAAGCTGATTAAATGTTCCCCAATTCCTTGTCTAATGCAGAAACAACAGCATTTCACTACCACGCAGAAAAACAACAACAACAAAAAACAAATTTAAAAACTCGGCAGACTGATTTAGCTATATCAGCCAGTAACTTATTCATTAGAGAAGCTGCTATAAGCCATACTGCAAGTGAACTTACAGCTTAGGTAGGAGAATTTCATTGTACAGCTATACTAGAAGTCCTTTTCCCGCCTCTGTGAATACACAGACATTTTGTGCAGCTGGGGACATGTTATGGATCTGAACTGAAAGGACATCAGAACTGTGGTTGTGAATGTAGTTTTGACATAAAAATTGGTCATTTTGAAGGAATTTTCTCTGAAGAGCCTGTTCAGTCTATCTCTGCCCCCCACCCAGCACATTGTGCTTGTAAGGAGAAGATACGGGTGAAGCCATTTCAGAAAAAAAGCCCTGACTTTTGTGTACTTCCATTTCTTTTATATTGCTGGATAATTTGATGTGACACATGGAAAAAAATATAGTGTTTTATCAGCTCTGTGTTCAAGCAGGTGGTGCTGTATTTTGTATAAAGGACAGTGCTTAATTTAAGATTTCTACCATAGCAGCAATTCTAAATGACAGCATTTGTATTAAAAGAGCTGCTCTTCCCAGCAGCACTGTTATAAAAATACTGAAACAGTAGTGATATTATTATAGATCTACTCCAGCAACAAAAGTTCTACTGTAAGAAAATCTCTGATTTAGAAAAATTCTTGCCGCCTTTTGTCAGTGATAAATGTTCCCTTGGTTTCCACACCGGCGCAATTTAATCCTCATGATTTGAAGAGCTCACAGGAAAGCAGCTGTATACAGTAAAAGCCCAATATGTTGTAAAAGCTTCAGTGGGAGCAAAGGTGACAAAATGGGGCCAGGAGCAGTATTCAGGGTGACAGTGCAGGGAAACCAGCTGGGAGCCAGGATGTGCTTTCCAAAAGCCCTTTGTGTGCTGTATGTGAGCACACTTGTGTGTGTGTGCAGCGGCAGGAGGGACATCCTCCCACTTCTCCCTGAGCCCCCAGGCAGAGGATGCAGTGCCCCTCTGCAGGGCAGGTCCCCTTTGCCTGGGGGAAGAGTTTAAGTCACTGCTTGCATGAATCAGAGGAGCACAAACATGCTATTAGTCTGCCCCTGCAGAAGGCAGCAGCTTTCCCATCACCAGTGATTCAGCAGTAAGGACTGATGTGGCTTTGTCCCTTCTCCCCTCCATCCACTCCACCCTGGCGGTGGCAGGGTCAAGGACGGGGCTGATATTGACCTCTCTCCAGTAAGATGGCTTGAGATGTCCTCTGCCCACAGACTGCATGGGAATTTCAGAAAACCATCCGTGATGAGAAATGACTGACCTCTGTCCCATTACATCGATGGTAATGTATTTAGTGCAATCAGAAGCCACAGCAAAGTCGTTCATGCTCTGCTGGGTGTTGTGGTAGAACTTAGCATGGTTCAAACCAAAGTGACTGTATGAGTCCAAGCACGTTTCTGGTGGGCTGGACGAGGGGCTGGGAGAGGCATTTTGTGCCAAAGTTCATTCATCCTTTCTCCTTGTAGTGCATCTGAGTGATTTTTTAATTACACTAATGTTTTTCTCTCATGACATTGTCTCACAGGTCACCTTGCTCTCCAATTACTGCTCATGTAAGGAAGAGCTTCTTGACACTGCCCTCAATTTTTTTTCACTTTATTTCCATTTGTACTTAGCTGCAATGGAATGAAGGTACAATCTACAGCTGAAATTAACTTAGCATTGTTTTAAGAAAATCAATTTCTCTCTCTCTTTTATTTTAAATTTTTTAAATTTGGGTCCCTGTATAACAAATTCTTTTTACCCTCACAAGCTTCATGCCTTAGTTTTTAAATTACCATTCCCAATTATTTCCTGAATCTGCCTCATGCCATAGTATTTTCCTTATAATATGGTGACCGGGAATTGATGAGTAAATTGTTTCATCTTCCTCTGACGATATTTTGAGCACCAGTCTGTACAGGAAACAGTCTTTCTTTTGAATTAAATGCTGCTGGTGGCCTACCTGAGATCTTCTGTGGCTGAGAGCTAAGTTTAGACACACACTGCAGGGTGGTGAGGAGAAAATTTAAACAAAGGCTGCATGACCAGACTCAGAAGCGGGTGCAGGACACCACAGGTCACTCAGCTCCTCTCATCTGTCACCTCGCTCAGTGTTCACCCGGTGCTTGAGAGGGACTTCATGGGGGTAAGAATCAAAATGACTTATGCAGAGTTTATCCCTATGGATTTTTCATACCTGCTCTATCCCAGAAATTTTATGTTCTATTTTCCCTGGTCACCCTAGGGTTCACATAGGAAGGTAGCTCTGAAGGATATGAGGGTCAGGGCAGGCTGCAGAAGTAGTTGCCATACATAGGTATGATTTTGACCCTTCCTTTCCACACCTCAGGGACAAGAGGATGGGGAGGAAGGAGCAGGACTCTCCATCTCATCTCAGGCCACCTGGGGTACTTCCCAGAAGGGCAGTCTGATGGTCAATCCATCAGATGACATCCCAAGGAGTTCTCTTATCCTCTTGCTGACTCCTGTGCTGCAGAGCAGGTTAGACTTGCTTCAGCATGGAGGAAAATTGGCCAACAGTAATTAAAAGTGAGTGTCAGCTCACACAGAAGCTCCACATTATTAGTTTAAATGAAGATACTTTCCATGGACAGCCTTGTGTACCGTAGTACAAACTACTGCATGCAATTAGCTTGCAGAAAAACCCGTGACATGCCAAAGGCAATATCAGGCAGGAAAACACTGGCGTCCGTGCCCTTCCTCAATAGGAAGAGGTGTGTCCCGTGAACCAGGCTGCCTTTCTGCTGACACAGGAATTGCATGCAGAAGCTGGGAAGGCTCCAAGCCCAGGTCAGCCTAGATATACAGGATGGGTATATGCAATCCTGGCTCACCACTCAGAATCTCTCTTCTTGCTGAGTACCTGAAATCACAGCCTTTTTGTCACAAATGGCTCAGCTCCTTCCCAGTTGAATAGTCAAATTCAACTTGTAGTCAGTTTGGTGTCTTCAAGGCCAGGTTAGCTATGTCCATGTAATTTTTGATGTTGTTTGTCCGAGCTGCTCGTAAGCGTCTTCCACACTACAGATGGCACCCCCCGCCCACACAATCTAGTCCCACACCTACAGCAGCCCTACTATTACAAACTGCTTTCTAATACCTAGATTAAACTGTCCTTGCTGCAATTTAAAACCATTTCTTCTTGTTCTACCTGTCAGGGCAGTGAAGCACAATGTTTTTTCCAGCTTTTCATCACAAGTCATGTTTTCAAGAACATTGATTATTAAGACTGTCCTCTTTCTCCATTTTTTCACATCTTTCTTGAAGCGCTGTGCTCAAACATGGACATGGCATTTCCTGAGTACTGAGGAGAAATGAACCTTGCATTTATTTCATCTGATCTAATTTATTGCCCATGTTTTGATTTGGAGAAATGTCTCATTTGTGATTTTTTTAAACCTTGAGCTGGATGATGCTGACATCACTGCTAAAAAGAGTACAAGAGTCTGTGAGGAAGATGCAAGACCTGGGAAGAACAAAACCATATCCCATCCACCCATAACCACACATCTTCTGCAAAGATCAACTTCCACCCGCAACTTACTGAGCACAAAGGTTGCTCCTTCCTGCGGGGACAACCAACCATGCAAAGGGAATAAGAAGCAAGCCATAGTTTGAGTGAATTTATCTAAAGCAAACTGATGCTGTGAGGCCTAAACAAGTAGTGTTCGACCCACACCACTGCCTATGCTGTGCAAGGGATGCACCGTGTAGCTACTGTGGCTGTAGCCTCCCCACAGGATATGTAGATACATAGAAATCGTAGCAAAGGGGAGTGTACAAACTCCATGGACCTCCCATTCAGCCAAAGGCTCCTTCCAAGACCATCTCTATGTGGAGGCTACTGCTAGAGAGAGTCCTCAACAAGAAGGGAAATGTCAATTCCAGTTCTGTGCTAGGCTCTTACATGCGTGTTCTCACACCAAAATATTATACCCTTTCTAAACATCTTGATACCAAAAGATATTTCTCCTCCAGTTCAAGGACCACTAATTGCCAGTTTATGTGTGTCTGAACAGGGATGCATCTGATTCAGCATGTTTCCAGCAAACTTCCCTACTTTAATATCAAATTATTGTCCAGTCTCATTGTACATACAGCAACACGGGTGTTAACCTCCCTNTTGTCCAGTCTCATTGTACATACAGCAACACGGTGTTAACCTCCCTAGGTGGAACACATTACAGGTGACACATACCAAATACCTTGCCATTCATATATCATGAAGCAGACATCCAGGATTTTCTCAGGCATGAAACTGCACGCAAAAGCAAATAAATCCATTATACTTTAAAAAAAGAACCCAAAAACCAAACCAAACCACCACCCCCCCCAAAAAAACCCCAAAAAAAACACCAAAAAACCAGAACCCAACAAGACCAAAGAGTGAAGACAATAGTATTCAGGTCTTCATGCCCTTTTTTCTCTGTTTTACATGCCAGTGCAATCTGGGGACATAGACTACAGCAATTACTAAGGGCATTAGAACAGCTGCTTTATAGCAGTGGATGGTTTATGAGTACTTGTGCAGCGCACTGCAGATAAAATGAGTATGCTACTAGACTCTCAGATTATCCCCATAACTGGTTAGAGCAAGGTGACCCATGCAGGTTACCACGATCAATATAGAAGTCTTATGGCAAAGTTATGTATGTACAGCAGCTCCCACATAAAACAAATTCTTCCCTGTTGCCCATGTAATTCAGCTGCCTTTAATTCTAAATTGCCACTTTCATGAACAAAATGGAGCAACATTTCTGTGGGTAGTGGATGTTTTTCTGCTTTTCATCACAAATACAGCAACAGGCCACCATTTTTGCTGAGTGAGCTGTTTCCTTGCATAGCCAAGTCTCCTTGTTTTTCTTGGCAGGGCTACATTGCAGATTTTAGGAGCCACAAGTAGCAAATCATGCTTTAGACTCTGTAACATAAGCGTTAAATAGTTCTGTGCTGAAACACACTGTGGGTGCAATTAGATGCCTTTGCCATGCCCCAAAAAAGTAAACACAGATCTTGGCTGTTTACCTAAGCCCATGAGCAAGCCTGCACAGAGTGGGGTTATTCATGTGGGGCAGCCCTGGAGCACAAGCCAACCCAGGAACAATTCAGGGTCTTGCACAGATTTGGCAGGGCAGTAGATGGGTCAGCCCTGATCCACACCCTCGCAACAACAGGATCAGCAACGGCTTGTGGCCTCATTTCCCAGCCTGACGACGGGTTNTCTTCCACACTACAGATGGCACCCCCCGCCCACACAATCTAGTCCCACACCTACAGCAGCCCTACTATTACAAACTGCTTTCTAATACCTAGATTAAACTGTCCTTGCTGCAATTTAAAACCATTTCTTCTTGTTCTACCTGTCAGGGCAGTGAAGCACAATGTTTTTTCCAGCTTTTCATCACAAGTCATGTTTTCAAGACCATTGATTATTAAGACTGTCCTCTTTCTCCATTTTTTCACATCTTTCTTGAAGCGCTGTGCTCAAACATGGACATGGCATTTCCTGAGTACTGAGGAGAAATGAACCTTGCATTTATTTCATCTGATCTAATTTATTGCCCATGTTTTGATTTGGAGAAATGTCTCATTTGTGATTTTTTTAAACCTTGAGCTGGATGATGCTGACATCACTGCTAAAAAGAGTACAAGAGTCTGTGAGGAAGATGCAAGACCTGGGAAGAACAAAACCATATCCCATCCACCCATAACCACACATCTTCTGCAAAGATCAGCTTCCACCCCCAATTTACTGAGCACAAAGGTTGCTCCTTCCTGCAGGGACAACCAACCATGCAAAGGGAATAAGAAGCAAGCCATAGTTTGAGTGAATTTATCTAAAGCAAACTGATGCTGTGAGGCCTAAACAAGTAGTGTTCGACCCACACCACTGCCTATGCTGTGCAAGGGATGCACCGTGTAGCTACTGTGGCTGTAGCCTCCCCACATGATACGTAGATACATAGAAATCATAGCAAAGGGGAGTGTACGAACCCATGGACCTCCCACTCAGCCAAAGGCTGCCTCCAAGACCGTCTCTAGGTGGAGGCTACTGCTACAGAGAGTCCTCAACAAGAGGGGAAATGTCAATTCCAGTTCTATGCTAGGCTCCTACATGCGTGTTCTCATGCCAAAATATCGTACCTTTCCTAAACATCCNTACTGTGGCTGTAGCCTCCCCACAGGATATGTAGATACATAGAAATCGTAGCAAAGGGGAGTGTACAAACTCCATGGACCTCCCATTCAGCCAAAGGCTCCTTCCAAGACCATCTCTATGTGGAGGCTACTGCTAGAGAGAGTCCTCAACAAGAAGGGAAATGTCAATTCCAGTTCTGTGCTAGGCTCTTACATGCGTGTTCTCACACCAAAATATTATACCCTTTCTAAACATCTTGATACCAAAAGATATTTCTCCTCCAGTTCAAGGACCACTAATTGCCAGTTTATGTGTGTCTGAACAGAGATGCATCTGATTCAGCATGTTTACAGCACNCAGGGATGCATCTGATTCAGCATGTTTCCAGCAAACTTCCCTACTTTAATATCAAATTATTGTCCAGTCTCATTGTACATACAGCAACACGGTGTTAACCTCCCTAGGTGGAACACATTACAGGTGACACATACCAAATACCTTGCCATTCATATATCATGAAGCAGACATCCAGGATTTTCTCAGGCATGAAACTGCACGCAAAAGCAAATAAATCCATTATACTTTAAAAAAAGAACCCAAAAACCAAACCAAACCACCACCCCCCCCAAAAAAACCCCAAAAAAAACACCAAAAAACCAGAACCCAACAAGACCAAAGAGTGAAGACAATAGTATTCAGGTCTTCATGCCCTTTTTTCTCTGTTTTACATGCCAGTGCAATCTGGGGACATAGACTACAGCAATTACTAAGGGCATTAGAACAGCTGCTTTATAGCAGTGGATGGTTTATGAGTACTTGTGCAGCGCACTGCAGATAAAATGAGTATGCTACTAGACTCTCAGATTATCCCCATAACTGGTTAGAGCAAGGTGACCCATGCAGGTTACCACGATCAATATAGAAGTCTTATGGCAAAGTTATGTATGTACAGCAGCTCCCACATAAAACAAATTCTTCCCTGTTGCCCATGTAATTCAGCTGCCTTTAATTCTAAATTGCCACTTTCATGAACAAAATGGAGCAACATTTCTGTGGGTAGTGGATGTTTTTCTGCTTTTCATCACAAATACAGCAACAGGCCACCATTTTTGCTGAGTGAGCTGTTTCCTTGCATAGCCAAGTCTCCTTGTTTTTCTTGGCAGGGCTACATTGCAGATTTTAGGAGCCACAAGTAGCAAATCATGCTTTAGACTCTGTAACATAAGCGTTAAATAGTTCTGTGCTGAAACACACTGTGGGTGCAATTAGATGCCTTTGCCATGCCCCAAAAAAGTAAACACAGATCTTGGCTGTTTACCTAAGCCCATGAGCAAGCCTGCACAGAGTGGGGTTATTCATGTGGGGCAGCCCTGGAGCACAAGCCAACCCAGGAACAATTCAGGGTCTTGCACAGATTTGGCAGGGCAGTAGATGGGTCAGCCCTGATCCACACCCTCGCAACAACAGGATCAGCAACGGCTTGTGGCCTCATTTCCCAGCCTGACGACGGGTTCTTCTTGGCTGGACTGGTGCTAACCCTCATGCTGGTGCAGAACACTGGACCACAGCTCCTGGAATTGCACTGAGGACACGGGAAGTTTGCAGTGATGTGTAGTGGTGGCACCTGCAAAATTGAAAGTATGACACACTGTGGATGTCCTTGCTATCACTTCAGTCAACCTTCCCTGCTTACTTGCAGGCACCTCACACGGTTTGATGAATTTGTTTCTTAGCCTATTTCAGAGGCAGCTCAGATGGGAATTATAAAAATTCCCTGAAATATGCTCATTCAGAGACAGTATTTAATGAGCTTTAAATTACTGCCACGGAAATCAGAGTTGCTTATAATCTTAAAATATAAATTCATGTTTTGAGGATCCTCAGGTTCTTGTTTTCCAGAGGTTTGAACTTCCTCCCACCCGAAAGGAGCCCTGCTGCAGCTTGACGATCCAAAGTCTTCAGGCACCTTAAACTATTTTAGCTGCAATATTGATTTTTCTGGGAAGGCATCTACAAGGATTTTCCCTAAACCCCCCTCCCCCATTCAGGCACTGCCTTCTTTTTTTCGTATGCTTCGTTTTAAAATGAAGCATTCAACAAATGTTTTAGGAGTGTTGTCATAGTTATTCTTATCTCCTTCCTCAGCAGAGGGAAATCACATATAAACATTTCCAGCCTCACTCCCCTTTGCTTAGATTAGCGAAGTGACCAGTACGTCACTGCTCTTGGTGATAAGCTTTGCTGCAGTTCAGGGCAGAGTAAAACACTCCTTCCATGAGAGCATTATCAGACCAAGAGCCTGGTGGTGCATTACACAGTTTCTTTGTCTGACTGTAAGGCTGTTTCAACATGAGTCAGTTTCTGGCACTGAGTCACCTACAAGCGGTGGAGACTCCTACCAAAAAATACACGTACATTTTGCTATGCCACTGGCTCTTGGGATTTTGTCCCCAGCCTCGCATGGTCTGGTTGGTTTCAGATTTTTTTGAAAGGGACAGTTATCCCAATTTCTTTTCTTTGGAGCCTGTGACATTTTACCAGTCCAAATAAGCTGTCACATCCTGTTACTTCTAAGGAGGTGGAAAAGACATTCTGCGGGAGGGCCTGCCGGCCGTGCTACTGCAAGCTGTGTGCAAACAATACTGCCCATGGTGGAGAAGCTGGGCATCCCCCTCCATCCCAACTCTCTTGCTTCCCTATCATCACTGGAGAGGTCTGCTCCACTCTCATCTTCCACTTCTCTCTTTCCTTTAATTTTGTGCCACAAATACAGACTTTGAACTGTGAGACCAACTGTGCATTCAAAAGTGTCGTTTATCATTGTCCACAGAAGAATGTTCTGCCCAAGAAAAGTTTCAGGTTGAAACAGAAATAGGAACAGAAATCTCTCACCCAAGATTATCATACAGGGCCCTTCTTCCATCCTTGATGTACAGCTCTTCACCCCCTTACCCACCATCACCAGCCTAGAGCAACCTTCGACCCATGTTCAGGAGTTCATTGGATGTCATCCTTTTCATGTCATCCTCATATTTACATACTTATCTCTTTGCACATTCCATGGACATCACCTCATTGAGCCAGGCAGCAGTTTGGCCCTTGGGAATACCTAGCAGTTGCTGAGCAGCCATAAGGGAAGTGGGACACGTGAATCTCATTGAAGCTCTTGGCTATACTCCTGCTCAGCCTGTAGAGTCATTCATTATCCTTTTCCTCCTGTTTCCAAACAAGACATTTGAATAGTGTCAGATATTCCTCGTGACTGTTCAATTTCCTGAGCATGGGTGCCCAGGTGTGTTTCCACAGGACCCCTCCCTCAAGTGGGGAGATCTCCCCATACTTTCAGTATCCCAGCCTCATTCCTACAAGACCTCTTTGAACAACTAACCTTCCCCCCACCCTCACCTGAGACTTTCGGTGGCAGCTATGGGTGCTGAGCCCAGGCATGGTCACCCCACAGAGCAGGAACAAAGCCCATGGCTTCCACCATGTCCAAGTGAGAGCCACAGCCTGCAGAAGCCCAGGGATCAGCATCAACATGGTGAAGATGGTGTGCAAAGATTATCTCACATCTTACGGGCACTGCCATCTGGCACGGATGCACATGTGGGAGATTAAACATGTAAAAGCTACCAGCAGCAGCAGCAACAACAACCATTTCCATAATAGTTCTCTTTTTTTTTTTTGGAAGGAAAATGCATTGGCCATCTAATTTGGATTCATAAAGGAAACCTATTAATGAAAGGCTTCAAAGAACTGTCTCAGAACTTTTAATCAGTAGTTGCGTTTTAGCATGGAAAAAAAAAAAGCAGAGGGGGCTGGGTGGTGGGCTTTTTTGTTGTTGTTGGTTTTGTAGTTTTTGTTTAAAGCATCAGACTATTTGAAAGCAGGCTGGGTGAGGGAGCCCAGCGGGGAGCCTCTTCTCGCCCACCTGGAGAAGAGGCCCCCTGAATGCTTGTTTTCATTAGCATGGGCCTCTCTGGCTCTTCAAAACCCTTTCCACCCGTTGCCAAGGCAACCCGGAGCCGTAGTGTGGCACATGGGTGTTGTGCATCAACTGGTGTGTTGCACTTAACTGAAATAAATAACCAAATAAACATGGAAAATGGCCACGGGCCAAATAAGGGCACTGTCTTTTATCATGGACATCTAACATTTATAGGGATTTCAAACACTCTACGAGGCGTATCGGCAGAAAGGTAGTTGATCAAAAAAGGAAAATGCATGTGCACGCACAGCCAGTTCGTTTCATTTTAATGGGTCTTCTTGCTTGAATAAGGCGAAAGGAATCAGGTCTGGAGCGTGCAATCCCACTTGTGAGCACTGAGTTACATTTTCATGCCATTGATGGCTCTCTGCTGGGCCTGGCCTTTCCACAGAGCTTGGCTCCTGCCTCAACTTCAGCATCACCATCAGCAGCTGTTTTCCCATCAGGCCTGGACACACGCAGGCTACAGGAGGAGCTGCTGAGCACTGCAAAGACAACCTCCACAGCAGGGGCTGTCAGTGGGGCTTTCAGGATCCAGCTGCTCCTGGACCCCCACCTGAGTCATTTGTACCGAAATGTTACCCACCGCAGCTGTGGGTATGTGAGTAAAGACCACGGGCTGGAGGCTCTGGGTTCCAACCAACCTGGTGGGGCAGGAGGGTGCCTGGGGAGATACCACAGGCTGCATTTGTGATTGAGAATCAGCCCCTGAAGTCGTGCTTGTGAGGGGGCATGAGGGGAGCGGTTTTCATCACCACCTGCATGAGGTTCCTGGCACTGAGGGGTAACAGCTGCAGCACCCCTTCAGAATATCCCAGAACAGCCAAGGAAAAACAATGTCCCTGGGAATATTTGTAGCTAGTCTTGCTAAGTACGGCTGCAAAAATAGTTTTCATTTAGACTCAGGAAGGGAGGTGCTGGCTGCAACTTCTCTCAGGGGAACAGGGAAGGGAGTGGGGTGGAAAGCTCTGCAAGGAACAGCATCCATTGCCCAGTACCATGCTGTATCTTGCCATACCGTGCTGTACCATGCCATACTGCACTGTGCCATGCTGTGCTAGCAGTCATCAGAGCAGGAGCTGGCAGCAGGAGCTTTGCAGAGGCAAGGCAGTGAGCTATGTGCAGATTCTACATGCTGGTAGGTGCAGGTGTGAGGCAGGGCAAGCCAGTAGGGAAGAGATATGAGGGCTGCCATTCCTCAGAGGGCGCCAGAGTGGACTCCAGTAGTCTCCCATTGGAAGGAGCACAATGGGGCTTGTGCTTCCATCAAGGTGTCCGAGAGGTGAAGAACTGCAACCTTTGTGGGCGCTAATTGAATGATTTCTGAACATGATCCTGGTGACTGAATGCAGACCCAGAGACAGATGCTTTGCACATCCAGAGTCAGTGCTCAATCAAGCCCTGTCTTTAGCTAACACCTTCTGCCTCACAGCTTTGAAACAAAACAGAGAACATGGTGTGATGCCACACCAGCCATTTTCCTTCTTCTTGCTTCACCTTGTAAGCCCTGCTTGCAGTTTCTCCAGGGTGAGCCCCTTCAAGAGGACACAAATACCTGTGGTTGCCCTTTTTCCTGGGCACCCTCTGTCCTTTTGCTCCCTTGGGAGCCTTATGGTGCCAAATGCAGTGTGCAAACTGTTTGTCCTACCTGGGGTCTGCATTTTAAGCACATGCACAGGCCATACTATCAAACTGAGGTAATTTTGACTCTGTGTGTGTGTGGTGTTTGCTGAACAGCTTTGGTGTCCCAGGGTGTCACCCCTCAGCACTTCCCATGCATCCTGTGGTGAATGGCAATGTACATCAAAAGGCTTCCTCCAACCCCTCACCCCTCAGAGCAGCCCATGGTTTTCCCTGCTGCTCTTGCAGCTCCTTTTCTGAGAGGACTTGCAGTGCTAGCAGCTCCCCTGGCATGCAACAGCATGGCAGCTCTGTTATTTTAAGCTCCTAAGTATCATTACAACACAGACCTTCCAGATGCAAGGATTCAAAAGTATTGTGGCACTGAATGTGTGGACATGTATGCACTTATGTGCCTGTGCTTGCACGTGTGTGTATAGACAGGTCTGTATGCACTTTATACATTGCACTTTATATTTTTCCATCCAAAAGATACAGATATATTTGTTTTACATGTTTACGCTTAATACACAAAATACCTTTAAAATGTGTACGTACCTATCAGATATACAAAACGTTCCAAGCATTTGTTAAGGGCTCAGGCTTCAGATGATTTGATTCTGGTTTATATTTTCATTTAATTTTACTTCTTAGGTGAGCTGTAACCTGTTTATTTAGGACTTTCAAATATGTAGCTATATATAACTCTGATTGCTGAAATACATGTAAACATCATTAAAAAATGCATCTTCTTGTGCAAGCTGTGTAACTGTCACAGTCATAAATACACAAATGGAAATGATGATCAATCATGGGTGTGTTGCAAAAAAATATTTACTTATACAGCTATGAGAAACTGTCTTGCTGTTCAGATGCACCTGAAGCTGATCCTGGCAAATGCATCTCATGTAAGCCAAAGACTGAAAAATGCATTTGCAATGAGGACTCTGACATTTGTACAAAGCTCTCATCACATTTAAAACCTAAGTCCTTGGAAACAGAAGCAGCAGAAGGAAAGTGCTGTGGAAGGAGCAACAGCATGCACCCTATTTGAGGTCCATGTTGGGTTTGGTTTCACTACCTGCGTTTTGTCTGCATCACCTGAATTAGTTCAAAACTACATTGGAAAAATAGGGAAACCTCCCTCTGACATGTATGATAAGACTTATTTGGGATTGATAGCACAGCCAGACATTTGTGATACACTTCTGGTGTAGTGCCCATCACTGAGTGGAAAAGCTGTATCATAGTCTCTCATATAGCCTGATTTTGAGGATTTGACACTGATTTCCTGAGGGTTTCTCGGTTCATGCCTGAGGACAGGGAGCAGCCTGCAGCCAGGGCCTGGCTGTATCCTGAAAGGTAGGGATGTAGACCTGATCCCACACAGGAAGTGGAGTTTGGGTGACAGGGAGCTTGCAGTCCCACAGGCAGAGCAGAGAATTAAACTGCACAGAGGTTGTTAAAAACAAAAGACTAAACCTTCTGAGCTGCCACAAGAAGCAGGATTGCCCAGACCCTCAAATGATGAAAACTGTTGCAAAACCCATTAACTGCACCAGAGTTCCACTGCTCTGCACCAGCTGGGGACATGGTGCAGTGGAAGAGAATAGACTTATAACATATGTAATGGGGTACACCTCATCCTCTTCCCCAGCTAACATCTATCAGGTTCAGTAAGGCTGTGGTGATACATATTAGAGGATGTCCAGCATGATCTATGGAGTAGTTTAAATTGCATCAGACTTAAGGTGGCCTCTCACATTGCTCTCAATGGGGAAACTCAATAATTCTGAGCTGCTGTGGCTCTGAAAAATTGTGCCCATAAATCTCTTTCTCATATGGCTCATCGTGTATCCAAGGACGATCACGGTGCAGCTGCGTTGAATATGCACCCTACAAAGTGTGTGTGGTTCAAAGAAGCAGACTTTGTTTTTTTACACACGGTAGAGAAGAATTTCAGTTCACCTTTAAGGAACAAGCTCCATCTCACCAATCTGTTTTTCTGGTAGTACATCTGTTAAGAGGGAAAAGGCATATGGGTCTCCTCTGAGGAAAAGCAATCTCCTCTTGGTGAGCTCAGGTCCTGGAGCCTGATAGCACCAATTCTTTCCCACGTGAGATGAAACCCAGTCCAGCAGAAAGGAAGAGCAGAAGTCCTATGCACTACTTCAGCCCTGTTTAAACTCGAGTGCGGGAACAGGCAGGGGGAAGAGGAGGAAACCATATGTCAGTTTCTGTGAAAGTATCAAATTAAGCTGATAAGTAATCTTTGCTCCACGAGGAGTGTGCTGTTGGTCTAATTAAGCCTCATTTTGAGATTAGGCACAAGAGTGAAGAATTGCAGGGCTTGGCAGTTTATTTGCTGATCGCTCCCTGGTTGTGTTTTCCAGGCATTTTATAGGGGGTAGGATGGCTATTCTCCATTTCACATGGCTGAGGTAGTGTTTCCCTGGAATGGGAAGATTAACCCTGAAATCCAATTAATCTCAAATAGAAGGGAAAAAAAATCCATCCAAAACCCAAACCCGCCAAAACAAATCCAAACCCCAGCCTTTGTGGCTCTGAGGAGGGTGCAAGGGTTAAAAAATAGCTTCCTGTGATTTCAACAAGCCACGATTGGCAGTCCTGCTTTCCTCACCCCCTGGCCATCTCCCTGTGATGAAATCAATGGCAAGTTTAAGGATTAGGACACTCTGACCAGCAACGAACTTAAATACTCACTCAAACATCCAAACAATCCCTTTGAATTCAATGACAGCACTCATGGAGTTAAAAATAAGCATGCCGTTAAGTGCCTTCATCAGATCAAGGTCTAATTATTTACTCTGTGTGAGTAGTTCCAGAGGAACTCCTGTCTTTGCTATTGGGGTTGCTAAACTTAAGAAAAATAGCCTACAATTCCGATTTATGTAGCAGCAAAATGAAGTGCTCTTAAAATCTTTTTGTGCAAGAAAACCTATGTCAAAGAGATTAAAATAAAAGGGCAAAGACAAATTTCCTAAAAGAAAATAAATCTTCTATAGACAAAGAAATTTTGACAGAGACCTTATGGATGATTTCAAGTGATATTTTTAGACAAGACTTGTCTTTTGGGGACTTTAATTTGCAATGTGTTTTTGAAAGTCTGTTGCTGCTTCTGGATGGATTTGATATGGTGTGTCAATAAGGAGGGAGCAAAAATGAATACAAAATGAAATGCAGAGTCTCCACATTAATTTCTGAATATTTCTGTCATTCCAGGACAATTTGTCCCCATGCATAAAGTTCTCCAAAGCCTTCTACTGCAATTTATGTCCCTAATTATTTAAAGCAGGCTTGAAGGAATACAGTGATTTTGTACCCCCCATTGCATCTGGCCACCTCTGGCCCAAACTGGCTATCACAGTAGGGAGAAATCTCAGCTGAACAAGTGTGTTAAAATGCTTCTTTGGGGGTTTAGATCAAGATTCCTGGGTTTGGTCCCGACTGAATGTTTTCCAATATCTTTTGTAGCCTGTGAAATCCGAGGTAAAAACCTCAGAAGAAGGTTCAGAGGAACCTTCAGAGCAACCTCAGAGGAAGAGTCAAGCTCCTCCAAGAACCCCAGTACTACTTGCTTCTGGTTGAATTGGAAATGCTGTAAGGACAGGGTCTTACCTAACAAACACTGCTTCCAGTAATGGCCCCGAGCACGTGCCTGAAAGGGAAGGGTGGAGGCAAGAGTGAAATATGTTTAAAAGTCAATGAAATCTTTCATTTAAGTAACTGAGATGAGCATTTGATTTATGTTTCGTTCTTTCTTGGCCGGAGGCTTTCAACCAAAGCCAGCTTGTCCCATGCTCACATGTCAGGGCCAAGATTCATCTCACAGCGTGTCAGGCGCTTGGTTTGCAACAGCTGGGGTGAAACACAGGCTCTCCTGAGGGTGATTCACATCACAGGTGGGCTGAGGTGCCCTCGGGAGGTGCCTGCCTTGACTATAATGGGAACCAAGGGCTGACAGCACTCCAAACTTAGCCACCTCAGCTACATGCCTACAGCACAATAGCATGAATCTGGGCTTAGACATATATTTTCCTCCCTTCAGGTAAAAATTCACTTTGCATTGACCTTCTGCACTGTTCCTCTCTCAAAAGCAGTCTCTAGGGCAGCATCAGGGCTCACAGAGCAAACAGACACTGCGTTGACCCTGCAGACTTTTGCCATTCATGCCCCTCCCTTGGGGGTTTCAGAGTTGTCTTCCAGGGTTTGCGTCCTTTCCTTGAGACGCTGGCACTATTAATATTCCTGATCATAAACTCCAGAGAAACACAAACAAAGCACTCCGAGAATAGCTCCAGTGCTAAGTATAGGGGATTTTTATGAATCTATTTGCCACTTCCATTAGTCAGGGCAGAAATATATTATTGTAAGATGTCTAAGCATTTTGTCATTGCTCACTGGCTGTATCAAAACCTAGTCTAAGCAGTTATCACTGTATTTCTGATTAATATTATAATAATATAAAAAAAACACCGGCTAATCACAGTCAGCAGTGAAAGCTGCTCTAATCGTTATCTTTCTGGCTAAATAACTTCCCCGTTATTTGTTGTATACTGCAGATTTTGGCGCGTGGGGGGTTCTTTTTTCTTCTAATGTTAAATGTGAGATTTTATCCTCAAAGGAGTGATTATCTCAGAGCAAAATTGGCAAGGTTAAACACTATCTATAAAAAAACATTCAGCAGTGTGCCATGAAATGAATTACACAATATATCACTCATCTACCTGGCTTTTGAAAAAGTATGAATATGTGTTTGTTCAGTCTGGGTGAGTATTTTATATTAGGCTTCTTTTTCATGAAGGTAAAAATGACCTTGGTCATTAGAAAGCGAAGATACATTGAACCGGATAGAATCAAGACAGTTCCATTTCATTTAGTCCGCTCTAAAACTAAAAGAAGAGAAAATACAGACTGAATTTATTTTACTATATATTGCCTCATTTGAACCTTAGTAAAGCACTAGCCACTGAGGAAAACCCTTTTCCCACCTCCCTTCCATAATCTCCTACAGATGGCATGTTAAGGAAATTGCCTTGACTTTATTGATTCCTTGCTATAAGGTTCAACTAACAGCTGGTGTGTTACTGGGGAAATATGTGCTGTACTGTAGTTACAGGAAGGTGGCTCTTTGACCTGGCAGCTCTGTGTACCTGTACAAAAAAAATTCTTGACACTTTAAAATCCCAAACTGATCCATTTTTTTTTCCCTCTTAGACATTAGTGGATCTTATATTTAGGGTCTTATTTTAAAAAGCAGTTTCATACCAATCTGAGTATTTTACAGAAGGAAGGAAAACAGTTTCCTGCCAAGATGGAAGGGCATAGGCAGAAAACTAGCTGCTATATTCTGCCAGGTCACCTTAATTTTCCATCAGTTTCTTTCCTGAAATACTTATTTTGTGGATATTATAAAAAGGCCAGTGTGTGATACTGCATGCTACTGGCCTCTCACAGCTCAATAATTCATCAGCTGGAGCTTCAGACATCTCCAAATTTAAATTTCCCGTTCAAGTGAAGGGATCAATGTGCACTCTTTCTTCTCTTTATTTTGATTTTAAGATTAATTGGTGTCTTAAATATTCTGGGGAGTAGTTTCATCTGGCATGAACCACTCTAGTGCTAGTGGAGCCCAGAGTCCACCCATTTCTACCAGCTTGGCAGCTGGCCCTCTTAATGTGAAAATCTACATTATCACCTGTTTTATAGGTGATAATTGCTGCCTAAGTACTGCAAGAGCAGGATATTAGCACTAGTTCTGAGAAACTTCACAGTGGGTCAAATTCATCCCTCCACCAAGGAGCTGGTGGCACATCTTCCAACACATCTCATCTCCCACGGTTTTCCTCAGCCCCATGACCCTCCTCCATTCTTTGTCTCCTCACCATAACAGTCCTTTTCCTGCTTCCTGAGGGGCTTCAGGCTGCATTGCAGAAATGAAAACCTGGCTGGGAAGCTACTGATGGAGCAGAATGAAAGCATGAAGCATCCAACCTGCAACTCCCACAAGACTTTCAAAAATCAGTGTAAATTGTGTGTCTCTTCTGGCCCGAATATTTCAGAGAGGGTGGGTTTCTGTTTGTTTGCTTGCTTTTTTAAGTTGTGAAAAGTGTAGATTTGCCTACAGTGTAATATAACCTTAAAATATTTCTTGTTCTCATGATCCGACATTGTCCCCCACAATATTTGCTGGTGTTCCCCTGGAATCACTCCATCATGGGATATCTCTGTTCCCATTTAAAAAAATGTGTTGTTATATTTCACTACTGGAGGGTTCAAAGTTTGAAATCGCTAAACTTTTATGCTGTTTCTGCCTCTCTGTAACACATTACCTTTTAAATTAAATCCATCTTCCTGTTGGTGCTTATTTTAGCTCGTAGTTATTTGACATTTTGGCTAAACTTTCAGAAGAGTGCTTAACAGGGATTGACGCAGGGCATGGAGTTTGTAGTGAGATGGGCTGTAGAACTGGGAAGCAGCAGACAATGTCAGCCACACTCCTTTGTGTTAGTAGCTTGGTATTTGTCATACGCCATTTCGGGGTCTGAACCCACTCCCTCGGAGGATTGCAGTGGGATGGATGACAGTTCAACATTGCATAGGTATACTCCTATTTGACATAAAATAAATATAATATATTGGTGGTATAAAATCTCCTAAAGGCCTGATATGAAATTTTTCCATTCATCAGTCAAATTGTGTCGCCGGTACGAAGCATGGCTGACCTAGCCTACTGTCAGGGCCAAATTCAAAGGCAGTATATACAGCAGAGTAATTCAGATGTCTTGGCCTCATTCCTCACCTCTGCTGCAGAGCTCAGCACTGCAGAGCTCACTAGCACCAGCAGGGAGAGGCTTCCCATTTTGGATGTAAAGCCGTTTTCACCCCCATTAATTCCCTCTACCATGCATTAAGTCTAGGCCGAGGAAAAGTTTTGCAGCCATTTGATCAGGTGCTCCCTTGCTGCTCCAAGGCAAATCTTGGGTAGTTCCCAAGAACAATCTGTACTCTGTGACCTTCAGCCACACCTGAAGTTTAAGTTGAGAACTTTTGTTGGCTCTGCTGATTTCACTAGCAAAATCCAAGATGAGAAAGAAAACCTTCAAGGTCAGCATGTGTCTCTTTTCACTCAACGACTTCCTTTCCTTCTACCTGGCTTCCATCTTTGTCCTCCCCAGTTGCTCTAGGGCTTGAGTGCCTCACACTAGTACAGGTTTCCCTTCATCCTTCCCACAGAGCAAAATGCTATTGCTTTAATTCTACTGGTTGAGTAGCTGATCTACAGTGAGATTAAACAACTCCCTGCAAGCCCTGTAATAAGTCAGTAGCAAAGCAGGTCCCAGACTCAGCTCCCATGCTGTCCCTTCCTCCCATCCTTCTCTAAAGACCAGCTGCATACAGCCCTACCAGGCTGCTCCACCACAGCTTCATCTCACTGAAATCTCTGCATATGAGGGCATACCCCAATTAGTTTCCTTTTTCTTCTGCCAGCACCAGTGGAAGTCTCTCCATACCATTATAAAAGAAAAGATTCTTTTGAAACACTTTTTAAAGCTGCCTCAGACAAATATGATGCAGCCTGGAGACAGGAGAAGGATTCACAATTTGGTCACCCCATGGGCCCAGACACAGAGGCCACTGTGGCACCCTCATGTCACCTTACTGCAAGACCTCTGTGGTCCCTCCCCCAGCAGAGCGAATGCCAAATAGTAGGAGGCTGTCTGGTTAAGGTTATATTACATTGTAGGAAACTCTACACTTCTCTCAACTTACAAAAGCCCATTTTGCCTTCCACTTTTACTGTATCACTGCCTACTTGTGATGTTTAAACGACATATGACATTGCACCAAAATTCTGCCAGCGTGGCTTTGTTCCCCTCCTTCCACAAACCCCGGCAGACTTTGAAGAACAAGGAACTCAACTCCAAGAGCTGGGCCTGCTGCAGGCTGTGATATTCATGTGGCATTAGACCATGTTAACGTTAGGTATAATCCAGTACAAATCCTCTTAGTGTCACTGGCACTGTAAGGGCTGTTATAATTGCTCATAGCTTAAAACAATTTTGCAGCTTTTCTTCACCTCCGCGAGTCAGTTCCAATTAGAGGAAGGGAACTTTCTGAACCTGCAGAGTTTCTATTTAGGACACAGCCCTGTCCTGACAACACGCTGTCAGC
Source organism: Gymnorhina tibicen (assembly GCA_013399875.1). NCBI lineage: Eukaryota > Metazoa > Chordata > Aves > Passeriformes > Artamidae > Gymnorhina > Gymnorhina tibicen. The sequence continues at coordinate 5,485,444 of VXAZ01007128.1, read as the reverse complement.
CCTGCCGAGCAGACAGGAAAATGTCCACTGTATTACAGAGACGTGACAAAAACAGAGGGAGAAGAGGAACATGTGTGCTCCAGTTTCTTTCAAAGTCTCTCGGAAGCACCTCCTCAGGAGTTTTTATTTTGCCTGACACGGCGCTCGCGGGGCTGCGCGGCCTCCTTCTGCACCGCCTGTTTTTCAAATAATGTTCCCATTTCAGAAAGTTGGAGGAAAGAGAGAGCAGAGAAAGGAGACCAAATCAAGTGGAAGCAAGGCTGTAAAAGTGCTTTTGACTGGAGGGGAGGCAGGGTTTTGACCAGCGTGAAGAAGCCCCATCGCCCAGAGGCAAGAAGAACATGGTGTGGAGGAGACAGTGCCCAGCCAAAGCCAGTGCCCCACACAGCGGGGTGATATGGGGTCCCTAAGGGGACCCAGGTACCAGGGTGGTGGCCACGAAGGTGGTTGTGTGTAGGATGCACACACTGGCCAGCAAACGCACAGTTACAAGGATAAAGATTTGGCCCCTCAGCCCTGCTGGCAACAACATCCCTCCATCCCACCCCTCCTGTCCCTAGTGCTCGCAACTGCGTGTCCCATATCCCTGGGTGAGCAGTGGCAGGAGCAGGATGGCTCACCTGCTCCATGCTTGCAAGAAACCAGCTGCCTGAGCACTGTAAGCAAAACAATGTTTCCTACCAGGCTGTTTAGCTTCCAGGGTCCCTGATGCCATTGGTGTTTTCCCAGGAGTGAGCAGAAATGAGCACTGGCTTTATGTGGAAGGACCAGGCAGCCAGAGAGAACACCTGCCATACCTGGGTCTGCCTCCAGGGTAACAAGGGAAACCTTCTGTTGCCACATCCTTGTTTTCCAAGGGGCTCACTGTAACAGCCTCCCATGCTTTTAAAAGAGTTGGCAGAAGGAATGACCATAAACATGACCATATCACTGGCCAAATACACTCAGTCTGAGGCCAGATTTGCAGTAGGAAAGCTTGAAGTACATGAGAGCTGAAGCTTTGTTCCAGGCTGAAGGGGTGGTGTTTGAAATTGATGCACCTCCTGAGAGCCTGGAAAACAACAATGTGCTAAGATATCAGCTGGTTAAGTTATGCACAAAAGTGGGAACCAATATAGCAGAGTCAAACAGGACACCTCTTTGTCCTCCAATGGTTTTCCCCTTTCTTGCTGCGAGTATCTACTATCTCTCTCTCTCTGTGTGTGTGTGTCTCTCTCTCTCTCTCTTTCCCTCTCTGCTTTGCCTGTCTGATATAGCTCTGCACCAGTTTGGTTTGTTAACCCAAAAAGAAGGCTTCTGCCAAGATGAGCTGATTCATTTTGGTGAAAGGTCCAGTGATGGGGGTGACAGAGGAGCTCATGCACCTGGCAGCAGGGATAGACAAGGTGAGGAATTGGAGTGGGAGACAGTGGAGCAAAACTCCGCATCCAGCAGACACAAGGGCTTACAGTGGCTCATCCAGAACACATGCATAGGACAAGCAATGCACAAGTGAGCAGGTACAAAGTCAATAAATAAAGACTCAAGGGTGTGAGATCCAAGAATAAACCAAAGATTTTTGCTTTCTTTTCTTCCTTCCTCCCTCCCTGTCCACCCACCCACAGTAACAGAAACACATAAGAGGAAATGAATTTCAGGAACCAGGTCTGGAGAGGAAGACGCACTCCTTGCTGCCTCCTGTTATGCTTGGCTCGAGCTGGACGGACACACCTGGCCTTCCAAACAGGCACTATTTATACACCGCCTTCCCCACAGTGGCGTGTTCCTCTCCCCACTTCTCCCCCCACCTTGTCTGCTGGCAGCCTGCCAGGACAGGGTGGAGGAGAGACCCCAGTGTTGTGTGGAGCAGGCAGTGGCTGGCCTCAGGGAGATCACTTTCTGCTGCTAACACGTGAAACAGCCAATCCATCATCTCCCACTACTGGCTGAACTTTTCCTTCTCCAGTGCTCCCGGTGCACAGATGTGGCTGCTGCAGCTAAACTGCACCTCCCTTCCCTCTCTCAGCTGCCCTGGGAGCATCAGAAGGGGACCTGTTTTGTGGATGCTCCCTGCTTGCAGCAGCTCTCCCAAGTCTCTGCTTCCCTTAGTTCCCTGGTGCTGGAGCTAGTCCCCAGCCCATGGTACCTTTCACCCTCAGGTGACTTACAGCAAAAGTAGAACTCTCTAGATAAGAGATTGGTATTTGAATAACTCAGGCTGGGGGTATCATGCTGGTTTCAATGCTGTGCAGCAAAAATGGAGCAGGTAATTCAATGTGGAAAAGAGGGAGTTAGACCTGGAAATACTAACTAAATGTGGCCTGTGGGATAAGAGCACAAGAGAAGCAAGTCAATAGGCACTGTCAACTTCATTTCTCCTTGCAAAAGAAACTGGCCAAGTGGAAGTAAAATCTGGTTCACCTATACCACTAAATCTATTTTCCTGATGGTAACAGAAGCCAGGTTTAGAGGTATTTCATGACCAGCAACTGCAGTGGAGACATTCATCAAGAAATGGAGCCAGTCCTCCACACTGAATTTGTGCCCCATGCTCAGCTTCCCTAAGACTTCAGAACAAAGTTGCCTAAAGCTGTTTCAGCCCCTGCATTGCAGCTGGTCCAGCATCAGGACCTTGCTGGTGGATCTGCAAATCCTGCTTGATATAGCAACCAGGAAAATTACCATGGGGGAAATTAGAGTGTAAACTTGCCGAGCCAGCAGCTAGTCAGCAGTATGTACCCATTCCTACCCTATAGTACCTGCAAGGTGACCTCCCCATCAGTGGAGGAGAGTAGTTCAGTTTAATAAACCAAACTGGATGTTTCAATCACCTTGTCTTCCTCTTGCAGCGACAGCTAGCACTGAAATGAGAGTATAAAGAATAAGCCAGTAAATTAAAATGACCCAGCTCTATGATGTTGAGAAAATCTGCGGTGGAGCTCTGACTCGCTGACATGCAGAGTGTCCTCAGCTCCCAGTAACCTCTCTGGGTGTCTGAAAGCATGCCGTGATAGACAACAAATTACTGGCTTCTTTCTGCACATCTCTGGAGATTTTCCAAGAATTCCTGCAGGACTTTGTTGACTTTGCAACAGAAAAGTTCAGGAAACTAGCGATTCATTCTGGGAAGAGTTTGCTTCCATAAGATTTGTTAGTAACGGGGAAGGAGGCTGAAGATGGCCATGTAGGGAGATAGTTACTTGTGTTTGAAACATGTCTGTTTACATGAGCCGGCAGAGTGCCAAGCAAGGATGTCCTCGTATTCTGCAATTGAATCTTTTTTCTTGTGCAATGCAGCACAAGACTCCCAGCACATCCTCAGCTATTGGGTATGAGATGACATTTGCCCAGAGGATGCTCCCTCCCCTGGTTTCTCACAATCTCAGCTCCATCCTCAGCCCCTTTCAACATATTTTCCACAGGGAAAGTCACACATTAAAAACAATTTTTTAAAGCAGCTCTGTCGTTTATACCAAAACAGATGCGCTGATAAATGAGGAACGATCCTTTCCCTGTGATGGCACGGCAACATGCATTCAAATTCATTTGACAAAAACAAATGTGCTTCAACTTCTGCAAATGGGAGAAAGCTGCCTCTGAAATTATTTCCATTTTCAAGGTCAGTAAGCAAAGAGTCTGTCCATGTTCCTTGGAGACAGCCTCCAATCAGAGGAAACGGTTCCCCTGTCAGCCAGCTGTTATCTGCATAGTCCTTCTCTGCTATTTGATGTGCCACAGGCTTCTTGTCACTTGACTGTGAGATATTTTCATCATTCCTCTAGCTGACACCCTTCGCATTCCCTCTTCCCTGGTGCAGAAATCCCAACATCTAATAGCAATAGGGGATTAGGATGCATCTAAACCAGCTCAGGCTCGCTCTTGTACTGTTACCACAATGCTATTTTCCCAGAACATATTTCCTATACATCTTACAACCTCTTTAGCACTTCTTGCTGCAAATAAATACATTGATTTTAATGGCCACTTGAATTTGACCCAGAGGGGAGCGATTAGGTTCTTAATGAGCTATGCAGGGCACATTCTCTATTGGCTAAATCTTGAGGTGCTTACTCAGGCAAATCGCCACGGAGGCTGAGGCCGTGTAAAGCACTTCCAGATGTGGCACGTTCAAATTAACTAGAAGACTAAGCATCATTCATTTCAGCACCGAGAAAGGAAAACCATCCCAGCTCACTGGCTGACTTGCAGCCTCTGAGCTCTCTTTCCTTACGCCTCCTGCCCTAATTGTGAAGGGAAAGTTGAGGAAGCACAGACAGGGATTCCAGCATTATGTCCCCCCAGCAGCTAGTATCTCCCTCAACTTAACTCCATGCAGCCTTGAAGGTGATGTGAAGTAGTTTCAAGAAGGGAAACTCCTCCCCATGCATCCCTTGGAAAATCCCAGAGTGAGCAGGATGCCCACACCAGCCTGTTCTGACAAGGGTTGCAGGACGCATATTTGGCTGGGAACAAAAAGCTGCATGAACACCCTGGCCCTGCTGAGGAGCAGTGTGTGTACAGGTGTGTGTGTAGGTTAGCATGTGGATCCCATGGGAATGAGACTGCAACTTCCTGGATTGCCAAGCACGGGAACAGGCTGTCCAGGGAAGCAGGTGAGTCAACATCCCTGGAAAACTCGTGTCTGTTTTCTCCACGTAAAGAGAAGGCTGGATTACAGGGTGGCTCTTATGCTTTCCAGGGTATGATTACACCACACATTTGCAGTGTCTTAGAGGCAGCTCTCTGATGTGCGTTTTTGGCCCTGGGTCCCCGCCAGTTTCCGTGTACACCAGAGAGAATCATCTCCAAACCCCCCAGCGCCATGAAGTGACTCACCAAAGGCACCTCTCCTCCATCAGATCACCCCAAACATGTCAGCCATGGCACTGCTGGCACACTGCATGTGTTGACAGCAGCATGTACCCCAAGGCCCTTATCGTTTGGGTGACCATTACTGCTCCCAAAGAGCAGAGATTTTTGACTGGCAGTGCTCTCACTGCCTGGCATGCAGAGCGTGAGTCACCTGGAGGGCAGCAGCCTGACTGCCGTGGTGTTCTTTATGCTGAGCTCACATGGGGAAGAAGTTCACATACTGCAGTCAGTGCGAACAGCAAATTGCTTCGAAGGGCTAAAAGGCAGAAAAGTCTTTAAAGTTATAGGACCAAAACCATATTCCGTTGTTTGCAATCCTAATAAGTTTGCTTTGTTAAGAGTGGGACAATTTTATTTATACAAAATGGAGACAAGAGAGCATAACAGAATGAATCTTTAGTTTTATCAAAACCAGAAACAACTGCTACAAAAACTCAACTTTTTAACCTGGGAATGTTTGTGATATTGCAAGGGACTGTCTCCCTTGTGTATCTGTCTCAAGAACTGATGGGACAGGCACCTTCTTATATTTACAGGCCTGGAAAGGTATGTAAATACTGAAACAGACTGAAATATCTCACTTCTCATATAGAACTGTTTTAATATTGGTAGATACCAGGGAGAAAATATTTCTCTTAAGTTAGATCACACAATATGTCTATTAATATCATAACATATTTCTGTATTATCCATGGCTGAATAACTACAGCTGAGTATCTTGCACATAGAGCAGAAGTAACCTCTCTATATATCATAATTCTACATGTGATATAAACATGACAGATGTACTATAATACAGTGTAAATCAGTTTAACACCATGTGCAACCTGTGCCTGATCGTCGTGTATAACAATTTGTGATCCTCAGAGCTAACACAAGTACAAGTGTTAGAAAGAACGGGAAGGAAGAGTGTGAATAAAGAGGACAATGTAACACGGCCATGGGACGTTCAATACGACCCTGTACAGGGTGCTCCTAACTGTGACAACCACTGCTGGTCGAGCCTCAGCATTCCTTGAAGCTAAGGAGGCTGCTTAAAGCAACATTAACACTGGGACTGTCTCAGAAATGCACAGGAAACCAGAAGAGATATTAATATATTGTAATGCAACAAGGGACACAAGCATTACCTTAGTAGCAGTGACCTTAATAATCTTAATACTGTCCCAAAGAGAAAAAGGAGAGAGAAAGCTCTCTCCTGTCTGTTTCTTTCAGTGAACAGAAAGCAATAGCTGGTCTGAAAAGTGATGATGAACTGGTTTCTCTCACTTTTTCTTGTATGTTGCAATTTCCAAAGAGCAGCTGCTAAGTCAGCCTGTGCTTTGCAATTTGTTGTATGAAAACAGCAACTGTTTCCTCGTGTACTTACTTTCCTCTGTTATTTGACCTGTTCAACCAAATCCTGCATTACTGAAAATTCAGATGAATTCTGGTCAAATAATAAAAACAAATAAATGTGTATATAAATACTATTGTGAGTAAAGGAATTAAATTTATCTCTCTTGGACTTCTAGGAAGTCACTTTTATTACTGGTTTTGAATACTCAGAAACCTGTTAGCATTGATGGGAATGCTCACAAACCCTGATCATCTTGCTGATTTTTGCAGGATTGCCAGTTGTGTTTGGTGAATAAACACATCCTGAAAATGCTCAGCCAACCATCCAGTACCAGAAATGGGACTCTGTGACTTGTATGCTCACTCGTGGGCTAAGAGGACCATACTCTAGTTCAGCTGTTGAAGGTTTGCTGCAAGTGCTCTGCTGACAGCTTGATGCATACCCACCCTTTTGTGCAATAATAATCGTGTCTTTCTTTGTTTTGGTGCCACATCCGTTGATTCAGCTGCTCTGGATGTAATACCAATGTAATCAATGACAATTCAAACAAGTGGAGGAATTAATCCAGAGTCTCTCATGACTGAAATCATGACTGGCTCACAAATGATTCATGTGTCAAAATGGAAAAATCCACTCTCAACCTTGACTAAAATAACCAGCATTGCTAGAATTCAAAATGAGTTTCTTCTCTTCAGACCCCAACAATAAATAAGCCCCCTTCTCCCACCTCAGAAAGACATATCTTTTTCCAGCATTCTTCATTTTAAAGAGTTGGACTCATGAGCTAATGTGACTTCAGGAAAAAGACAGAGAATATTTAGCCATTCTTGCTTTTCTCTAGAAAAATTTTCTGTGGGTCATTGCAGCTTTAATTCAGAATTGTATTGACTGATTTCTTTCTGCATCCTAAGGAGTTGCTAAGCAACATGGATTCTCTCTCGCCATGCATTTGTCAAGAAGTGGGAAGAAACAGGAAAAGATTCACCTCCTCTAATGTATCTATCAAGCCAGAGAATATCACTTATTTCAGTATCACCCAGACTTATACTATTGATATATTATTCAATTCCTCAGTGCTGCAGCTGGTTCTAGAGTCTCAGTTCCAAACCAATGAAGGTCTGATTTTTGTTCTCATTGATAACATACTGTTGAATGATGACTTTCACCCATGAGAGCACCCTCAGCCTACGGCTCATAAATCTGCTCATAAATTAGAAATAGGCAGTGGTCCATTGGGCCAAATTCTTAGGTTGTTCTTCTCATGGGGAGCAAAGGATTGGGAAATGAAGGCTTGGCTGTACTCAGCCTGAATCTCTCTGAGGTCTTCAGAAAAGGCAAGTGATCCCAGGCGGTCAGCGCAGCCTGAATGCTGTGATTCGGACCTTACAGACTCTGCACTTATGGCTTGTAAGCCAGTCCCTTAACATGATCAGTCAGAGAGGGCATGGCAATGCTGTGATGATCACCATGCACTGTAGCCTATATATTCAACATAGGCACACTATGGTTCCGTGGCCACGCTGCTTGAAAGGCCAGTCAGAAGCCTTCACGTGGCCGCCAAACATACTGAAAAAAACCCATATATTCCATTTTGACATCGAATGTATTCTCCAAGACAGTGGTCACCAAATTTTATGGGTTTTCTTATTTTCTTTGCTCTTTGGCAAAATGATTCTTTGCTGAGTGGTTCTTCACTACACTGCATGTTTCCTGTGTACCTGACCTCAGAAAGGAGAGCTGGTATTTGCCACCTAGTTCTCTTGCTCTTTTGGAGTTGTACTGCAAATAGATCTGTACAAGCAATAAAGATACACTTTTGCTGTTGTTGCTGAAAGATTCAGACGTAACTTGGAATACAGAGAAGTGAAGCCAAATTTTGCAATACACCGCACTAAGGAAAACTAGGAAAAAATCTATTGACCTTAATGTCTTGATGCTATGTCTAGTCAATGGAGCCATTCCTTATTCACTAAGAACAGAATCCGGGCTTCTTTGCTGCACTTGAAAGTCAGATTTTTTTCCCTCAGAAACATCTATTTGTAACTTCAGTTGACAACACGTATCTGAGGGCTCTCAAACTGGGCAGCAGGAAGTGTTGTTGATTGATTTTACCCCTGTTGTTTGTTATATAGTAAGCTCTGCTTCTCCTAAATAGCCTTTTGTGGGAGCAAGACTAGCAACTCCATTTGCTTATTCTGAAATTAAGATGACAGCAATGTTTGGAATATTGTAAAGAGGAGTTATAAAAATCTGCTTGCATTTCAGAAACTTTGTCAAATGGTGGAAGTGGCTCACTGTGTTTTGTGGGACACTTTTACTGCAAGATTTGGAGTATGGCTTCCAAAATGCATTCATATCGTTAAATTGGTTCATTTTGAATGTATTTATAGGTCTTAATGTCCGTCTCCTGTTGCTACTCTCACATTTATTGTCAGACACAGGGGTAAAAAACATTTAATTATATACTGTGGGTTTTAATTATACATGGGGAGATGATGGTGTATATAGATGTATAATCACAAATGCGTACACCAAGTCCCTAACTATAGAAATTAACCTAAAGCAAGTCAGGAAAAGAAAGAATTGCATATGACCCCACGTGCAGATTCAAAAGAACTTGAAGTTCACTCACCAGCCCACCCCATGGCATGATGGACGTGACAGAGATCCATTTTTCTTTGGTCAGTTCAGTGAGGATTTCTAAATTCTCTGGAATTCTTCAAGGTGCAGAAAACCCTGCCAAATTTCTCAATCTCAGTTGAAGGACTGTAGACAGATTGAGTGGGTCTACAGTACAAATGCAATCAACTGCACACAGAGAAATTCCCGTCAATCAATAAACAACGTAACTTTTCAGGTCTGAAAATCTGAATACAATTTCTACAATCTCAGTCCCTATTCTTATCTTGAAAAATCAATATGATATGCAACTCCAAACCCTGCTGAATATACAATTCAATTTACAGGTCTGGTGCAAATTTCTGTGCTTATGAGCCACTCTATTCTCAGTAGGTTTCAATACTCATATGAAAAAGCCCTGTAACAAGCCCTGGAATCAGGTTCTATTTATTAAAAATTATCAACTCTCATTTTTTTCCTTATTTTTTCAATTGTACTGTCTTGGGCTGTGGTGTGCTGGTAATGTGTCTGACTCACAGTCTCTGTGTATGTATGTGTATTTATATATAGCTCGTTGTATTTATAGCTGTGAATCTTGAGTCTGGTACAGCAACGCAGTGAACAAAGCAAATTGGAAAAGCACTTTTCTTAAGGAATAAGAAGACATGCTATCAGTGCCTTTCTGCACAATTACTGCCTGCCCCAGGCACTGCTCTAAGGCACAGAGTCAAAGGTTGGCTTTCTCAGCCACTCTATAAATACTTTAAATCTCATTCTTATTGCTACTTTGACATGAAAAAGGGAGGGGAGGCGGTAGAATTAATGGGTATGCATTTGTTAGAAGTTGTCACTGAAATTCTTTACCTGCTCAGATCATCCTACATTTGAGAACCTCAGAGATCTTTATAAACGCTATTGAATCACATCCCACCACACCCATGAGACTTATAAGCCTGATCTTGAAGCCAACACTTGTCTTTCCATGAATGTGCCTGGACTTTCGCTCAGTCACTCATTTTTAAAAGCATCTGCATTTTTACAGACAAAAAATTAGTAGGGAGGCTAATTGACTTTGCCTGGTTCACACAGCAAGTTGTAGCAGCTGGGAACAGAGTTGTCTCCTGACTTCCGGTCTGGACTTCACGGCTGGGGTGATATTTGCCACCTCTCCTAGGAAAACAGACCAGGAAAATAATCTGGGTCAAAACTCGTACTAGAAGTCCCTCTTCCCTAGGTTAATTCTTTGAGAGCCGCTATCTACTGATGTATTTGAAGAGAACCAGTTTTCTGCACTGAAGTGTAAACACGTTAGTGGAGATAGCTGTCAGCACTCCCTATTTCCTGAGACACAGATCACTCTTATGAGGGGCTGTTACCACAGTAAGAACAATGCTCTGTTCAGTCAGCCTATGTCAAATTTGAAAGCTGAAGTAATTTTACCAATACTTAAAAAAAACCAAAAGCAGCCAAACTTGGTAGACACAGGATGGAAGATTTCAACTTCAAAATGATGTGAAAGAAATGGATGAAACTGTTACCTTTGACAGCAAAACAGGGAAAGAGAAACTGCTTTGCAACATTATGGGTAACATCTGGTAGTGCTTGCACACTAGAAACAGCACACCACAATGAAAAAATATTCATTAAAACATTTACAAACCTGATGTCTTTGTACATCAGGTTTACTGTCTTCTTTTTCCCTCTCTTCATAAATTCCAGAATGTACAGTGATGCAATGCTCATCTCTCATTCCCTACGATTGCACTGTAATGCAGACCTAAAGCCCAACCTTATATTTTCCCCCAAGGAGAAAAACTCTGCATAAAGTTTCCTGGAGCACAGCTATATCCCAGGCAAGTGCTTTGAATACACCATGGTTTTGCATCAGAGTGAGAGAGTGAAAGAGTGGCTGGCATTTAACATTTGTTTCTTTTTCTACTTCCCAATGACCAAAGTGCCCTCTGATAGTTCCCTGAAAACTCGGAGAACTTTCTACCCTGAAAATAAATAGATTTTTTTTAAAAAAATCTCTTTCATTTTGGTGCTTCAGAATGCTAAACCAAATTTCTCAGTATAAAACCTACAGTGGAGCTACTACCACTGCTTCCATAATAGAGTCAGAATGGACATATCTCCCAGTTCACTATAATTCTTCCCTTTTAAACCTTTCAGAATCACAGATGTGTGTGTAGCTGATGAATGTGTACTTTTTGCTATTTGCAGAGGGGCTTGCAGCATTTTTAGGATGCAATGCCCTTCATTGTCACGCAGTGAGTAGCTTTCCTGCGTGGAATATATCCTCTAGGCTGAATTGTAGCCAGATCCAGAGGTAAGGGCCCCAAAGCAGCCCCCTTGCTGGACAGCAGAGTCTCCACCAGAAGTCGGCACGTAGTCATTGTGACTCCATGGTCTTCTGTGCTGCTGGCACAGGGGCAGGGTCTCTACTCTCTTTTATGTGTGCCTGCAGCTGCAGCTGTGTGCAAGAGTTGCTTTGGTTGCTCTGGTATGTCTAATGTTTGACCCCTGCGTGAGGTTGGGTCCAAAGTCCTTTGAAGTCAGTGGGAGCATTATCACAGAAGCTGCTGGTCTTCGGGTTTGCTTGATGTGGCTTTGCAATCAGAACTGAGATGGAGAAGGGGAGGGCCACACCGCTGCCACCGGGGTGGATGTCACCTCAAATCACGGCCAACGGCGTGGGGAAACTGAAGGAATGTTTGCCATGGAAATTTCCCAAGAGGCAGAGTGGGTTTTTTCCAAAGTTTTGGTCTCAGGGATTTACTGTAACACCAGGAGAAAAAAAAAACAAAACAAAACCCGGACAAAATAGTTCCTGCATTTGTGAAGAAGGAAAAAGGGAAAAAGCTGAGGAAAGAAAAGCTGGCTCCTCTTCATGTCCCTCTGTGGTGGAAATAACGTCTGATTTCGCTCTGTGACCTTCCCATGAACTTCCTTTGAAATCATAATTCACCTGATAACTACAGCAACTGCTGCCTTCCACCTCCGGCCACTCGAGAGGGGAGAGATGTCAAATTTTTCCTCTCTCTTGGTTTATAGAGATGCATCAATCCTTTTAGGGACTGTGGGTACTCTTCACCCAACATTTCTGTGCATCTGGAGCACCTGGTGTAAAGGGTGGGAGAAGGTATCTGGTGTACAGTCCCACTGCTTCTCTGTGGGGGAGCACAAGGAAATCTCCAGCAAAACTCAGTGCAGGTGGTCCTTGGTTCTGTCTATATACAGTCTACAGTTCTTCTGTCAGCACTGGAGAACAGAGTCTGCAAACTGAAAAAGCACATCATTATCACACGTATTTTTTGTTTAAATTACTGCCTTTTTGTCTGGCCAGAGAGCTGCTAGTGCCCACTGGCAATGGAAGAGATAGAGAAGAAAGAATTTCCCCTCTGACTATGGGATTTTCCCTTTGTTATTATCCAAAATCATTGTAATAAATTGGAAGGTGGAGGGAGGTGGATTCTCATCTCGTGCAAAACTGTCTCATCCTTTGGCTTCATTGAAGTGGCGAGAGTTCCCATCCGCTGAGGACGCTGATTGAGCTTGGCTGATCTCATGGCCAGAGCGGACCCCCTGGCAGAGCGGGTGAAAGAGCCTCTTGTAATGGCTGCTGTGGGTGAGCTGCCATGCCTCGCCGTCCGGGCACCAGCTACAGATGGGCGTGTCCGTGCCCTTCCCCTGCGACATCAGGAAACCAGACGGGGATTATGTGCAGTGTAACTTTGCTCTACAGAGGCGTGTCTCTTGGCTTATTACACTGATGAGTTACACTTGTGATTTGGTGCAAACCTACACTGTTTGCTCTCAGATTGCCTTTAAATGCTTCAGGCTTTTAATTAACAACAGCAGCAACAAAATGTTGTCAGTATTGGTGGCATCCAGCTGCCATTCTGATGCCAGCTGCTGCGTGCAGATCTCAGTGAGAACACGGTGTTCTGGGCACTTCAGCTTGCCTGAGAAAGTGGTTGGTATATGTCACAATACTGTGGTAGGTGACAATAGCAGCCATACTGCCTACTGTCAGTGTCAGTGCAATGGACATCAGTGATGAGGATAAGCTGTGTCCTTAGGAGAAGTTTGGGCATAAGGAATGTAACCTGGGTAAGTCCCTAGTTAGGTGCATAAGCTAAGGTCATAGTAGAAGACTGAAATATTTCAGAAAATAAGAAAATAAACCTGACAGGAGACTTCCCTCAGCTCCTGCCTTGGCAGCTTTAGGAGCTGGGGAATTTCCATCTGCCCCTGTCTGTCCTCACAGGATGCAACAAGGTCTTACAATAAAAACAAGTACAGATTGATCAACACAGTCCTGTATTTTCTCTCTATATAGCCTCATTATCTTTTAATTCTGCTATATTTCTGATTTAACAATGAATCCAGAGAATTACTTTCGTAACTCACAACACCTCCTTGCCCTGGCTTTCAGTTCACCCCAATAGCTGTGCCAAGCATTCTGAATAAAAGGGGTACCTGTGCAGCAGTGAGGGTCCCTGGAGGGCACATTCCTCCTGGATCTGCAGCACCTGCTCCTGTGGTGAGCCCTCACTCATGCTGGGAGTCTCACCAGCCTTGGTGTGCTCACTCCCATGAGTAATTGCAGCTCACCCCATAAGGATTTAGCCTTGTCACCAAATTCACTCCAATTCTGGAGGGCCAGTGACCGAGACAATTGTTTTGTTTTGTGGCTGGTTTCAATAATGCCTTGTACTGGCTGCAGAGACTCTGGCTATTAGGAGCTGGCCCTACCTGGTTTGCAATGGTTGGGTGGAAGAGACAGAATGAACTAGCTCACTCCCAGGGTGCATTTAGTGCATTGCACCACATTATCTCCCATTTACAGCCATTTGCTGTTGAAATCTTTTCTCAGGTAGTTCATAAAATATTAATGTGAAAGGTCCCAGAAATCTCTCTTATTCTCCTTTGCTGTAAGAAAAAAATAAAAAAAAATTATTAAAGTGCTTCTCTTCAACCAGTGCTTTCTTTTGTAAGAGAAATATTTTATCTAGCCACTGAGACAATAATTTCTGTTTTCAAAAACAGGAAGAAAAGTATAAACAATGTGCAGCCAGAACAAATAATAGAGGGGGTTTGCCAACTGCATTCCCAAATGCACATACAAAATGTCTGTGAGCAAAACTGCTACAGCTCCTGATTCCTGACATTCAGAACTGTCACACCATTTATTTTAGGCTTAAGATTTATGAAAGATTAGTGATGATAAGGACCTACTGCTAGTTCCAAGCAATCTCGGGATCTCCTGCAATTTGGAAACTGTCCCCAGTGTTTGTTGCAGAAGAAGCCAGAGTGGTGGATGCAGTACATGGGGAAGCAAAACTCTCCTTTCTATCCTTGCAGATCTTTGTCACGCTTCCAACTGTTAGGAGTGGAACTTCTGCACGTGCAGTGCAGTGCAGAATCTGCAGTGGAAAAAGACAGAAGGATTTCCCTGGAGAAAAGCACTACAGGACTCTGGTGCACAGGCTTTAGCAGATCCTGATGAAGGAGTGTGGGATGTCTCAGCCCTTGGCTGTCCCCAGCCCTCTGCAATGAGTTACCGACCCCACAACAGCATCTGAACATCAGCCCCTGTGCCTGCATTGCAGCCACTCAGGTTCAGCCCTAGCACGTAAATGCTAACGCCTGAGGAGGGTGAGTTTGTGGAGCTGAGAGAGTGAGAGCAGCAATGGGACTGGTGTCAACTGTGTCAGGGCAGTGATGCTAGCAGAAGGGCAGGCACACACCGCAGGGTTGCAGACATTGCTGTCCAAACAGTCTCATCAGTGAGTGCCAGTCCAGACTCTCATGCATGCTTCCTTCTGCTGAATTTGGCTGTAGCACAAGTTTTCTATTCAGATAGGGCTGCTTACATTTTCTGGGGCATGGCCCACTCTTAGTTGTAAGGAAGGGCCAAACACAGGAGGACAGGCTGGTGTGAAAAGCCAGTGATGTTTAAATCAGATCCTCGCTGCCCAGTCTCACCAGGGGTGCATGTTGTAGCCTGTAAGAACCCTCTCTGTTCACGTCAAACTGCTTTAAGTGATGTGCCCTCTCTGGCCCTTCCTTGTGCCCTATACATGGGGTTCGTATCATATCCATAGTAACACTGGCTTGAAACCTACTAAGCTGTAGTGGGGCTTGGCATCAAAGGGCATCCCAGTAGTGCTGGCATTGGTTAGACCCAGCCATAAAAGAAAATCCCATCTCCACACAAAATGGGGGAGTGCACAACAGTGTGAGGATTTTGGCTAAGAACATGTTCTCATCTCTTCAGCAAATAGTTTTCCTCTTTGTTTCTGTTTACCTGTCCCAGGTATGCATAGGCTGTCCTATCAAACCCTGGTCCCTCTGGGAGGGCACAGTGTCTGTGCCCTGGAGAGCACTTCAGTGCCTGCTGCCACCACGCAACACGCAGCCAGTCACCCAGGGTGTATCTGCCCTGCTGCTGAATGGGGGCATTGGTGCTGGTTTAGGGTCATCCCTTATGAAATTTCCTGCCAGGCAGCGCTCATGGTGGCATTGCCGCTAGCTCCTGGGAAGGAGATGGAGGGGTAACCATCAGAGGCACACAAGGCTATTCAGTGGTCACAGCTCAGGGGAAAAATTGAGGCAATTAATTTGAGATGAAGAGGTTTTGGTTTGTTCTAAATGCCAGAGAAGGAAAGAGGAGGATATTTGGAAGTAACTAAGAATTAAAAAATAAAAAGTGAGAGAAAAGCCCTCATCAGATTATTGTTTAGAACTCACGTGATCCTGGAGGCATGAAAACTATGAAAAGGTGAGCGAGCACTCCTCCCATGCTCACTGGAAAATTGATCCTCGTTCTCAGCTATCAATTATGTATCCATAATAAATATTGACTCACGCCCTACCTCAGGACTTACATAAGTGCTCCAAACCCGTCTGTTTGCAGACATTATGATCTGCGTCTTTGACTCTCTGTACCAGTCTCATTATAAATGATGAGCCAATAAATACTCTTGGAAAAGTTTTTACGATGTTTCAGTTGACATTTGGGAGCTTCAAAGAATCACATAGGGCTGCCTTCAATCTATATGCACTGTTCTTCATTGATTAGGTGAGCTCATTGATTTCTAGCAAGATCAAAGGTAGAAGACAACTACTGGAGAGGTTAAATACGGAGAAGACCTACTAAACTCATTTGCCGGTTACTTGCTATAGCAAAAGTTGCTTTTCCTGTACAGCAGCCAAAAAAATATCACTTCCACTTTTACGGGATTCCAGAAATGGTCTGAACATGTAATGACAAGGTTTCTTCCTCCAGGCCTGGCTGCTCCCGGTGTTAAAAATTTTCTTCTGTGGTTTGTCCTGCTACTGGCTACAGATAACTTCATCTGTGTGATGCCACCATCTCTGGTCCTGCTTCTCTCTTGTATTGGGCTGCCCATCTGAGCACCATTTTACTGATCCCCTACTGAAGAGGAACCCTCAACTTGCAGGAAACAGGGAAACTCAACTTGCATGTTCACAGGGAAATAAAAGCAGTCCTATTGGACTAAACCACAAGGGGCTTATGAGAGTGTACCTAACAATGGCCAGCACCAGATGAATTGAAGAACACATAGAAAGGGTAAATAAAAAAATAAGAGCCTTTCCTGATGGCATCTGGCAGTCTGTAGACACCTCCTGAGCTGGTGGTCATGTCAGGAACTTTGAGTGTGAAAGCCTCTGATGGACCTTTTTCCCGTGAGTCTGTCTTCTTTTTGAAATAATTTGTAGCAATTGTTCAGCCCAAATAGGTGAGATGCATTTTGCCTTTTCATTGCACTCCAGGCTCCTTTCCAGTCTGTGGCCACTCAGTATTCAATATTTTTTGAGCGCCATTGGTGAGTGGGTTTTTTTTAACTAACATCTGCATTTGGGGCTATTTTCTTCAGCTCTATTAGCTAGCATTTTCTGAAATGAACATCCTTAATTGGATCAATTTGAAAGGATATTAATCTTCTGTCCATTTATTCAATCCCCCATTCTCCCCACTGGGGTTCACAACCCCTCAGAATCTGAGTGCCGTCAATGAATACAAATAATATAGAGTACGCATATGATCTCAGATCATTAGTGAGAATGTTAAATAAGATTGGGTTTAATACTGATCTCTGGAGCACCTAACTTTCCAGCTATTCCCCATCTAACCATGCTGATGACTAATGATGTCTTCTACAGCTAGGTAAATGAGGTTTTGGCTTACTGCCAGTCCCAAAAAATCAGGAGAAAGTAAGAGAGGAGTTGGTCTCAGTCATGCTGAAAAGGAAAAAAAAAAATCAACACTTTCTGGTGAGTCAAAAAATCACCTACATTCAGTTTGGATCAAATAGGGTTTTTTCTAACTTGATTGACATTGTGGTTTCACTTTTGTTTAAAACATTATCAACTGTTTTAACACTTGCTTAGCTGCACGTTAAAGGAAAGATTCTAAACAAAAAATAGTTTTGAATGAGAAAATAAAAAAGCTGCTTCCCAAGTGATCCAGTCAGGTCTTGGATTTTTTAAATGTGGCTACTTTTGCAAGACCAAACAGTTCAGATCTCAGTCACTAAGTACAAACTGTAACTTTGTAACTGAGAAATCTAAATTTTTCATCCCATCTAATCATGGCCTGCTAGAAAATTTTAGTTATAAAATGTCATCAATTTCTGATCATCTTACACTGGGTTTTCATTTATTTTCAGTTTTAATGTTTGTGGCAAGCAAATGGGACAGCTAACTACAGTGATTTTTCTGAATTGTGAAGCATTGTTGCTTGCTGTTATAATTAATAATATTTACTGTAGAAATGTCTGAGAGTACTTATCTGTGGCCAGGACCCTGTGGCTCTGGGCTCAGAAGAAGCACGGGAGAGTGGTCAGATGCTTCTACCAAGAGAATGAAGCTGGACACTGGCTATAGCAGGCTGCAACACACAAAAAGTTGAGTACAGGGATAGCAGCAGTTTGGTACTTTTTACTACCTTATAGTTTGTTTCCATTGGATATATTTAGCAAGGGACAAACTAGCTGGAAAAAAAGAAGACAATAAAGGATGGTTAGAGTGTCTGTGTCAAGGCAGAGGCTGCTGAGAAATGCAGGTATGAATTGAAGATGAGCTCAAAAACCTTGAAGTACTCTGAGTCTCTGCTCATTTTTGTCTTAACGTCTAGTGATATCCAAATATGCTGTATTACTACTCTTTTTATATTTTGTGTGAATCATATAATTACAATTTTTAAAAAAAAAAGCTGATGACATTTATTCACTTTCTGCCCAATCTGTGAATTGATTTTGACTGTATCTTTAGGCTAATGTCCTATTCTGGCCTGGCGTTAGACAGCTTTATTTTAGCTCTGAGCTTTTGGCCCTTTGGTCCCTGTTCTTAGTGAGAGCCTGAGGATCGGAGCTAAATGAGCTTTCCTCAGCGTGGGAGTTGGCTGGGGGATAGAGAAATCAGCGATGGCTGTACAGCAGCACTGTGCTCCTCGTTATGCAGCACTGCCAAGCTGCTCCAGGCTGCTCTCTCCCCTTTGGGGCAGAAAGTGGCCCTGAGCCCCTTCAAGACAAGATGTGGCCTGAACTGCTGCCTCTTCTCACTGTCCTCGTCCTTCTCAAGTCCCCTTTCTGCCAGCAGTGCAGGACAGCCCTCCTGCACAGGTAAGGCAGCTTACAGACTTGCAGTCTCAGAGCAAACAAAATCTAGGACACCTGTGTCTTTGTGTAAACTCACTCCTCCCTCAGCAGATGTGAGTGAACCCCATCTTCCCAATTACTCATCCCTTCACATATCCCTGCCCTCTCTGTAAAGTTTCCTCCTTGTTTTTCACTGATGCCCCAGTTAAGAGGTAATGGGGTATAAAGCTTCAGGCAGAAAAGAGGAGAAAGGATGCTGGAACGCTGTCCCAAATGGCAGACCAGAGCCTGCTGATTATATCCAGCCTGAGAGTCCTCAGTACGTGCGTGTGGAGGAAGGGGAGAAGGGAGATGCTTATTAGACCGAATGGGAGTTCTGTGCACGGAAGAGGAGCGCTCTGCGGCCCCGAGGATGTAAGGAAGATTTGCTAACTTTGCTTTATAGTATTCATGCAGATAAGGAAGACTCTCAGTCTCCAATCATAAATCGGTATTATACATTATAGTCCCAAAGGCCATAATTACTTCCAGAAGCAGAAATTTGAATGACCCAGATAATTAGTTCAGTGCAGCTGGTCCAAAAATTATTTACATAAAAGCCAGTTTTACTTGAGGGGGAAGAAAAACAACCTTGCTACCAAAAGCAAATGACCCAGTTAGCTTCATGCAATGAGTCTGAGGAGACAGAGCATGAGTGGCAACACAGTGGCCTGTGCCATCACTTCTTCCCTCTTGTTTTCAGAGGACAAACACTGACACAATGAGCCTCTCTATAGACAAACATGCAGGAAGGCAGTGAAGAAATAGGAAAACTGCATGAATTTGACCTTATGCTTTCTGTGAGAGTCAGTCTCGGGGAGATGTGAAGGTCTACGTCATGCAGAGGAAAACATTTCACCTGCAAGGTGCCGGCACCTAGGGAACAAGATGCAAGGAGCAACACAGCTCTGCTCCAGGCACCGGGGCAGCTGGCATCAGTCCTTCCATGCAGGGTACTGATGCAACTGGAAACTAAGGTTATCTGGATTAGTTTTTAACCAAAACCAGTTCCTCGGTCCAGCTTAGCACATAGCTGGGCAGCAGCAGGGGTGTCCAGGAAGGGAATTTCCAGCAGCAATGTGGCTGAGTTCTCCAGGGGGGCAGTACTGATATTTCAGAGGTTTCCCTTTAAACTGCTAGGTTAAAAAGCAAAGAAAGGGTATGCTTTTAGAAAGCATTTCATTTTAAAAGCATTTGAGTGATTCAACCCTTTGCTGGTGACTGTGAGCACTTTTAGCATGCGCTAATGGGCACACAAACCACTGCCGGGTTAACCACTGCTGTTTATTTACAGTTGTGTCCCGCGTGGAGAATCCTGAGTCTCAGCTCTGCAGTGCTCTGACTCCACTCCCAGGGCCAGATCCTCTGTCCCTGCCAGAGCTTTCACCCTGCAGGCAATCAGGACGGTGGCTAACCCCTTCACAGCTGTCCTGTTGCCACACCGTGGGGGTCACCCCCACGAGCACTTTGGAGATGAGCTGGCTCTTGCTTCTCATCGACTGGGACATCCTGTCCCCTGCCCATCAGTGAAATAAGATGTGTTGCCACAAGCATAGGAAGACACAGAGGTGCAAGTAAGCGTGGAGAAGAAGGAAACCTGAGCTGTATATCCCCATTTATTGTGTCCTTGCATCTTTACCATCTTTTCCATCAGGCTGTGGCCACCACAGAATCTGACTGTTGCTCTGCAACAAAAATATGCAAGGAAAGGTATTTGTTGTCCTCAGCGTGACACAGGCAATCAGCTGGCATTGCTACTTCTTAGCACTCTCTCAAGGCGTAAGTGGTTTTGTGCTGCTGGTTCTCAGAAAGTTTGCTCACCCTCAGAACAGAACTCTCATCCCCCAAAAGGAACCAGAAGACAAAAAAAATCTGTGAGAAACAAAATGGGATAACAATGATCCTTTGTATTCAAGAGAGAGCACAAGTATGGTTATTTTTTAAAAGCTAAACTGTTCTCCTAAAATGTACAATGTATAAATAATAACAGTAAATTGCTGTGCATTTCACCAGCACCCCATTGCTGTTTGGTATTGTCACGGATAGCACTTGTTACTCAACAGCATAGTAAATAATCAGATAACATCCTCATAACACCACTGGATCCAATTCACCTTCTACTTACACAGCCTTTATGCTAGTATGTGCCCATTGCCTTAATGGGGTTAATCTTGATTTACAGTGTAAATTGAAAGGTGAATTAGAGACCATAGAAGGCAAGTTGGAGAGGATATGATTTGCTGCAGGCTGGATCCTGATTGCAGTAACACTCACCTGAGGTGGCAGGATATCTCTATCAGGCTTAAGAGCTTCACCACTGCCCGGGTAGAGGCAATAGAAATTCAGGCCTGCCGCTCTTTGTTTACAATGAATACGCATATCTTGCACAGCACAACATGCCAGCACGTTCCTTTCCCCTTCCCTTACCCCACCCTCTCTCCACATGTCTCAGGGACAGACGAAGCATTCCTCTTACACAGCTTGAACCCCTGGGGGTCTTCATGTGCGCATTGGAGAACTTTTGTCCTGCCCCTTGCCTGAATGCAGCACACACAGGGTTCTGGAGGAACATATTGCAGCACAGAATCCTGTGAGGTGGACATGAGCTGACCTTTTGAGGTGGGCATTCAGAAAAGAGTTCTCTTGAAGGCTGGTGTAAACCCTGGTGCATTCCTTTTTTACATGTGATGCAAAGCCCAACAGAAGTCATCCTCACCCATCGAACTGGACCTTGCTCTGGTTCGTGCCCCTGACCCCAAAAGGCTGAGCTCAGGCCACCAGTGTGGGCACCTTGCACCTCATACAAAGGCTTGGGATCAGCAGATGACAGGTTCTGGAGGAAAACTACTAGTGAACATAACGCAGAGTAGCTTCTGGCAGTACCAGGGAATAGATGAGGAAGGCATCTTCAGGACCATTTGGGTGAGCAAGCAGTGCCATTCTGCCCAAGCCATCCTGATTTCCCACTTGCTGTTTGGGGGTCTATTTGTAGAGATCTGCTGGGGTGCATTTGCACCTGTCTATCTCTCTCAGCACCTGAGAACCAACCAGCTCCTCAGATGCTCTCAGGCAACAGCAACTGAGCTCAGCAGAAGCACAGCAGTCCCCACCAGCAGCAGAGCTGGTCCTCCAGGACGCCTCTCCTGGAGGAGCAGCACAGCTTGGCCTTTTGGAAGCAGCACTGCTGGTAAATACACTCTTCTTTACATTTCCTGATACATGAGGGGAATGTTTCCTCTCCCGGCTCCTCCTTGCCCCATGCAGGCTTGCAGAAGAAGAGGGCACACGGGACAGGATGCAGGATGCACTCCCTTACCACACTCCCAGCCCTCCCACCACACCCTCGCCCCATGCCGGGGCTGCTGACGGAAAGCGCTGCTCTCAGGGGTCTAAGCTGGCTCTCAGTCAGGGCGGCAATTCCGCCGCTGTAATGGGCATTCCCGAAATGAATCAGTCAATCCGAATTGCAGCTGAGCAGGTCCTGAAAGCTGGGGCAGGTTCAGTGAGCGCTGTGTGCCAGGACCCCCGCTGTGGGCTGGGGAATGCAAGGGGCACCCAGATGGGTGTGAGGAGCAGATCTGGACCCTGCATTCACTCCGATTGCAAAGATAGAGAGCAGCGGGTGCTTCAGGGCAGCTGCTTCCCTGATAAAACTCCTCCTGTCATGCAGCAGAAATAAATTTGCCCCTCTGGGCCAGCTACTCCCCGACGTGGGAAGTTCAGGAACCTCCCTGAGGTACAAACAGACATTTCCAGCAGCAACAAAATATACATAAACATTTTAAAAGATCACTTTAAAATTCCAGCTCTCCCCCTCAGCTGCTTGCCACCATTCAATTTCTAAATGAGCAGGATTTCTCCTGTGTTCAGCTTCATACATATATATATACACACACATAAGCATGCCCACCTCGTACACAAAGTACTCCCTATCTTCAAGTCAGTCTCAGCAGAGTACAGAATTAGATCCTGTCTCCACTTCGTAAACTTGCCCTCCCTGTTAGTTTATATAAAGCCATTTCAACCTTGAAGGAGCTGGCATCTCACATTCCTGCCTTCTGAATGTACAGAGCACAGGAGTAAGGAACAAAATACTGGGGTGAGAGGGGATGTTCTGATTCTGCTCAGTAACATGAAACATCATGGAGTTAAACACCAACAAAATATTCAGTGTTAATGTTTAATATTACTGGGAACTTGTCACCTCCACTTACCGTCTTGGAGCTGCCATTCTCTTGCAGACTCCCACGTCTGAACTCTGGGCCTAACACGCTTTCACATTATGTACTAGAAGGGGAAA
The DNA here is from genome assembly GCA_013399875.1 of Gymnorhina tibicen. NCBI lineage: Eukaryota > Metazoa > Chordata > Aves > Passeriformes > Artamidae > Gymnorhina > Gymnorhina tibicen. The sequence goes on along the minus strand of VXAZ01007128.1, from coordinate 5,462,667 downwards.
AAAAGGAAAAGCCAAGAAGTAGGGAGAGTCAGTTACTCTGTTTCAGCTACAAAGCCAGGTAGGGATTTTTTCCCTTTTCTGTTTGCAGGAATAAAATGACTCACATGGCAGAGCTCCTGAACTGCTCCTTTTCGGGGGTTACCTTTTTAAAGCACCCCTCCTATAACATGTATGAGATGCTCTTAGACATATGCAGATTTACTTTGCTCTGCTGGGTAACCAGTCTCATCCCCACTCTGATTCCCCACTACCAGCCAGAACCTACACAGATGTTCTGCAGACTGAGGAGCACAGAAATTGGGTGATCTGGGGACAGAACAGTTCCTAAAATAACATGAATTAAGACTTTGCCTGCCACACTTTAAAAACAACTTGAGGCTGATTTGCCTCGCGAGGGTCCTCTTGAAAAATGCATGGATGCTGTTTCACAGACCTCGTTTCCAACCCAGGGAGTATTTCCTGGTGCAGCTTGGTGCCATCCCAAATGTCTCTCTTTCACCACTGGAAACTCAGGCACCACAAAAACAAGAAGTCAAACCTCTCCATGATCAGTGGAAACACTGTGCATCACACTGCAAACAGAATCAGGCCATCGTGCCTGTCTCTCTGGTTTCTGTAAAATGACTTATTATCCCTCTAGGCTGAGTGGTTAATGAAAATTCAAACTCTTCTGGTTTATTCCAGTTAGGAGGAGAGATGGGTGATGCAATCAGGTATCTCTGCTGCAGTTGTGTTTATTTGGAAAGCTGTACAAAACCCTGCTTCTTTAAGCACAGGAGGGGCCAAAATAACAGCAACAAAATAATTATTTTCCCTACCCTTCACTCTCAACCTCCTTTTGTCACTACCCACACTCAAAACTGATGCCAATACTCTGCCAAAACCACCAGGCTCTGTTCAAACTTTCTTCTGCTTCTGTGAGCTCTGTTATTCCCTCTACACCTTTAGCTTTTTTTTCCCTACAGCAACAAGCATGTTCACCACACCCCTGAAACAACATTTAGCCGAGGCAGCAGCCAAATCCTTAAAAAACACCCAGGCTGCCTTTTGCAGAGAGCTGGGGAGGGGGAGGTGAGACATGCTTAATGCCTCTTACAGCTGTGTTAAATGAAAGATGCCTCTAAACTGTCTTCCTCACAAAGGCTTAACCCAGCTGTAACAACATTCCCCACATTTATGTAGTTCTTGCAGCCAAAACTTTTGGTTAAAAAGTAGACAAGCAAACAAAACCAGGCAAGCTTAGATTTTTGTGATGTTTAGTGACCATGTCCATTAGGCTTATAGCACTCACTCAGGGGTGTGCTGTCAGCCCTCCGAGCCTGCAAACAAGCCATGGCTGCGGGAAGATCGTAAACTACCTCTGCTGTTTCCATGCCTTTCGGCATCACTTTTGTTTTGAGCGTGATCCAAGTGCCACTTCACCACTGATCATTTGGATACAAACCTGCAAAACATCCAGAGGGGTCAGACCAAATTACCCAGAAAGCTGTCTCTGGCAGCCAGTGAGAGCAGATGCTTCAGGAAACGTGCAAGAAAAGGGCAAACTCAGATTCATCCTTCCTCTGCCATGGGCTTCCAGCTTCTGACAAGCTGAACTGAAGGATGTCTTTGTATTGTTGCTTTTAACATCCCTCAAGAGTATTTCCTGGTCTCAATCTGTCCAGTCACTTTTTGATTGCATTTTGATTTTGGCCTTCATGGCATCCTCTAGCAATCAGCTTCACGCTTTAATTATGTGTGTTTGCTAGAAATTTGCTGCCTGGTCACCCAAAACCGAACACACCCTGAGCTATTGGACACCGAATAAAACGCTGAGAAATAGTAAGTACCCATTCTTTGTTCATCTTCTCTCTGACATAAATAGTTGCATTTCTGTTTATCATGTTTAATCAATCTTACCCCCTCAAATTTATGCAATAAACTTTCAAACCTGTTTATACCTTTGTCTAAATATCCTGTGGCAATGAGTTCCCAGCACAAGACTCTGCTGGTGACTTATTTCGATTTGTTTTAAATCCACTCCTTGATTAATTCACTGGGTATCCCATTTGCACTGCCAAGAATAGTAAATAATCCTTCTGTTTATACCTTCTCCAGCCATTTGGGCCTTTATAGCAGCACCGTGCTGTAGTCCACCTTGGCCCCAGACATCTCTCTCTAGACTGAAGTGTCCTGGCCTCGTTAATAATAGATTGCTGCTAAACTTAACCATTGCTGCTGGAAGAAGTGGTGAGTGTAAAGGCAGCTTCCGTGGCTGTACACAGGGTTTCATTTTCCTGCCCAGTTGACCTCAGACACAATGTCTTTCTGGAGATATTTAGGTCAGAAGAATGTAAGATAGAGGAAAAAATGGAAAAGCCTATGTAAAGAAAATATATTCTAAAACATTTTGGGAAGGGGAGGAAGTGAACTTTATTTGCAGCTTTAAGGAACAAGATGTGAGAAATGTATTCTTAAATGACATTAAAAAGTAGCACATACAAGGTTTTGTCAGGCACTCATCTGAAATAATCAGCAATCATTTTTTTAATAATAAACTTGGATCAGAGATGGAGCTGCACTATACTTAAAGGAGCTGCTGATTGCTTTTCTGTTGACATATCTTTAAAGCAAGGGAAAAGAAAAAATGGGAAGTATCAATATCACTGACTTGCAAGCAAAAAGAAAGGTTAAGATGGAGAAGTTTGCACAGAAACATACAGAGAGTGTACAGTGTATATGCAGAAGCTATTCATGTTTCCAGGTTGATAGACAGAGTCAACATATTAAATATTACACAGTGACTCAAAATGTTTTTACATTTACCTGAACTAATTTGGGAGAAAAACCACATAGTACTATGAGTTTTGAAATAAAAGTGCTTCTGTGGAAGTGTTTACAGTAAACTACTTCTGGAAGGATAAGCAGCACCAAGAGTATTTTGAACGGAATTCCAAAATTATTTCACTCTTTATTCCTAGAAAAAGTATTTCACTGCTATTTTTTTTTCAATTTTTGCCAAAATTTCCAGTGCGTATGCATTAGGTCTTGAGATGGAACGTAGAGAAATCTTATTCTGAAAATTTTTAGGAGTCATCTGGGCTAATACATCCTAAGGTATGCTAACACACTAGAGAAACTGATGTCTGTTTATGGCTGCTTCTGAATCAGTTGTGAAAAAAACATTGAGGTTGTACTTAGGAGTTTGAATGAACAAGGAAATTTCTGCCTTGCTGCAGCCCTGTAACTCGGTTGTGACTGATCTATGATCGACGCAAGATTGCCTTGAATTCCTTGGTTTGTAGTTGCCAATTTCACAGTTTTGATGAATATCCGTGAGTTCATGTTTTCTTCATGAGCTGCTCAGAGTCATATTCTCTCGAGTATTTGATCATTCAATATTTAGGGCCTGAACTCCTGTGCAACACTGGGTATGGCTTCCTGGCTGTGAGATGCAATTTTTAGCCAAAGAAACAGAGACTTGAAGAAACCACCTAAGCTCCCTCAACAGAGAGAGAGATTTCCAGCAGCCACTTTATCCCAACCTAAACCACGTACCTGTGGGAGGTGGCTTAAAGTGCTGCGAGGCTTTGCTTCTCTCAGCTCACTGCAGCTGGACACTATTTAGCTCAGGCAAAACTACCCCATCATTTCCCACACGGGATGTGAAGGGGATTTCTCACGTAGATAGTCCCCAAGGGTGTGGGTTTAGGCAGATTTATTTAAAACAGTGCAAAGGGCTGAATGCTTCCCGTTTACTTAGGCTCATTAGCTTAGGATGGCTGGGACTTGACTTACAGTCATGATTCTCCTACTTCAGTTCAAGGGCACAGAGACTTAGCTGATGGTCTCAAAACAAAGCATACTCATGGAAGAGGTTTAAGCAGATGTTTTTTGTCTGGCATTTGTGTGGTCCAAGTTGGTTACTACAACTGGGCTGGCCCAGAAAAACTGGGGCCGTGAGCCTGAAGGTTGAGTGGGTTGGGCCAAATGAAAATACACCCGTCTTCAACCTGAGCAGCAGTGTTTGTCCCCAGATATGTCAGCACCCATGTGACAACGCTGGTGGGAATAGAAGCACAGATTGGCCCTTAAAACTGTTATTTATGCTGTGCATAGATTCTTACTTCAAACTGGGAGGCACTCCATCTCGGCTCTGGCTCCTACATTTTCTTTCCCCCTTGAGAAATGGTGAGTATTGCCTATAAGAGGAAAACACTTGGAGTATTTGACGCCCCATTTTCTGCCAAAAGAAAGGAGAAGGCTTGAACAAGTCTAATTGGAAGTCTGAAGAGAAAGCTAAAAGAAATGAAAAGAAGGCCTTACTGAACATTAATGCTGTGCAGGAGGAGAGCTGTGGCACACTCATGCTGGTGGGCAGTGACAGCCCCTATCTGTCAATGCTAATATGCCATGTGGAGAGAAATGTGTCCCTTTACCAATCCTAGTGTGTCAGTGATGTATTTGAAACCTACTCATCACCAGAGGACACAAGTATGAGAGGCATTTTGTTTTGCAGCCACAAATAAGAGAAAACATTGAAAAAGGCTGCCAAAAAAGCAAGCTCTGTGGTGAACTGTTGCTGCTCCATGGAAGATCTGGGAAAAATATGGAAACTCTTAAAATAGGAACTAAAGGGGAAAAACCCCTGCCAGAAGGAATTGCCATTAATTTGGGTATTACTGGTAGCACTCTGGAGGGGAATACTTGGAGGAGGATGAGGAAGGGGTTACTGGGGCCATTGAATAAGCAGAGGGGACAGTGTAGTGAGGGGAGGATGGGCTGGAGATCCATGATTTTGCCTCTCCTGTGGGTCACAGGATGTCCTAGGGGAGGCCAGAGGCCATGTGCACCTTCGCACACACCAGGAAATGTGCTGCTGCTCTTTGGGGATGGGGTGGGGTAAGTGCAAGCCATGGCAGCCCTCTTCTTCCTTCTCCTCTAGGGTGTGCTACAGTTGCTCTTGCACACAGGGTTCAAGGATTATGGACTCACTTTTAGGGCACTTTCCTTCACAAATTAGGCTCCCATAGCCTGCCTGAGTGCCCATCCATGAGTCTTCCCTGGTAACTCTTGAAGCCTTTTGTTTTCAGGCACACTGACAGAGAGGTGAGATTTCAGAAATATCTCATCCCTACGGGCTTTGTGGAAGAAAGGGACTAAGCAGAGAAGAGAGATCCTCTTCGCTTATCCGCTGCAGGACTGACTACAAGAGCGCGGCTGTTATTAGGCATCAGAAACCCACACGGACGAGTCCCTTCCTGGGCTTCATTGCTTCTGCTCCACAGGAACTCACTCACGTATTAAGTGAATTTTCTCGTCCTTCCCTTTATAAAGCTAGTGCTCCACTGTAACAGGGATAATGACATATTTCGCCTGAAATGCGATGCTTATGAGAGCCTAGTTTGAAATAAAGATTATAAAAATGTAATGTCTAGCAATTGTAATATCATCCGTGGAGTGGAAGAGAAAGAGACAAACAGATGTATGGGCAGGCAGACGGATAGATTTCTTAATTGAACTCTCTGCTTGGCTGTATTTCCTTTGGGCAAGAACCACAGGTGACTAACAATAAAGGACCATAAGGAAGAAGATGTAGGTTTTTTAACAAATTTAACTTATCACAGACAGGCTTTTACACTTGCATCAGCCTATTCTGAAAATCTCTAAATAATTCAAAGCATTCAAACGGTCTAACATTAGCAAAGCAGTATTCTCCCCACAGGTGCTTAAAAGTAGAAAACAAGGTGACAATATTTTCCTTTTTTTAAAATACTAATAATATTTCATTCCTCTGCTCCAGAGCACTTAATATCCTATATAAATCAATACCTACCTCACTATCTATCAATAAATGAATAATTACATTTCTGCCTATTCCCAGATGCTCTGAAACCATTTATTCTAGTCTTTTAATCACAAAGCTGTTATTGCAGGGGAAATTCACGCAGACGTGAATACATAAAGCCAGAAATAGAGACCTAAGCTGAGAACTTCACCATAATAGCAGTCTCTTCCCAAGCAAGCTGCTGCTCACTTTCCCAGGAGATGTAGTAGGTATCTCTTCACTTTTCAAAACAATAACTGGCACTGTAAAGCTCAGTCAAGCAAAACAAAACTTCACTCACTTTGCTTTTCCACAGTCAACATTTGAATGCAACAGGGAGTCCTTGCTGGTCTGATCAGGAACTCTCTCTTTCCCTGTCAAAGGACCTGGGGTCCCAAAATGTCCTCACAATGGAGACTCCATTTAAAAGGGAGTTGTATAACAAGACCCATCTGTCTCTATGGAAAAATAAGTTCGTCTCAAATCAGTGCTCTTCTTTTGTGCTTTTTTGAATGACTGTACATCTGGGAAAACTGAAAATAATTCATCTTCACCTCGTGGAAGTTTTGGTTTACCCACAACAACAGCATCACTCGTCCCAGTTTGTTCACTGTCCTTTTGATGCCATGTGCCTGCTGTTAGGGGACCAGAGATACGCAAATTAAATGCAGGGGGTGAGGGGGAATGTGTACACATACAGACAGCACATAAGATTCAGAGTCTAGGTTTGATGTGAGAGTAGTAGTTTCTTGTTCACTGACATTAGCACAGTTTTCCTCCAATACGCCGGTGAAAGCCTTGGAGATTACTAAATTAGGCTATGTCCAAGTCAAAACACTTAACAAGTAATAACTATATAAACCTCTCTCCCAGCTCAATTAAATACATGGTTTTTGTCTGTGAGAAGCATCAGACGACTTGCCAGAGTTCAGAAAGCACCGCATGTTCTCCCAGCTCCCCATCCTATGCAAACCTGTTCTTCCTTCCAGACAGGCTGGGTATGTTTACCATGTCTCTACCTTTGTTTTTGCTCACCTTCTATCCCTACAGGGAGCCCTCGAGCACGTATTTATTTGCACTTTGAACCTGTGCTTGCTTGCACGGCTGTGCTTTAGCCCAAGCTGGGACCTGATTGCTTCGGGGGAGCCAGGGATGAGATTGCCTGAGAGTCAGTAAAGCTTCAGTGCCTTTGCCCACAATTCCCCCACTCACCCCAGCACACCAGGTTCTCCTGCAGCTGATACCAGTGAGAGGAAAAGAACCCTCCAGCAGTTCAGAGCAAAGGGTGTGCAGCACAGACGCCCACGGGCAAGCGCAAAACAGTGTGATCAGACTAATGTGGACTGAATGTAGCTTTCAACAGCAAAGACAGCAAAAGCCTTGATGCATATTCTAATGTGTACCATGAATGTTTCTGAATGTATAGATGGTTAGTATGCTGAATTTAGCTTTGGGAGGTGTCTTGTGTCCTATAAATGCTAGGTTACAAAAAACATTGACGGATGTATGTATGTAAGTATTTGTATTAATACAGATGTCTGGGTCTTTGTGAAAAATAACAGCCTAGGATGGCTGGATGGATAGCTAGCTAACTAGCATCCTTAAACTGAAAAGGAAAAAGAAAAGCCTTTAAGCTACACTCATCTTTTAACACCAATTTGACTTGTGAACCCCTAAGTACACCAGGAGGGCTGCAGCCATCTCAGGTTCTATCAGGTTTACTTTTCACGGAGCGCGTGGCCCCAGATCCTGCTCTGCAGGTCTCAACACTCCCAGCAGAACAGGGAGATGTGGTGGGTCAACTGGATAGCTTGGTCCTCCGTTACTTGGCTTTAACCTGAGCAGCAACAGCGAAGCTTTGGTGGGTATTCTTTAACTGGTAGCCACGTAAAGAGGAACTAATGATAACGCAAGAGCCAGGAAAGGCTTGGCAATGTCTTTTTCTAGTCTCTGTCGTGTCCACACTAACACATATTTTTCAAGGTTGAACCTGAACATATCCTGTTCCTGTCACTCAGTATCCAGTCCCTGCCCTTCACAGGTCACAGGCAGGTCAGCAACAGCCCTTGCACCCCAACACAGACCCTTCAGACACGATCTCACTCTGAAGATAGAACTGGACTAGAAGACCCTTTCTGACCTAAGCTATTTGCCAGTGCAAAATTCAAATAAGTGGATATTTTTGTGGCACCTCTCAGTCCCAACATGGAGTCTGCTCTGCTCATTTGGAGTCGAGGTGGGATACCTGTGACTGAGCAGCAGCAGAGAATTAACACCCAGTTTGCAAGGAAGGAACACTCCTGATGTGAAGGAGACTCCTGAACAGCTCAGGCCAGCTCTCTTCCCTACCGTCAGTGTCCACATGGATGGAAACAGAATAAAGAAAATTTTGGACACAGCTGCAGCTTCACTACTCCTCCTTGGGAGCATGTGGCAGCTCCTGTCTGTGCTGAGTCCAGGCTATGAGACCAGGAGAGCCACCATGGCTTTGAGAGGCCACGGTGCTGCTCCAGCTGCAGAGGGCAGTTTGGCAGGGGAGACACACCTGGCCTGTTGTCAGGAGCTGGGAGTTGATCCCAGTCCAAATCCACTGTTGAGATAGCAGATCAAGACTAACCCTACTCAGAAATCACCACGCTGCACAGATCTGTCTGCTTGTGGGATTTGTGCTAGCTTGATGAAAGGGTTGGCTCCTATCCTCAGCTGAACTCTCATGGTTCAAAGTTGTGCTGGCTTTTTTCCGTATCCTTTGGGGTGAAAAATGTCTTGCAGCTGCTGCTTATAATTCTTTCCCCTATGTTTCAACATTCTCCAGATGAATGTCACCCGAAGCAGTGCTCCAAGAGACTGCAATCATGATTGCCAATAGCCAACATCCAAACTAAAAATAAAAAGCCACAGAGTGGGACTGAGAGACAAGCAATACATCCTCTGGCAAAAATCACCAATCGCTGGAAAGAAAAGGACTTGCCCCTCCAGTCCTATCTTCTGTGTGCTTAAAGAAGCTTCCATATATAACCATTATCTTCTGATGTCATCAAGAAATCAAGATGGCTTGTAGGAGGCACTAAGTGAGCTGACCTTTCCTTTTTCCAAGTGTCCATGTTTAAGATCCATGCTATTTTTTGACCTGTCAGTAAATGCAGTGGAGGGAAAGACAAGATTTTTCAGTGGAATATATATTTGCCCCTTGGAGGAACCTGGGCAGCTGTTACCAAACACCTATTTTTGGCCCCAGAGCTAACCTACCACTCTATTTTTTTTCCCCCCCGATGCTTTCAACAGCCACCTTTTATGGGCGTTTATTAGACTGAAAAGATCCCACTACAGAAAGGAAGGAAACCTAAGGAAAATATTTTCTGGGGGAGAGCCACAGTTCCTGCCTTGCTTCCTACCAGCGGCCACAGCCCAGAAGGGAGGAAGAGCTGCTGATGACAATGTATCCAGGAGTTTTGGTGTGTGGATGGGGAAGGGGGCAGGAAGCAGAGCCCCGGGGCTGCCTTTTCCCTGTGGAGGTGCTCAGACCAGAGGGTGTCTAGGGGCACAGCAGAGCTGTGCTGCAGGAGAGGGACACACCGGCTGCACACGTCAGGATCAGGGAACATCAGCTCCTTGGACCAAGCCTTCAGGTTGCCCTGCCTTATACCACGTGTGCCACATTGCCAGCCTGGCAGAAAAAAAATATGACAAGCTTGAAAGGCTTCTCCGTTAGCTGTCCGGTACAGCTCAGGAATTGGGAGCTCAGGGTTTTGCCTAGTGTATTAAGTTTAGCGTATCATGCCTGAGATGGGCATATTTATTTCCCTTCTTTCTGATTAGTATTTAACACACAAGGAGAATCTGTTCATTTGTCAGGCTGACCTTGCTCAGAATGGAGTCTAGAGACCAATCCTTTACATGCTGCCAGTAGCTCATACACCTTGGTTAAGTAAAAGTGTTTTGTGGCAGCTGATCCACCAGTTCACCGCAGTGTTAGGGCTGATCTTAGCCCCAAATTTTGCACACAGTAACCTCACAAGAAAAAGACACTCTAAAAAATAACGTGACACTCTTACCCTTGTGAAAATAAATAAAAGGCCACATCTTTGAAGAGCAGTGGTGAGATGTTTTGTTTGCACTCGTTTACCCCATGCCTGGGAGACATGAATTCTCAATCACTATTGCTACATAGTCTTAAATGTGAAATAAAGTGCTTCATGTGAATAATAATAATTGTTTCAAACCAGACACCAAACCCTGAGTCGAGAAAGGATAGAACTGCCTTTGAAACGAAAACATGGCTCAAGAGGGAAGGAGAAAGATTTTAGCTGTTGTTTTCCATTTTCACAAGTCTCCCAAGCTCTCCATCCCAATATGGGCAGTCCTGAGCAGATCATTATCCTGACATCTTGCTCCTTGGGGGAACCACAAATCCTGAAACATTCTCATTCAATTGAAAGGATCCCCAGTTAAAACCACAGCACCTGGGCTGATTCAATAACTTGTGGCCCACTGTTTTTTAAGAGGTTGCAGAGCAAGAAATATGTTGTTTCAGGGGAGGACTTTACTGTCAAGAGCAAGCAGCTGATATTATATTATTAGATTCAAGACTAAAAATAATGAAGTCTAGATATTCCCTTACTAAAAAACCAGAATTTTTACTTAGCATTTCCTCTTTGAGCTGTGAAGTGATAAGTATGAGGAATAGGTGTCTAATATCTCAAGTCAAGACTCAGTCCCACCGTCAGCCTTCTGCTCCCTCAGAGGTTTACACAGGTCCATGCCTCCTGGGAAAAAACTTAAGATAATATTTACAGTCTATAACTGCTTTACACGGGGCTCCATTTTCACTTGTGATAAGACAAAGAGATTTCAGGCACAAGAGGGAGAAGAAAAATAGTTTCAGATCTGACTTAGGGAAGGAGCAGAAAAACATTTTTTTAGCTGATGTAGTGAAAACACCTCTTCTCTTTGGTCATTGATGCACAGTAAACGAAAAGAGCTTTCCTGAATACACTGCTGGCTGCACCTGGGGCCAGAAACACTGAGATTACAAGTTTGCAGGCTGGTCAGGCCCTTGTGAGCCATAGGAAACTACAGACTAAATTTCTGGTTAAAAAAAACCATGGCCATGTTCTTGAAGATGTGGGAACTTCCATTAACTTTGCTGGCCAGATCAACATCATTGCAAGGAGGTAGAAGGGAAATATTGAGTCCTTCCCCACCTGTTTCCACTTGAGGCAGCATCTGAAAAACCCTTGCCCCCCAAGCACAGCACACGCAGGATTTGAGAAGATCCCATTTCCAAAGAAATCCTAGGAGAACGAAATGAAAATCAATAAAAAGCAAAAGAAACAATATCTAAGATACACGTCTGACAGGTATTGCATGCTCAGACCCAACAGAGCATTTAGACTTTTATCTCTTATTTGTGCTCATGGGCTGATACAGGTAGAAAGAGATAGAAGCCTCTCTGAACCAAAAACACTTGGAACAAACTCAGAAGAAGCAAAGTGCTTTTTATTGTCTCTAGGCCTGTGTCTGCAGGCACACATTAGTTCACCGTTAGTTCAACCCCCATGAACACAGCACCGGTGCCCATGGCCCTGCTAAGCCTGCCCCTACCCTCACAAAACAGCATCACACTGGTGTTCCACTGACCCAATCCACCTCTGCCGAAATGTCAGACAAGAACCCTTGGATGGACCATCCTATGAGGCAGGGAAGCATCTCACACAGCTGATGTGAGTTCTGGCAGACTGTTCAGCTTGGGCTATTCTGATGGGAATCAGAGGATAACGCATCCTAAAGAATCAGATTTGGGTGCATAGTTTTCACGACCAAGAGGATGTTGCTCCACAGAAATAGTTTACTGTGTATAAATACTCCAAGAGTAAGGGTCTGTTCAAGATATGACTGCTGCTAATGTTTTAGGCGGATTGGCTACGTCCAAATTCACACTTGCCAGACTACGTGATTATCAAATCTTAAAGCAACCAGTGTTTCTAGTCATATTTTATCCTAGAACATGGTTATCAGCTCATATCTATGCCTTATTTACACTAGAATTTGCAATCATGTATGCAAATGTATGCTAAAGTCCTTGGCTGAAAACCAGGCGTCAGCATACATTAAAACACCTTCATCCCGTCCAGAATATTCTGCAGCACTTTAACTGCATGATGGTGCCACAGCAGCTTCTGACCTGAGAGAGCCGAGTGCTGAAGCAGCATGGGTGAGACGTGTTTCACACAGCTGCAGCAAATTTCCCCAGAGGTCACTACAGCGCATCTTCCAGGCTTCTTTCTCCCATAAGGTACAACGGAGGGGACAGGCTGTGCTTGTGTCCACTTTCAGCAGGCCAGGTGAAGTGCAGAAGCTCTCGCGGCAAGAAGAGGAGCTGCCAGAGCAGCAGGAAATTCCACTTTTCCAAGTGTCTCCTAATTAGCACCATTTCTGGAGGCAGAGAACCTAATCCCAGGGTGCAGGAGTGAACTGGTTATTGAAGGGGGACATTGTCTCATCCTGGTTGGCCACTGTTTTCCCTGCTCTGGAATATACTTATTACACACTGGCATAATCAGACTCTATTTCTCACTCAGAAACAAACCAGCTGGGCTCAGAGAAGCACCCCTGCCCAGCTGGTGTTGTTCGATGGGGTATCCGTGCACATATATCAATGGTTTCATATAAATACAAGCACAAGTGCCAGAGGGCAGCACCCTGCTCTGCTTAGGGAAAACACCCCTACGAGTGCTCCAAATGCCTGCTCACGATGTGTCTGCAGCCAGCAGTTCAGCCGAGCTGAATAAATCTTAATGCTTGTCAGATAGCATAATTATCACATCTCAGAGATCACGTTTGCCTCCCTAGGCCAGGGATTATCAGCCCAGCGAGCCCATCATTCCCACACTTTTAGGGCACTATTCCCTTTTCTCAAAGCTCGCTCCCTGTCTCTCACAGATGCTGTAAAGTCCGCGCCTGCAGGTGGGGCAGCGGGAGGTGTTTCCCATCGCCCTACCCCACAGCTTGGGAACGCCCTTGCCTTCCCCTGGGGCCTGCCCACCCCTGGTAGCTCCGAAGTGCTCCATAACACAGCCCTGGTCACTCCAGTCAGTGCTGCTCTGAGCAAGGCAGCCCCAACCCCGACCGCGGCTTCCCCGGACCCTCAGACCCCACCGACAGCATCTCCTGGAACTGCGCTTCCACAAGCACCTGCATATAAGGAAAAGCACCGCGCGAGCCCTTCTGCCGGGCGGAGAAAGGCTCGGGAGGCTGCAAACGTAACCAAAGGAGGCTGTGTACATCTTATCTGGGATGCCAGAATGCCGTCTTTATGAGCGGAGCCCTGTATTATCAGAAAAGAGGCTATTTTCGGCTTCTTAGCTCACCCTCTGGAGCGGTGGGTGACCGGTGCTGCAGGAGCTCATTTAGGAGTCAGGAGATAGAGAGCCACAGCAAAGCAGCCAGGGATTTCTGGGAACGCGGGGTCAGCCTGCATCCGCACCAGCCTCTCTGCGTGCTTCCAGCAGCAGAGCAGAACAGGGTCCCTGGAATTAGGCAGGTGCCATTAAATTACGATAATTTAAAGCATTTTTTGCCTAACCTGCTAAGTTACTTTTTTTTTTTTAATCCCTGCACCAGAGAAGAGAGGGAATGCAATGGGGATAAACAGACATAAAAGATACTATTTTAATACCAGGATTATTTTAACACGTGCCATAGAATTAAATTCTGCTCAAAAACTTAAATAATTTACCTTGTTTCTACGTGTAGTGCACTAATAAATACATTGCTATAGAATAATTTATTTTTTGACAACAGGAAACAGCTGATAAAAGAAAACCTCTTTTGTTTTGGGTTTACAGACCATTTCCCATGTGTTATGTTTGCTTTGGCTGTCTCTCTGGCATCCGTTGGTAGAGATGAGAATGAGGGGAAAGCAAGGGTGTTGCTCAAAACACAGGACCCCCAAATGTTTTTGCTCCTGTTGTCCCCTTCATAACTGCAGCAAGGATCTTTCTAAACACTTTTCCTCCTCCACAGGCCTTTTTTATGGTAACTGTGTGAGACAGCTGTCCCAGCAGAGCTCCAGAAACTCTCTGGGAATGCATCACAAACTTCCCAGGAACACACAGGCTAGCAAGTCCATAGTCTGAAGGCAGAGGGGGGAAGAAATAGAGAATAGCCTAAATAAACCAACATGCAATTGCTCCCAGGTGTTGCTATGCAATCCTTTTGTGCTTGGCTGGTGACTTTATTTTCTAAACGCAGCACTCCTCCATGACTGTCACACTTGTGCCACTGCCCATCTAACCTCTCTTTCCCTACCTGAAGAGTGAGCTTCCATGTATTTTGGGTTGTGCACGTCCCTACTCTGCTGCATGGCTGGAGGGGCCTTGCAGATGCCCCTTCGCAGCACCTCGGGTAAGAAACCACTTGCTGTGTGCTGAAGTTGTACCTCTGCCCTCTGCTCCGGCTTTGGGCAAACAAGGCAGCCCGGTGCCTGAGGAGCCTGGAGTCCGTCACTTCAGACAGGACTCATGATGGAAAGGAAGAAGGATTTGTTGTGTTTTCTTAATTATGAGCAAAGAGGCTTTGAGAGTACTTCCTGCTTCCATACCTGAGGAACACCAGGACTGCTAAGTCTTGAGGTGATGTTTTTGTTCTTTTCCCCTAGAGAACCTTCCAGAGGTCTCAGAGATGGGAAGAAGCAGGATATTGACTCTTCTCTGCACAACAGTCCTTAGAGCCTGAAAGAAGGGTTTATGTACCCTAAGCTTGTCTCTACTTCCTGGTTCTCAAGCAGGTCCTGCAAAAGCTTTGACCTTCCCGTGCAGGCAGAAACCACCAAAAGGTGCTGTCAAAACACTTCTGTTTTCCAGGCTTTGGGGATTTTGAATATTGCATTGCAGTGATAAAGTAACTGCACCATGTATTTAAAATTGTCTGAGATTTCCACTGTAGACCTTAAACACGGTGCTAAATAGGGCAAACAAAAATAGCTGTTACTTTGACAAGTGCTTATTTAAAGCCTGTTTTGTCAGCATTGCTGCCCTGGTTATGACAGGGAAGTTGTCTAGAAATTGCATAATTACCAATATTAAAGGAAAAGCAAAACAGCACCACACAATTCAATAACAGAGCAGGTCACGTTTGCCGTGGCTGTTGCAGTGTCTATTAAGGCTGCAGCAGCTCCATCTCAATCCATGGCCTCAGGAAAATGCTGTGCTGCTGCTGCTGCTCCTCGCCTGCTGTCAGCCCAGGAGACTGCTCTGCTCTGGGCACTCAGATGGCCACAATGGAGAGTCAATAAGGACCCTATTTTCTTGGTCATCCTCATGCTGCTGAGAGAAAGTAGCATTACTGCCTTTGCTGCTCGTTCTCCAAGTGTCCAGCACTTGTCACCGGAATCTCAGTGGACTCCAATACAATAGGATTGGGGACTGGAGACAGAGGGGAGAAACAGCCCAAAAACATTAGGTGCTCCTTTTTGCACATAAGAAAATTTGCAACAAGTTCAACATCTGAGCTTCTATGGAATAAAGAAAATATTCAGTGTTCTTTCCCTCCTTCCCCTTCCTCTACTTTGTCTTTCCTAGTAGTGGAAAGGAGGTGAGAGAAGATGATCAGCTCAGAGATGCTCTTTTAGAGGCTTGATTTCAGACTTTGTGTTGCTTACATAGCACTCATATTCCTTCTGACCTCCAGGGGCATTTTCAGATGGCTTTTCCTCCTCTTTTCCATGAGCTCAGCAGGTCAGTTAAAGGGCCTATCGGTGTGATCGGTGTATCTGTGCAACAGCAGAAGGAAACTCTGCAGCAAGCTGCACACCAGCTTTTCCCCACCTCCTTCCCTCCCAAGGTTCATTGCGTGCACCAGAGCAGGTTTCTCCCCACCAAAGCGTGTTACACGTGTCCCACTTATCTGAATGCGAGCTTGGTATCGACGTGCTCTGCACTTTGGTCCGGCTCATTTGCTTTCAGGGATAAAACATAGGGAAACTGAGCATTGAGCTCTGGCCTGCTGGTGAGGATCCTCTCTCCCAGTGCTGCTTGCCCAGTGCCTTGCCTGGGAAGAGCAAAAGTAGGCACCCTGGAAGCGACAGCTTTGCATTTAAAATCCACCAGTGAAAAACCTGCTTTAAATGACTTAGTCAGCACCACATCCAGATGCAGTGGCAAGAGCAAATGTGCCATCCCATAGTCGGATTCCTAAGACACCATGTAATCCTCTCCCTTCTTGTAACCTGCTGCCTCATGGGCTGCACGTTTTTGTTTTCTAGCTGCAGGAGCACTTGGGGTGAGGACCCTACAGCCAAGGACTTTCTTTACAATACAGTCTTCATTAATTTTAACAGCACAGACACCCTCTGCACTACATGAGGATGGGGATTTAGGGAAAAAAATTAGCATCATCATTTAATTAAAGATGGATCATAATAATAAAATCTTCACAAAGGGACTGGTGTGGGATTATGAAGAAAACCTTAATTGTGAAATTCTTCCTATTTGACTTCGAGTCTCTGATTTTTCAATTGCAACACAGTTTTTTTAAGAGTTTTGGCATGTAATTTCCTGCTTAAAAAAAATTAGGAAAGACTGAAGTGTTATCTTCAGATTCACGCTGACACCTGTACATGCCACCAGTAGTTGGAATCGCTTCTATTCAAGACTTTTCTCACTTGACCTAAAGGATTAACTGGCTGCAACGACAGGTCACATTCTAGCCTGTTCATTGCAGGCCAAATATCAGGGGAGTTTAGCTAAAATACTCTGCTCTGTGGCAAGTATGTGCAAACAAGCAAATCAAATTTTAGTAAACTCAAAGTAAACTTTCTTTGACTGACAATATAATAATACCAGACTTTCAGTCCCTGCTTCAAATGAGGGGCACTGCCAGTGCTTTCTAAAGATAAATTTGCCAGCTTTTTCCTTTCCCATGGGTGAAAATGTTTTTCTTTCATTGTGTTTGGGAGAGCTGAAATGTTTCAGCTGAAACCATCAATATAAACCAAAAACACCCAAACAAAAAAAATCCCCAACAACAACGAAGAAAAAGCACAACAAAAAACCAAACAAAAAACCAAAACCAAAACAAAAAACCAAAAAAAAGCCAACAAACCATGCTTCAGAAGACATGCTGAACAGTCAAAGCTTAACAAAAGCGACACAAGACTGAAAACAGGACCCTCTCATCCAAAACACTGTATGCCTTTAACAATCCATAGTGATCCCTGGTTGCTGTTGGTGTACCTTGGCAGGCAGAGGATCATCATCCTCCCTTCTTTCAGCAAAGTCTTTTAGACCTGCTGGTGAAAATGAAGAAACTATCATCATCACCAATCCCCCTGACAGTGATTATTAATATTGTCTGGAAGAAAAGCAGGGCTTTGTTCACACACAGGATTTCCTAACGGTGAACCTGTGTACGACATCCCATACGTAAGAGCAGAGCTTCCCCTTTCTCCTGGGCTGACAGCCACGTTCCAGCCTGGGCTCTGCCCCGTGGGCAGCACTTGCTGGGCAGCTGAATGTGCTGTAAAATGTGCTTCAGCTCTGTCGTGCCAGGCACGAAGGCAGGGCTCAGCCCTCCTGCTGCCGGGGGCTCTGAGCCCTTCGGTGCTGGGTGCAGGCAGGAGGGAACCAGGTCCCTCTGCCTTTGCTGGCATCCCATAAATGGATACCAGTGAAGATGTAAAACGCTGCCACTTGTACTTCTCTGTAAAGAAATGTAAAAGCAGGTGCAAATAATACTCTACTATTTGGCACAAAGCACCTGGAGAGCAAACACTCATTTGTCTGTAAATTATTAACAGACATGTTTCCAGCCAAGGTGATTCAAGTGTTTTTATTTTTGTGGCTACACAGATCCCTAGTTTTCTTTACGGTGCTTTTAAATTCAACAAAACAGAGGAAAACTGCTCACGTTAAAAGTTCTTGACATTTTTGTCAGTTTATTTCCGTGAAGCTGAATGCTGAATATTATGAAACAGCTCAGGAATGCTGGACATAAAGGGAGATTTCCTTTTTTTCCCCTTCAGCTGAAATATCTTTTGGCAATAAATCCCCGCCGGAAATGTGCTTTCCCTGATTCCCCGGCTTAATTAGCTCAAACAATGTAAGATATGTAACACTGACCACCATGGGAAACCTGATAACAAAGAGCAGTGATACAATACAAGCCTTTCAAACAGATGCAGCCAGTACCCTGCTAAGACAAAAGTGGATTCAGTGTGGTGTCAAGCCTTTTCTTCCTTCTCTGCTGCAGGAGACACCAGCACTATGGTGAGACAAGTTAATCTTTGCCATGTTTTTCCCCAGTAATGATCTAAAATTGCCAATTCCTCTGTAGTATGCAGGTCACACACTAGTATTTTCGTCAAGAAAGAGACAGCAACTAATGTTGCAACTCCTTGGCACTCAGGATGCATTTGCTGCTATTGCCATAGGGAAAACTATGAGAAAACTGACCCCAGAACTGTCTGCTCATGTGGAAACGAGCAGCACTCCTGGTTGGCGTGACTGTGTGCCCTTACATGCTCCTCTCTGAGAGAGCTGAGGCTGCAGTTTCCTCTGGATTTCTTTGCTAGGCTGTATCCTTTGCAGCCCTACCCCCCTGTCCTTGCTGAGCACTCAATCCTACCCCTGCATCATCCTTCAGCAATGGTTTGCGCAATGGACAGTAAGAAAGAAGGATGTGCTGACTCAGTCTGTGAAGATCCTCACTGCTTTTCCTCACTGCTTTACTGCTAACGGAGTGAGTTCTCCAGGACCAGCCCCTGCCCAGTGCTGCAAAAGTAGTTGCAAAGCTGAAGGAAAGGTGGAAGATCAGGAGAATGAGCAGTGGGTGAGCAAGGACGATGGCACTGCAAATAGAAATACAGCCTGTCCTGCAGACAGGCAGAACTGGCACCCCACCTAGGCCAGAACAAAACTGATGTACAGTTGGGGTCTGGATTGGTGCCCACAGTGTGGATGGTCCCAGCATGTGGTAAAGCTGCTCTCCTCTGGTATTGTTAAAGATGCCAGAGGAGAAAAGTTGCAATAGGCTTTTGCCTATTTTTCAATTTATAGTTTATAATTTTTGAGTTCAGATATATTTATAGATTTCTCCTATACTTGCATTAGAAGCTTGAGTCTTACCACTTCTGCTCCCCAAAATACTCAGTGGACACCAGAGAAGCAGCAAGTATTATAATGTCACAGAGACATGTAGGCAAGTGCAGCAAACATAGGAACAGGGATTTCTTAATCAGAGTGTTTATATTTGACACTTTTTTTGGTTTTGTCATTAGCTGTGTAACTCAAATGCCTTCCAGCAGAATGGTGAAACGACTTTGGCCAGGTCCACCCAGCAGAGCTCTGTTGACTCAGCAATGTCCATCAGGGACATGAAACCGGTCGGAGAGCCAACCTCCATCCATGCCTGATGCTCTGGGGCCAGACACGCCAGCAGGGCTGTGCTTTACTGGCTCAACTTGTTTCACTTGTGCACAGGTCCAGAACTGCACTGCTGCTAAATGTGTGTGCCCTACCAAGGCAGCCCTTCACATACACACCTGGCTCTTCAGAACATGTGAGAAACTCTAAATCCACAAGGATTCCTTCAGAAAGGCTTCTAGAGAAAACAGAGAAACAGCAAATCCAACCAGTGCAGGGCCTAACGACTTGCATATTCCTAGCATAATACCAAATGGAGTTAAGAAAGCCCAACAGCTACCTCTTGATCTTCTTTGTTTGTTGTGAAGAACCAAAGGTCATGGGCTCACTTTTCTTCTGTGGGCTGCCTTTGAAGTGCGGGTGTCATCAGTGCTCTGCAGGGCCCCACGTAGAAGGTCCCATTTGATCTGAGTCTGTAGGTGGCCAGTTCTTTTTGGCCTCTCTGGTTATCACCTTTGTTTCACAAGGCCAGTTGCAATCGGACTGATCTGTTAAACAAATTAGATTCATCCCTCTGGCTCTGCTAAAATGCAAGTGTAGCCCTCAGCCGGGTAAAGTACAGACACTCCAGCTTTATTTATATTAATGTAATTATAGATAGACCAATACTGTAATGGCCAACTTGCACTGTAGGCAGAATAAACAAATGCCTCTTTGGTGATCACTGCATCATGGAGTTTTTTTAATTATAGCCTGCATGCTCACTCTAGAGCATACCTAGAAAATGTGGCACTCTTAATTGTCGGAGACACTAAATGTTGCTCATTTTCCAATATATCAAAGCAAGAGAGTCTACAGAATATGAAATTATTTTATATGCCAGGCATGAAAATATTCCATGCAGCTATTATTAAATCTCACTCCCACAAAAGTCATTGGCAAAATTGCCAGTAACCAGGAGAGACAGCACTTTGGTCTAGGAGGCTATGTTTGCATATGCAGTGAACAAATGGGAGAAGCCTAAGGCAAGGAAAAGAAATATCAGGAATGTACAGGAGATCACAAAATCTACCATGTCAATAGTGAGTGCTGGGCAGCCACACATGGTTTGCATCTGGTTCTCCAAATGAGTCCCATACATGACTGCAGATCACTTATAAAAAAATCCCACTTCATGGAGTCTTATTAAATACTGTTTACTAGGCACAGCTGTGCCTAATTTCTGCCTATATAGTCCTTGGTTTCAGCAGAGATCTTGAAGATGTTCCCATTATCACCACAACTCTGTAAACAAAACTTACACGAGAAAGCCAAGATGCAGAGCTCCTTCTTCATCAACTTTTCCAGGCAGGCAACTGACCGACTACGCTGTCAGTAGAATAACACCAAAACCCTGTTTTTATGCAGAAGAGCTGGTGCGAACATTTTCTTTGGTTTGCCTCCAGAGGGGATAACAGTCTTCCTGGGATTTGGGCCTGATTGTTCACTGTTTTCTCAAAAAGAGCTCCCCCAGGGCTCTGGCAGAGTTTGGTTTGTAACTTCTGAGGCTCTGCCCCTGGAGATCTGCCAAGACTCTGTATTTGAGTGATACACACTCCCATTTAATGGGAATCTACTGCCCCTATCCCAAACACACACTCAGTTTCAGGCAGGGGGTACTAGTCTTTCTCAGAAAATTTCTGCTTCACAGGCACACAAATGTTGCCTCTGAGCAGTCACAGGGCTGTGGGATGCACCGGCTCTGCTGGGCATGTGGCAGATACATGGATGCCTCTCATGCAGCAGAACCTCTGCATCCTATTGCTCGCATATGGGGCGGCTCTGAACCTCGGGTTCTGTGAGTTCATCTGGGCCCAGCCTGTCTGGAGCTGGTGAAGCAGCCAACCCTCCAAATCACTGCACAGCACTCTGTCAGTGTCACCAGGCTTCCCGTACACTTGGCATGATGACTCAATTAAACCAAGATTTTCAGTCTGTTGCCTGGTGTTTCTTTGGCTCGGGCTCACTTAAACAGACGTCT
Source organism: Gymnorhina tibicen (assembly GCA_013399875.1). Taxonomy (NCBI): domain Eukaryota; kingdom Metazoa; phylum Chordata; class Aves; order Passeriformes; family Artamidae; genus Gymnorhina; species Gymnorhina tibicen. The sequence continues at coordinate 5,441,480 of VXAZ01007128.1, read as the reverse complement.
CCATAAGGTCAGCTCAGGAAGGCAATGAAACACGAGCCAGAAAAAAAGTGTGGTTGCTTAGGGCACTTTTGCCAACCTAACAGAAATGTGCACAGGGCAACTGCACCCCTGCCTGATTCAGCTGGTTGCACAAAGTAGAGAAATGTCAAGGAAGATTTTGGATACCTGTAGATATTACGGTAAAAAAATATGCAAGAAACAGGATCCTAAACTAATAAACATATATCAGTATTTAGCCACTAAATTACATTATGCGAGTTCGCATCCAGAGGAATATCAGTTGTTTTCTTCTTGAAGCTTGCAGTTGGTTAAAGGAAGACAAACACATTGAATCATTTTAACTGACTTGTGTTACTGGGGAAAATAGAATATTTCAGTACTTCAGTACTTACGCATTTAAATTTACAGAGGCTAGTCAAGATGATGATGTGTTGCAGGCTTAGAAATGGTCTTTCTGGAGATACACACATCGTTCTTCGCCTGGTATACTTCCGATCTTTATTTACCATGCAGCCAGAAAAAACATTTGGCTTGCTGGAAAAGTGCAGGCAGCACTGAACTTGCAGAATGACTGCTTCTCTGGTGGCACTACCACAGCACTGGTGCCCAAGGAGGCAGTGGCTGGTGTAGTTAGGAAAGAAGGCCTCTCTAAAACCAAGTTGCCTATCTGAACTTTTTCTTTCTCTCTCATTCTTCCCAAGGGATTCCTAAGGATTCATGTGAGCTATGGCTGTGGATATAAAATAGCTTGGCTACTTCTCCATGTGCAGAAAACCTCATCCTGTGCCTGTAAGTTTATGGTCTATCCCTAAGTATTTCCCGGGACTAAAGTCAAGAGATGGCCAAACAGGACTGACACAACATCAAGGAATAGGCTCCACTGCTATGCCAAGGAGTCAGTCCAAAGTCTCCGGGCTGAACATCCCAATCTTTCCAAACATCAGGCTACAAATTATGTGGCTCGTGGCTCTGCTATATATACATATATGCATGTATAGCTATTTTCTGTTAGTGCCAGCTTCCATGTCTTTTAATAACAAAGTCTTCAACTCTGAAGGGCAATCGATTGTCACAGAAATTATTTTCAATGCATTCAATTTGTTTGTACCTGTCTCCAGGTAACCCCAGGACTCCATCCATACTGCTAACCACCATATTTTCAAAATTAAGTCTTTACTCATGAACGCTGCAGAAGGACAAAATCGATCTGCCTCTCATCACACTGTGAATAAAGCTGAGGCTGTAGAACGATGCCAGACCACATATTTATGGCAACATTTAAGCATTTTCTTATCTCCCTTGGACTGTCTTGAAATTTGAGCATGTGCTTAAAACCCTTTGCACTACTGCATTTTTCAAGGTCAAGGTACTGACGGGGAAAGTGGGCAGAGAGCTGTACTCGTCTAACAGGTCTTATACATGACTGTAAAAATTTTGGTAGACCGAAAAGCCTTTCACTAATTTGTTTTAACTGGTGAATTAAATCTTGGTATTCCTCTTTGCCATCTGACATCTTGAGTACCTCATGATCCCAAGATAGATAGGATGATGAGAAAAAATGGAGAATGAAGTTGATGAGATTCAGGGCCCTGGGCATGTAAGTTGCCCCATGCAAGCAAGATGTTAAACCCCAATGACATTTCAGTATGGACTGTGCAAGCTCCACTTCCCCAGATCAGGTCTGAAACCAATGTAGGATTCTACCTTATGACATTGTATTGATGCCAGCAGACAGTAACCCTAAATAAAATAGGGTTCTCATTCACATTCATTGAGTAAATGTTGCTGTTACCTTCCAGCTGTTTGTTACCACCCATCTGCCAGGCTACCATCTCCTGACAACAAAGTTGATGGGAGGGAACCGGTGTCTGAGCCTCAGCAATTATAATTTAGCCACTGCACAGTCTGGCACCTTAGCATGAACCCTCCCTTCGTGGTTGCTTGAACTGAACAGACAGTGAGGCACAGCCTGGTGTGGCTGAGGGGTAGGTACAGGCTACCCACTATTACTTCTGTCCCAGAGGGGTAACTGATGCCAAAGCCCCCTTCTTATGTCAGGGAACAAATACGTGTAAAAGGCAAATGGAAGAGTTCAGTGCTGTACTCCCAGCCGCTGTCACTCTCAGATAAACAAATGCAAGCGTGACTGTGGGCTCTGCCGCAGCACCCAGCAGGTAACCTCCTGCTCCTCCCAGCTGGGTACCCAGCCCAGCCCACACCGATGGAACAAGCACCTGGGGGCTCCCAGTAGAGCTCTGCTACAAGCCACGGCACCAGCTGCTGAAGGCACAGCCGAACTTGCACCAGCAGTGGAGACTGCATCCAGAGGCTGCTATCCCTGTTCTGCAAGGTCCCACCCCCTGCCAGTGTTTTACCCCAAATCCCTCCATTCCAGATGTGTCAGTTCCCATCAAACCTTTCTCCCATGCTCACCCATCCACAATGTCCACGGTAGCACTCACTAGTGTTTCCAAGCACAAGGCTTGCCCTTCACGGAGACTTCTGCCAATTCAAAAAATACAAACTCAGCCAAAGTTCTCCAGAGTTTTGGATGCTGCCATACTTTCTGGAGCCATTACTAAAGAGTGGCAGAGAGGACTCTTATTATGGAACCCACATTTGGATTTTAAATGTTCTTTCCATTTTCCCAGCTCAAGCTTGGAGTTTTATTATATTATTAAAGTTTTATTATTGCAATATATTTTTTAATTATTCTTGTTAATTATTACTTAGCTATATTAGTTACTAGGTTCATCACTGCTTGGAAACTTCTGTGTTAGATCTGGTCTGGATAAATATCAAAAGGTTTGGATACTTTTCCAAAAGTTTTGAATATGCAAAACTGTCTATATTCCTGGAAAGAAATGGAAGTTAGCATATGAAAGAGGAAGAATCAGACAAAGCAGAGAAAATTAAAGGACAGACTCTAGTACCTCCCATCTCTGGGAGAATTTCCTTAAAACTGAGACACAGCATCCTAGTGAGTCTGTTCTGCATAGCTTGTGTCAATTCAAAGTGTTGGGTTGTATCATTACCCTTTGTTATCAGGCTTTCTGTAATGGTCAGTGTTACGTATCTCAAGCCATGTTAGCTAATTAATGCAGTAGATTTTGGAGTGTTATCATCATCTCAGACTCTGGTCATTCTTACAGAAGAGGAAAACTAAATTCACTTTTGAAACTGGGTCTAGTTTAAGTCTTCCCCCAGACATCTGTGTGAGGCCTCCTCAAGAGAAAGATCTGCGGAAGGAGGAAGCCCTTTGGTGGGAATCTTAGAATAAAGTACCTGTTGGTGGTCAACACTTTTCAGCACATCTCATGTAACTCCCCTGGGAAGAAAGCTAAATGACAGTGTCAAAAGTGCTGTGGACAACAGCCACTTGTGTGTCCCTCCATGGCCAGTGAGGTGCCTCCATCCCCACTGTGGTGGTCCCCAACACAGTCACGTAGGACACCTGTCCAGGGCAGCTGGGGCAAAGGAACAACTCTCCCCTTACCACCCCACCTGGGCCTGGAATGGGTTGGGTTTGGTGGTGCCAAGGTCACACCAGGTCCTGTCAAACACGACACTGTTGTGGTAGACTGGACCCCAGCAGAGCACTTGGCTGAGGATACAGGGATAGCTGAAGGGACAGGCAATGCTGAAGACGCTTGAGACAAAGATAATCAAGTCTGAGAAAATCTTACATGTTTTGTCTTGAGTTTGTGTGAAGATGGGGGTGTGAGATGAGCTGGATCAACCCAGAAAGTAGATTTATCTGGAACAGTGAAAACTCTTACAACCAAATCTCTCTGTCTGTCTGGGGAATACCAACTTCAGCAAGAGTTGAAGAAGAAAGGGATGGGCCTTCATGTCATAGAGACAGAGTAGCTCTCTGGAGATCCCCTGTTACAGCTGATGAAGTTACACAGAACTATTTTGAGAAAATTTATGCCCAACTCTGTCCATTCACTATGGCTATAGAAGAACATTTGAACTTGAATAAACTTTTCGAAGAGCCACTTTTGGAAGCATTCAGATATTGTATCAGTTTTACTTTCTGTAGAAGAAAAAGACCCCTGGCAGTTTAAAATCATTTCACATAAACCCACGCATTTTGATGAAAAAGTTTGCACCAAAAATTTACCAAGGTCTAACATGATCTAAGTGTAACTGTACAATTTCCTTGTAAATTCTGGATTTATTTTAGTTATTTCTGCATAGGAATGCCAAGCAATTAACAGCACCATCCACTAACGTATAAATGTTTATTCCACAAAATACTCAAGCAGAACTGACATAAATTAACCATTTCAAATATCCCATAGCTTTTCCAGCTTTTTTTTCCCCCTCCACACACATATTTGATTCTTAATGCTGGGAAATGCTCCATACCGAGCGATGTGCACGCAGAGATTATAAACAGTCACGGTGTGGTTTGCCTGCTGATACCCAGTTAATTCTGTAATCTCTTTCAAGTGAATTTACACCCTTCCATCTTCATGTAATGCCTTTGCATAGGAACTTAGGACACGTATCATTTTGATTACATTAGAAAATGCAATCCAATCTGATTAATTAATCTGAAATAGAGGAAATTTTGATACCAGGAACTCCTCTGCCTTCTAAAACGGAGCTGAAACGTGGATTATTTGTGTTTCAGTATATCCAGGCTAAGCACCAAACTGTGTACAACTTCACAAGGACAACTTTAATGAATTTTCCCTCTAGGTACAACCGAGTAGAGAATTTTTCCATGTGTAACAGACACTTTCTTTTTCTGCAGCACTTTTGTACCTGACAGCATCTTTGTACGTTATTTTAACTTTTTCAAGAACAAGACAAAATTGTTTCACCCATTAGAGAACGTATAGCTCAACTGGATTAATTTTTCAGTTGATATCAGTGGTAAATTTAGTTTAAAATAATTTACATATAACATAGCCAAATGCAGCATTCTGAGTTGAGAATGAATTGTAATTACTAAATTACAGTTTTCTTCCAGTCAATCTTACACCCATCTTTAAGAGTACTCCTATACTTGTTTTCCTTGAGACTTAATTATTGTACACCCTAAATATGTCATCTTCTACTTCTCATTTGGCTACAAATAAAAGTTTAAAGTATTTATTTTCCGGACTATTAAGGAGAAGATTTTCAATTTTTCAGCTGTATATTTGTGAAAATATTTTATCTGAAATAACATATTATACATTAAGCTGTAATGAATAAAATTGCCATTATTTCTGCTGATGATGAGAGAGGCGGAATTTAAATTCAGACATGTTGGTAATTTTAAATTCCTTCCTCCCCCTTGAAAATCAATGAAAATGAAATCCATAACTTATAATCCACATTTAGAATTGTACTTAATAGCTGATGACATATGATATGACCTATGGGAAGAAAATAACAGAAGGACTCTCAACTTGAAGAAATTTGAGCGTAGACATCTAGGGAAAATAATCCAAAACTCAGTTATTCCTCAGAAGGGAAAATGAGGAAAGTAATGCTGAAAGAAGCCTGAGGGTGATAGTAGACAGTGTATTAAATGTGACTGAGCAAAAAAAGAGAAAGGGAAATTTTTGGCTGCAAATTCAAAGACATCACCTCCTGGAAAAGGGAAGAAAAGATTCCACTCCATATGGCTTTGGTGTGACCACACTAGGAATACTAAATTCACTCCTGGGTACCTTATTAGCATCTAAAAGGGCAGGTTCAGTGGAGAGCAACAATAGTGTCTAAGGGATGGTCTGGGCTGACTTTATGGAAAGATTAAAATAGTTTAGGGGTGGATTGGGGCACCTTTTATTCCCATGGAGTAGCACTTTAATTTTTATTCCATTCTTTTCCCCTATATTTTAACAGGCCTACTTACAAAGCAAAGTATTATGGACAAGTGTGTAAAAGTCTGGCCCTAAAGGTGTATGTATTGGCTAAGCAATGAACAGGGGAAGTTCCAATAGACATCTATGTATGCTGGAAGGGTTATTAACACCAGTGGGCATAACTTGCAACAGGATGATATTTGTAATGACAAAAATGAAAAAAAGAATGAAAACTTATTGACAGGTCTTTTAGGGTATTGATTACTCTCCTAAATTAAATGGTGCATCTCTTGATACATTTAAAACTATGCTTGCAGAGCACAGGTGATTGTACTCGAGAGAGTAATCCTGCTCTGGACAGGAGATGGACTAGATGGCTTAGTGGGTCTGTCTCTTTCTACTTGCACCGACTTAGAAACCTTAGCAAGAGATAGGGTGTTACAAGACACTTAGTAATAAAATATGCCCCACTGTCTAATGTAGTATTTGGCCAAAGCCCAGATAATTCCTGAAGTACACCTCAGGGCCTCATAATGACTCCAGTGCTAAATATCTTAGTCTCACCTCTGCCTGGCTGGAGCAGTAAAATATTACACAGTGTAAACAAGAAATCAGTCAGTATTACTAAGTTGCAGTCTCTAGTGGTAGTGTTGGGGAGACTATTTGGATCTGCTAGAAATGGTGTTTAGATCAGCTTTGTGCAGGGTTTAAGTCTACTAAAGCCTGCCTAGAACTGTTGCTCTCAGAGAGTTTCCCTGCCATGCCCTCTTCATGTAGCATCTTCTCCTTCCTCCTTATCCAGGCCCAGGACTTCCGTCAGGAGGTGGATCATCACCTCATCAGTCAGGAAAGAAGTCCAGATCCTCTGGCAGTTGGACCTGCCACCCTCTGACACTGCAGACACTCAGCAGTGACTGTAGGTTTTGGTCAAAGAGGGCTCCTACACTGACCCCCAGCAGCCCCAGTGCACCCACTGAAGGATGCTCATCACCTTCCCCAGAAAGCTCTCTCTCCTCCAGCACTCAAGCAGGCTTTGTTAGCACCTTCTGCTTTGTGGCAGAATGGTTTCTTTTACCTTCATAGGTCATTAAATCTCTATTGATTTCAAGCAATTGGTTCTCCACGCTGTGCAGACTGTGTTATAAATTACTGACCGGGTGTTGTAGTCCCCGAGCCACCAGCTGGGATGGCTGGGGAACAAGGGGGCTCAGCAGCTCAGTGGTGGGTGAATTCAGAGATCTAACACCCCCCACAAGACAGCTGGCCAGGATCCCCTCACCTGGTCTTGTGACCTGTGTGAGGAGGGTCCCCCTGGTTGGTCAGCAGCCAGACAGTCACTCTAACCTTGGGTCACACCACATTGGCCCTCAGCTGTTGTCCCTCCCCTGTCTGTATCCCTTGAAAAAGAACTTGGCGGGCGGAGCCCGTTCTCTTGCTACCTGGCCAGCCTGCGTGCCGGTCAGAATAAACATCGGATCCCTCGCAAGAGCCATCTCTGGACTCTTTACTTCTGATACCGCTCGAGCTAGCAAGCTCTGTGTGGGCTTGGCCGCGTGCCTCCATCGCACGGGTCGGAGAGAAGCTGTATGCGAGGTGCCCGGACACCGCCAGGAGTTCCTGAGCCAGGAATTCTTAGGGAAAAGCAACAGTGTCCTCCACCAGCCAGGCCACACAGCGACACCCGGGGACGTGAGTTGCTTTGGCTCCCCATCTCGTGTATTTAGCAGTGAGCTTTCAGTGAACACTTCTCCCATTACTCTTGTCCAGTCCCCACACAACAGCAGAGCTAATTTAAGCACAAGGCAGAGGAGGGCTTCCACTCTGGTCCATTGGCTAGGGAAGGAGGTGTAGTTGCCATGCTGCAGGTAGCAACAGATCTCTTGTTATCTTGGATATTAGACTGCCATAGAGGCACTTTCCCAGTGCAACAGTCTGATCTTGAAAAAGAGCTTTTCCCTGGAGCTCCCTGGGCAGCTGATCACCCTTTCAAAGAGGCCCACTGGGATTTTTCATCACTATTTAGAAACCAAAATTATGCAGACTGGACTTTAGTTTAATATCGTATTAAGGTAAGTGCATTGTCATCCTCCTGTAACAAACATTACATCATCTTTATAACTAGTAATATTTTTAATGTATATATTTCACTAGCCTGATAGTGTTTTCGGCCTTTTAAAGTCACACGAAATATTTACCAGCTTTGCTGTCTGAGAGCACTACAAAGGCAGCCAGCCCCATGAACATGAAATGGTTCACATTCACTTCAAGTGGTGTTCTGTGTGTTCATTACACACACACATACATGCACATATGTGGGTATATACAGAAAATTACACACAAAGGCCTGCTATAGAGAGGGACTGTATATGTATAAAATCATTATAAGTTCTTGTCTCTCACACAGTCCTCAGTGTGTGTGAGTGCCAGAAACTAGATATGACATTCCAGACTGGAATGATGCAAGGAAGAAATATATTGCATTTATGGAAATCATTCATTTTCCTTGTCTTGGAACCTCTTGAATACAAATAATATTTTCATTTTTAAATTTCAAAGTGCCGTCCTAAGAATGGGTAAGAATCATTATCTGCATCTGACAGTTGGAGAAACAAAGAGCAGACTGTTTTAAGCAGCAGTCTAAGGTCACATGGCGTAAATGAAGTCAAACCTCATCTCCCGAGCCTGACTTTCCCTTGAGAGAGCACACCAGAGAGCATACCACTTGCAACTTTATCAGCTGAAACTCTTCAGTGGGTATGCTAATAGTATTAGCAACCCTGAGCCCCCACAGATCACCACTGAGTTTTCAAATGATCAGGAAATTTGCTTTAAATGCATAAGATTAAAACCGCCAAAAAAATAAACTTGTGTTTCTTATATTTGTCTTCTGTTATCAGAGCCTTCGGAGTATGCTAAGGAAATAGTTTTTAGGTATTTCTACCATCAAAAGATCCAGACTTCTTTCCTTAAAAAAAGAGGTGGGGGTGGGGAGGGCAGTAGTAAGCAAACAGCTCAAATACTGTAGATAAAATCTGGAGACTTGTCAAAACAGTGCAGAGATCATACCTATTTCTGGCACACGCTGAAGGCTGCTCTCTTTATTAAATGATCTCCCCACCCTAATCTAACCTAAAAGCAGATCTTGTTTTCAGATCCCAGTGATGACTCCTGAGAATGATAAATGTCTATCATCACCTCAGTCTGGATCCTCCAGACCTTTTCAAAAGTGCAACAGCTTGGGGTAGAGCTCAGACTATGCCACAGGAGCTGTGGGTCTTTCTGAGTTGTTTTAACCCAAGAGCTCATGTGGCTAGAGCACAGCAACTTAGAGCAGGGCACACCCCAGCTTTCTTTTGCAGTCAGAACTGTTCTTCTCCCAGTACAAGACAATTCATCATGTTCAGATTGGTAATGTGGGACCAAAGCTGCCACACAGAATGTTCGTCCAGCCTGAGCTCATTCCTCCTGCTAAAATTTGCTGGTGGGTTAACTCCGTGCTGTGAAGCTTTACATCAGATACTGTTTATCTGCACCCTTCTTAATTCATGCCAGATGAAATTCACAACTCTGAAGCAGTGATGTTCAGTTTAAGTGGTTTTTTCCCTCTTAAGACCTGTCTTTTTCAAATGTCTCCAAATTAGACAATCGCTAGGGGCACTGATAGTTGTTTTCCTTTTAAGTCAGAGGCACTATTTGCTTTTTCAGTTCCTCAGTTGTTTTATCTCTTATTATGTTGAATCATTTTGAAAGCTATATCTTCCATTTAAAAGTCATATCCCATTATCTAGGAGGGAATTTGAAAAGGTCGGTGTTAAAAGAAAACACAAGCTAAAACAACCCCAACACTCAAGCCTTCAACACTAACTAACCCATACGATATTGAAGGTTAATTAGACTTTAAGAAAATGTGCAGGCAATACATGTGGCACGCTACTGATAAAATGACATTGCTTATAATGAATTAAATTATTGTAGAACCTCAATGAGGCACTAATCATGGGCAAACCACTGGAAAAAAATTAATGTTTCTTCAGCCTGGGATCTCCTTCAGCTAATAAACAAAACAATAAAATGTATCCCTGTGTGTGGTCTTCAGTTTTACTCAGCCATAATGCACTTGCATATATGTTGCACAAAATAACAGCTGTAGTATATGACAGCCCTGGAAATACTGGGTGGTCTCTGAAGAGTGTGAATTAGCAGTACGTTGTGGGGTTTTTTATGGGGACCACAAGATATCAATTGTTTCTCCATATCTGCCAGCATTTAGGTACGAAACAGACACAGTAAGTACTGGGTAGAAGCACATATGGGCATTTGAAAAACTGAAATCACGTTAAATATGTTACCCAGCTTTCATTTCTCTCTCAAAGTCTTTAAATTGCATGCCGGTGCACACTTGCTGGAGTGTGAAAAATAAAGTATATGTTGTGACTGGATCTCATTTTTAGCAGAGAAAGTCTGAGTGTGTGCCCTGTATATAATATGGGCATATAATGTGCTCTGCTAATAAATAAATCAATCTGATCTGAGAACCCAGTTCTTGTTTTTCAGATAAATTGTTGACAGACTCTGGTAAATGCAATTGCTCAGATTTCTTCATGCTGTAACCCTTGAAAATATTACAAATGCTTTTACAACAGTAAGTCTGAAGACGCAGCAGCACACAGAATCCATATTGCTAACACATGAATGGCCTTTACCATCTGAAGAGCCTTCATTATATTCCTCTCAAAGACAGACATGAAATGCGTTTGACACTATCACAGTTTCACTGGCTGAAATTTCACTATGTGATCTCTCAGGCAACCCTCACCTTTAGAGGAAAATGCAGATCTCATCTACTTGACTTTGCTGTTTCTGAAAATTCAGAAATCCAGACAGATGAAAATCTTATGTTTGAAAGAAGTGGGAGGAGAAGGTCTCCGAGAAATAAAGAATAATTAGTTCTACGAACTTTGGTTTGATGGCACTTGGATGCATTAAGACATCTGCTTCTTGAGAACCTGCTGGGGAGCATAAGTGACAGATCCTCACAGATGTGTAATCACAACATGAACACGGTTCTGCAAAATGCTTAATGGAAAGGAGCAGGCAACATGGAGTCATCACAACCTTAATTCAAGCTCTTGAAGATAAGGCATTAAAATGTCTTAAACCAGATAATGTTGGCTCCCATGTCAGTTCATCATTAAACTTATTCCATCTGTTTGGGGTTGCAGCCCTGCCTGACTCCCTCTGAATAGAAATTGATGCATGAAAGCATCACAGAAGCGGTTCTGTCTGTACCATGATTAAAACACACACAGAGATATCTGTTCGGACTGTTACACAAAATAAAAACACATTTTCTTCCTTTTGCATTCCTTCAAAACACATCCGTCTTTTAACCCAAACCTTTAAAAGGGTGTCCTTGTCACTGCAAAACTGAAGAAAACACTGGAAGTTGGAGCACACCTTTTCACGGTTTCCAGGCAGTGTGTATCAGCCCGGAGCAAAGAAGGGTCTGGTAAGCTGTCTTCCATCTTCTCAACTATCCTTATCTCCAGTTCTGTTTCTAAGGTCAGTGAAAAACATACAGAAGTGATTATGCAGGAACTAGCTCTGAGGGATTACACTATTTGTCAAAGTAGTAACAGTGAATTCAATATGCGTAAATCTCTTCTCCCTGTGCAGTAGAGCTGTGCTCTGGAATACCAGTGGGATATTGATAGGAGTCATTTCCTAGGCAGTTTACCTTTGGGGGAAGTTTGTGGTTGATATAATAAGAAACCCATTTTTTTAAGAACCCACAAGTTGCAAGGGACAGTCCCATGGGCCCTTTCTGTCAACAAAAAAAGCTGATTTGCTTTGCATTTTTATCAGTGACCCGAAAAAAATATTAAATCCTTGCTAAGAAATTCAGCAGATGACACAAAGACTGGGGGTGAAGAAAGAAGAGAGGTCACTGATGCAGGCCGAGCTATTAATAAGCAAACAGCACATTTTCTAATCCACCCCAATATAAAGATGTAAAGCAGCTCTGACTGTAGTAGGTCATTACAGGATCTGACTCTGCCCTGGAAAGCAATGACAGCCTGATCATGGAGAATACCCAGTCCCTGAGGAGTTGTAGTGGCCGAAAGACCAAGTCTTTAACACAAGGGTGAGATAACTTTGGGGTACAGAGGTTGTCTCCTGGGATGTCCAAGGGCACCTAAGGGCTGCCAGAATATGGGCTCCCAGTGAGGAACACCAGCCTTCCACGCTGTGATGTCCCAGAGGCTGCCATGTGATATGTGAATCTGGTCAACAAGCCAAACAGGTTTAGCCCACCACATCACCTTGTAAGTATTTCACGCACAATCTAGATGCAGCCACTTCATCCCATCTTGGTGTCTGTGGGCTAGGAGGGTGTTAATAAGCTGTAAAGCAGAGTAGGTGCAGAAAATTTGCCTCAGGTAGTAAAAGGCTGATGCTTTATCACTGGAAAATGAATGGTTGGATTTGATCAGCCTGTAAGAACAGAACTTCATATTGGGCTGTGTGGTACAGAAGATGGAGGTGTAACACCATCCAGAAGCTGCAAGTTGAAACTGGGCAAGTTCAGACTAGAATTTAGAAGTGCTGATGTTTGACTACTAGAAGAACCTTCCAAAGGTTTTTCTGGATTCCCTGGCCCTCTCAAATCAAATTTGAGATTTGATTCCTTTTAGAAGAGCATCAGATGAGCTAAGCACAGCAATACCTCTGCCTTCTTAGTCCACAATTTGATGAAGCCTTCTCTGATCTTTCCTTTCTCTTCCCACATTTCAGAAAATTTGATTTAGAGGGGACACCCCCATAGGAGCATCACAGCTGTTTTTGTTGACTTTCTTTCCAACTGGATGTTTCAGACGACAGTCATAGGCTATGCTAGGTGAGGTGCCAAAGGAATTCAACTCCCATGTGATACTATATTACTGGGCCTGGTAAGGATTTCAGGCAGGCCCGAATGGAGAAATCAAGCCAGCTTTCTTCCTTCATACAGACCAGGATTAAATCCGGCACTTCCCACTTGAACAAAGATTTGTCTTTTGCAAATATTTTTTGGCTGAGAGCAAGAGTGCAAACATGCAACTATCTGAGGGCCCCTCTAGAATGGGAAGTGTCGTTTGGGGCTGGGGATCCAACAGAGGCTCACCTAATAAAATCAGCTGGGGATGTCAGCGTATATAGGAATTTAGCTGTCAGTATATGAGTATATGAGGCTATAAATAGGCTTTTGGAAAGCTTGGAAGCATACACAGTTATTGCTTGTTATTTTAAAATGTTAATGTGGTTTTCAAGCTCATGAAAGAAATGCGATTGCTGGTGAAGACCTGTCTAGCCACACAAAGGATCAGCAAGAAATTCAGGTTCTTCCATCCCACTCAGCCTTGCCATGGAGGAAAGACCAGCTCCTGGTAAGTTTTGGTTTTTATGAACAATTTAGCCCTCAGGGCCCTCCGATGGTCTGAGCCAGTGTGGATGCCTCCTTTGTGATATAGATATATGTTACCAGACACTCATTTATTTTTCCTCATTTTCCTTCTTATTCTTAAAAAAAAAAAGCGCTGTAGCACAGAGTTTGTCTGGGATTGCCGAATGCTCCCAGGGACATTTACAGGACCTTTCACCACACCTGTAGTTACTGTATCTCACTGGAAGGACTCAAGGGAGATACTTTGGCAAATATGTCTCTTCAAAACTGCATCTATGCATTGGATGGTGAGATCATCACTTTAGGGCTGGTGGTTTCTAAAGAATTTGACTTGTGACTCCTAGCAGGTTCACTCACCATTTGGTGCTCCCTCCCAGCAGCACACAACTGGAGCCCAAATGGTTTCACCCTGGGTCTTGGCAGATTCTGTGTCTTACTGTGAAATTTGTTCACATTAATTCCAGCTAGGAGGAAAAAATCAAGCTGTTCAGGGAAATACACTTTATTTTATCTTTTACTTCAGCTTTTATCATTAAAAAAGACCATAAGTTGGTTTCTGGGCTGGATGAGTCAGATGGAGCTGATAACCATTAGCACTGCATTAAAACACTGAAGTCAAAAAAACCCCCAACTTCTTGTAAACATCTGATTTTAAAAAATCACACACCAATGGTCAGAAGCTGACAGAAATTATAGCAATAAGCACTTTCACATGGAAATAGGTTTATTACCATCTTTTCCAAGCTAAACAATTTTGTGATTCTATGCATTTGCAGCAGCTGGCATGAGCCTGGCACAGTGCCAGCAAGACCACCTCTCCACCTGATCCTAGGAAAAATACCAGCAAGCCAGGGTGTATTCTCTTCTCAATCCCTGCGTAATATACTCCCATTGACCCCTGCATGAGTTTAGTGCATGTGCGAAAAGTGTGGTCCAAAAAATGAAAAACAGTCAGTTTTGCCTTTTCAGTTGGTGGACCTGTGAGCAAGGACAGGGCTTTAAAAGACTCGGGTAGAAGAGATGTATTTTACTACATCACTAAAAGCTAAGACAGGCTACCCACCAAGGAAAGAATAAATTAATCACAAGTCACAGCCATACGAAGTTCTTAGGTAAAATCAGATTTGTTAGAGGGTGTAGTGGTTTGGTTTGGCTTTTGTTTGTTTGTTTTTTAAAATCAACAGAAACTTGCCTTCTGCATGATGCACTGCCTGCTCCTGAGTCTGCCCACACTCAGATTTCAAAGCACATTTGTGTCTTGTTGAGCTCTAGTGTTGTTTGGTTGCTTTTTTTGGTCAAGGATTTTTCCGTATGATTACACTCTAAAAGTGTGCCATAGATTACATGGTCCATAACCAGGATACAAGGAGAGAACACAGGTCTGCATTTAGGAAAACATCTTTAATCCCAATAGGAGCAGCTTCAAACATTCAGCCTACAAACTTTTGCATTATTGACTTGGTTAAATGTAGGGACAATTCCTGCAAATGTCAGGGATGTTCACAGGGGGACAAAATTGCTCATAATTAAATTTAAAGTGAAGCAAAAGAGCCTGAAACAGTTTGCAGGACTGGGCTTCAGGTATGAAAAGCACAGTGTTAAAAACTTGGTGTAACTCAAATCCAGTGACTTTTGCATTTATTCAAAAAGACCAAATCATGTCAGATTTTGTCGACTCTTTAGTCAAAAGGGGGTGAAAAATACTGTCTATAAAAGAGGTGAATGAAATGACCTGTGAGGCTTTATGGGTAACACAAAAATCACTATTGAAACAATGATCCCCTCACAGTTGAAAACATTGACATTTGCTGACGAAATTCAAAAGTCTTGAACACAGTGCTTGCTGCTTAGTCCAATTTCAAGTCAATTGAAGGAAGCAAAATACAAAGAGAAAGGTCATATTGACTTAGTATAACAATCTTAATGAATCTTGGCCCTCTGTTTTGCACTTCCAGTGGAAATATGAACTCAGTGGCTCATTCCCTTTCTCTCTGTGCTGACTCCAAAAACACAGGTAGAAGGAATAATCTTTTGCTCAGCTTGATCCCCCAACAGCACCATGTCTCTGTTTAAGCAGAGCCTAAAAACCAGCCTCCTTATTTTTAGAAAAAACATTTACTAAAAGGAACTGTTGTTGACAAGAAAAGTCACTCATACTTGAATATGAACATTTCCAGCACTCTAAGTATGAGGGGAAAGCTAAGTAATTCGAGAATCACAATCAATAAGGAAGAGACTCTGAAGGATTTCTGTACAGGGAATATTTCTTTGCCTCCCAATAGCATCGGCTCTGTGCTAAACCAGAGAATTTTTTGGGACTTCTGTTGCTTGTGGGTGTACCAGTCAAGGATCAGCACTCAGCTGAGTAAGATACTGTACAAATGCAGAACAGAAAGACAAATCTAAGACTAGAGCTCAGAGATGGATGCAGACAGACAGCTGGGGGAATAGAAGGAAACAGTGGCATTAAAATATTTGAGTCCTTATTTCAGATAAACAGTGACAGGCACAATGACAAAATTTTCTTGCATTTTTTTAAAGCTGCTGCTTTCTCTGTCAGCCCCAACCCTGCCATCCCCCAAACCTAAATGAAATAAATCAGTCTGATAATAATGACTGAGCTGTACTGGCAGCCAAGGTCAGAAGTCTAGTGAAAGACAAATGGTTAAAGTTTACTAAGCAGTTACAAACCACCAAAAACAGGTCTTAAAATGGGAAGTGTCAGGCAAGCCCTTAATAACAGGTAATACTACCAGCCCCACCTATAATTATGGTACTCATCTCCCCACCCTCTGAATGTCACTCGTTTCCATCAATTGCAGGCTTCTCAGAGCACAGACAGTGCCTTGGCAATGTCTGCACGCTGCCTTGCAAAAATGGGGTGATGTTTTTTATCTGAGTTTCTGAGCAGATGCTGCAATACATGTATTAAATAATAACAGCACAAATAATAGCAATAATAACAAAACAGGAGTCTCAGCTCTGCACAGATCCAGCTATGCCGATGCTATCACATCCCCTGTACCATTTCAGGCAACCTTGAAAGACTGTGTGTAGACGTATTGAAAGGAATACATTTACGGAACATCACATAGTCCCCCATTAGGAGATTTTTATGATCACATTACTATGTGCTTTGTCTTCAAACGGAGACTTCCCTGGCTTTTCCACCCATAAGCAAGAAAAAATACTTGCCACACTCATTATCAGTCTCTTGGTTCAGATTTTCTCTCTGATGTACAGCTGCTTAATTTTGTTTCTCAGTTCCAACAAGACGTATTATTGTCACCTTTTCCATAACAATTTCCTTACACTTCTGAAACTAGGTGACAGTCAAGGATATTACTATGAGCCTGAAACTGGTACATACTAAGAAATGTTTTAGATGTGAAGAAATGGTTAGATTTTTTTGTTTAGTCATTATTTTACACATTTAGTACCATTTGGGTTAGGGGTTTTTTTAAAATTATGTCAGTGCTTACTCATGAACCTTGTAATCTGTTTGCTCTATTTAGGGGGACTTAATGAGTGTGCGAATCACATGGAAAATTCTATACTTGCTGATTTAATATGGGGTGCTTTTTAAACATCTGACTCAATGTTCAAGGAAGAATAAAAAATAATAAATATATGGGATGAATTTTCAAATAAATGGGGGTTTGTGAAGCAAAAGTAGGGAAGATTTTGAGAGACTTAGTGCCTCAGTGAACAAGATCCTGTGTATTTGTAATAATATAACTCACAAATCACAGTAAATCAAGTGTGGTGCTTTGATTCATGAAAATATGCAAGAATAGCCTTTTAACTATCAGATCAGCTCCATACTGAGCCCTCACACTACCAAAAGGTCAGAATCCAAAAGGGTTAAGTATTGACTGACAAGAGGATGAAAGGGAAAGCAACGGAATGTAGGTGTATAAAGGTCTTGAGGGACATTCCTAAAAGTCAGTATCAGTTTTTACACTTCTTGCACAGGACCAGATATGAATTTCAAATAATGAATAGATTCAGATCATCTGTACTTTTCAAAAACGTGAAACTCATATTTATCTGTGCCCATGCCAAAAACTTCTCTTCTTTTTTCTTGCTCAAACCTCCATTATTTTGAAAATTCATGCTAAGAAAATAATTATTTTTACTCTCTTTCACCCATTTTCACCTGTTTAGAATATCATACCCTCTCCTGTCTTTGACCATATAATTTGTACTGTCACTTCAGTCACTGAATTATGCAGCCCAAGAGTTTACAAAAGAACACATGGGTGAAATTTGTTAGTCACCTGGTGTGAAAATGTGTTTAAAACAAATGGGTTTGAAAGCAAATAAAAACTTGGGTGCTGGCTATTTCCAGCACCACCAAAAAATGCTTTGGATCCTAAATGCAACAAGCAGGTTAGTGAGTTATGGGATTGTGCCCCTGCCCCTCAGTCCAGCTACAGCAGAGCCTTAAGAGGGATTACTGCCCTGTTAAAGGACCTTCCGTGGTGGCAGTGGCAGGATGGGAGACTCACAGGGTGAGAGGTTGACTACAAAAGGCCCTTGGCGATCTGTGCTCAACTTTCCTTTTCTTAGGGCCAGGATGATTTGGTAAGAGAGTTTGCTGGCAACCTGATCCTCCCTGGAGTTGTGGAGATCTTCAAAAGAGATGTGCTGGCAGCTGATGTCCCCCCTCCTCCTGTTGGGTTTTTCCCGTTCACACTGCAGATCTCTCCTGTAATAGGCCTCCTGATCAGCTCCTTCTTCTTTCCACAGCACAAGCTCAGCCATATTCGAGTCTCTTAGTACCATACACCACATCAGGAAGCCTGACCATATTGTTTATGTGGCAGAACGGCTCCACTCTGCAGTGGTATTAACCAGCTTCAAAAAAATAATAATTTGAGAAGCTGTGTGGCTTCTATATAGGAGCAAGAACCTAATGGTTGAGAAAGGCAGTGGCAAACAGAGCAAGACTAGGAAGGCAAAGGAAGAAGCTTATGAGGAGGAAATAGCTACCAACCCAGACTTTTGACTTAGGGCTTCCCAGAAACCATAGTAGCTTTGTCTCTGTCCCACAGGATTTCACATGCACCAGGGATAGATAAATCTGTTGGCAAAGTTGGCAGAGTCCTTTCCCCACTCCTGCTTCTAGAGGTCCTGGTGCCCAGAACTAAAAGCTTCGCCCAAAGACACTTTACAAGCCATCCCTCTGTGCTAGAGGAAATCTGATGCAAAGAAAGAGAGCCTGACTTGTCCGGCTCTGCAGAAGGGTGAAAGAAGAGCTCAGAAATTGTAAAGCCATGTCCCAGGTCAAAAACTTCCAGCCATACAGCACCTGTGCCCTGAGATGTGGCGCTGCCCTCTCTGGACTGGCGAGTAAGCTGGCTCGGGATGGGCTGCAGGGAGCCCTGGGCACATGTAGCAGTACCTCCACATGCTGTCTCCCCTGCAGCCCCACGGATGTTGCCTGACAAACTATAGCCAGTGACACTGCTGTTAATGGCAACAGCTCTTGGAATGGCTTAATTCAAATCACACCTCTCTGGCAGTGCACAGGGAGAAAGGTGGGTGGAAAAAAAAGGCAGAGCCAGCTCAGTAGCAAATATTGACACAAAACAATAACAAAACATTATTGTACAAAACCAAACAGTGAACAGGTGAATCTATGGATGAGCACAGCCCATGAAAGGGCTTCAGACTCATGCATTCATGTTCAAATTTCTAGTGCTAAAGAATACAGAAATGGAACCTGCATAAGAACAGGTTGCAGAAACTGAGAGGAGGTAAATAAAAAAAAAAGTCATTTATAATTGCACAGAAGGGCAGATATTACCAGATATAATAGAGCACTAAAGCAATTGCTCAGTTTGGGGCTCGTTTGTTAATTTTTAATGAGGATACTCCTGCTGGCATCCCTTAACTCTTGACAAATGCTTTCTTGATTAGGTGCTCAGCACCAGCAAGGATTAGGCTCACACTCAACATTCATAGTAAAGCTTAATGTTTAGTCACATTAACCCATGAACAAAAAATAATCTCTACTTTGTTACAGTCATACATACAGCATGTTGACCGTCACACTACCTGCACTGTACATTGTCCTACACTTAACTATCTGCTTTTCTCCTCTTCTTCATTTTTGTTCTTTGCTGAGGGAGGAGTGGTTTATGATGGAAAATTAACAGCTTGTTGTACCTTCTCTCCCCCTCCATTTAATTCATCAGGTTGCATGTGCTTTCTTAATGAAGCCACCCATGATTTCCACCGTGTAGTGTTTCGTTGTGCAAAGTCGCTGTTCTCAAACACATGCATTTCTGCTGGGTAGGCCTAGGTCAACCACAATTTCCCTGAGTTTTCCTGATGAATGCCAAGCAAGGCCTTTTACTTGGCAGACAGCAAATTTGCAAAAGCACCTGCTAGCAGGAGCAAGGGAGGATATGGAGTACTCCACTAGCTCCCTAAATAACCTGAAAACCTGTCCCTCAGTCCTGCTTCAGATCTCCAGTTTTGATTTGTATTTTCCTACCCTGTGTGATGTGGTCCTGATAACCCCAGCCAGGCAGTGCTTAGGTACTTCCAGCAACATGAAGCAGTTAGACGGATGCACAAGTTGTGAAATGTTGATCCAATTCCCCCACTGAAATCACCTGCCAGCAAAATACGGACATCCTTTGAGAGCACGAACAACACCCTGACTCTTAAAAGCAAGCTACCAGGAATCTGAGGGAAAGAGTCTAAAGCACCACTCATTTGTAGCACCAGCTTTACTTAGGAGAAAGGAGACACTGACTGGGCTGGGGAAATACCTGCAAGGAAGTTTGCGAAAGCGCATTTTCACCCTGTGCTTCATATGCAGAAATGCTATACTATTTACTCACTCGGATGATGACTGGGAGACATATTAGCATGAACTATTACGGAGATGAATGCCTCAATTTTAGGAATTCATATCCCAGTTGTTACTCTGAGAAAATTGCTATGGACATAGATGGAAGCTGAGCCCAACTAACAACTTAAAAATCAGATCTCTGGAGTAGACATGAAGAAGCTGCAGAAAATGAGACAGGAGTTTGATACAAAAGCAGCCTTAAAACCAAAACCATTTTCACTAGCGTGGTATATACATCTCTGCTTAACTGATTATACGTTTTCTTCATTGGGCAAAAGGGATTTGAGACATGCAAATTCTAGCTTAGGGATGAGTTGTGTAACGTCACACTTGCTCATGAGTAATCCAATTGACCTCCCCAGGCCGCCTCATGAGAGCAGGCGCTCCTCACCGCCGCTGCGGGTTGCACAGGCGTGGGGTTTCAGTGCACTTCTGCATCCGCACCACCGCGGCTGCCCTGCTTCGGCACGGGGGCTTCGTCAGGCTGCTCTGAGCACCACAATGCCGAGACACAGGGGAGAAGTGTCCTGTGTGAGACATTAGTTTGATTAGTTCTCTTAGGATACGCACGATACTTTTTTTCACGATTGTAGAAAGAACGTTTCAAGGTTACTCTGTGAGAATAATCGATCTTTTAAAACACACAAGTTCTCTAATTACATGTGCAAAGAAAACAGAAAAAAAGCAGCGTGTGTGCTGTGGCAATGAAAAAAAAACTAGTAAAATCAGCACAGCTGAGCCCCTAATTTTGTCTTTTCACCCAGTTTCAGACAATTAGGTCCATTAACAGTAAAAAAAAGGGGGGAAACAAAAAGATAAAGAAAGAAGCATGTGATTAATTTTTACAACACAGTGCCCAAATGAAAAGAGACCACTTGGCTTCATCTAACTTCCCATCTTCGTAGGCTGAAGAATGCTGCAACACACTACTGGTACATGCCTGTAAGGTAACTAGTAAGCCTGTATGGCTTCCATAAACACTACATTTACCAGAAGAAAAAAACAGTAAAAATCCCTGCTTAGTTCACTGCTCATTATACAAGCCAAATTGCAAAGAGATTTTTTTTTCTCTGCAATGAAGTAAATGGAAGAGCCAACACACACAAATATGCATCTGTTACTAATGAGATGTTTACAGCCCCTGCCTTGCCAATTGCACGTATGTAATACCTCGCTGCGTCCTTACCTATAGAGCTCTGGTTAAGAGACAATAGGTGCAAATTAATGTCTAAACAGACATTATCTCTTCAAGCCTGGACATGACTTGAAGCCTCGTTAAATATTTTTAAATGCCACAGCTTTCTACTAAGGTTTTAAAACCCTTTCTTCCACTCTTTGCTGATGGTAAAAATGTTCGGGGGACAGGACAAGATATTTATAATAACAGGACATTTTGCTCTGCACTTTGTTTTAGCATGTGGGGGGAATAATAATTGTATTCAGACTTGAAATGGCTTGGGTTACGCAGTTCAGAGCACAAGCACCTGCAGCAAATTAATTTGTTGTAGCACATTTATTATCTCATAGCTTCTATTTAGGCTGCAGCTGTTGCTATTATGTTAATAATGTTTTTTATCACCACTGTATACAACAGGTTATGGTAATACAGAAATTTTGGGGTGTGGGGTGTCGGTTTGGTTTTTTTTTAAATTTTATTTCTCAGAAAGAAAAAAGATGGGGGGAATATAACACACAAGCATTGATCAGGCATTTAGCCTTCTGTTTATTAGCTGATTTGAAAGAGAATGGGCAAGAGAAATTAGAAAAGAGTAACAATAGACAAAGATGGCGCGTGCAGAATTTGTGAAAGCAAAAAAGAAGAAGAGATGGGAAAAAAGAAAGAAAGAAAGAAAGACCGAACACCGCAGTGCTGGGGTGGTGAGTGTTCGGGTGGGGGCGGGGAAAATGCTGCAGTTTTCGTGAAATAATAAGGTGGAAAAAAAGGCATACAAAGAGTAGGTTTTTCATTGTCTGTAAAATATAAACACAGATGAATTCTGTCTTTGGTTTGTTCATGCTTTTCACTCTGCACAGCAGGGATGTTCTTAAGAAGTTGCCCTCTGCGAAATTTCGCTAAATGGAAACCGTGGACCCTGCATGATGCGATTATAATCACACCAGCCATTCTTTTTACATAATTTTTTGTTTAAAATCCAGTAATGCTTCTTGTTTTTAAAACATATATCTATATCTATACACGCATCTAAACCGGTGCTGGTTTATGTCCCCCCAGCAAAGTGCAGGCTGAAGCTATAACTGGCTGTATCCCATCCGCAAATCTCCATGGACTCAAAAACAATATGAAAATTTTTAGCTGACAAGAACATGTCTGCTGCCTGCAGTCACTGCAATAGCTCACCATGTTGCCTACTAACCAAAAGATCAAAAATTATCGATTTCATGGCGCTGCGTGCTTGGGATAGAAAAGCTACTTTAAAATTTGCATTATTTAAGAAATGAATTAAGAGAAAAGACTCATGTTTAAGAGCACTTTGGAACGTAAAAATGGCTTTATGTTTTAATC
This sequence comes from Gymnorhina tibicen, assembly GCA_013399875.1. Lineage (NCBI taxonomy): Eukaryota > Metazoa > Chordata > Aves > Passeriformes > Artamidae > Gymnorhina > Gymnorhina tibicen. The sequence continues at coordinate 5,418,840 of VXAZ01007128.1, read as the reverse complement.
TTATCAATGATTTACTATAATTCTATTATTTTTAGCAGCTGGGGTCTGGAAATGATTTTTTTTTTGCCGATGAATTTAGGATTTTGCCGCAGTATACATCTGCAGTCCCAGAATCCTCTGGTAAGATAATCCCTCCTGCGATGGGGAAACGCCTTTAACCTTTTCGTGAATGAAAAATATGCAACCATTTTGAAATAAAAAGGGGGAAAGAATGATGATTTCTAAGAGCTGGAATGAAATTTACTGTGAATTGAAAGAACAAGGAAAGGAAAACATACTGTAATCGCGTTGTGGCGTTGGAGTTTCTAGCTGTTGTCCCCATCGCTCCTACCCTTTCTCCAACGGTGTCCGTAAATATGCCTGGAGTATGGTGTTACCCATATCTCACGCGGGTGAGAAATCGAGAACCAAGACGTTAAGAAATGCAGTGCTTCCTTGCCATAACTGCAGAAATGCTACAACCACCACAACCTCCATGCTGCAGGCTTTAATTTTGATTACCGGTCATTGAAATTCATTTGACCAGTGGATTCGTAAGATGACCAGGCTGCGCTAGGGGAGCCAAGCCTCTAGAAAGCGTGAGGTGTTTACAGCTGCTCGGGGCTTTCAGCTAGAAAGGGAGAGGGAATTTTTCTGCGGCATAAGGAAATTCTGAAGCCCTAATCCGTGCGCAGCCTTGTTCAAATGAAACTACTGCTCTGATAGTCTCATATTTTCAGACTGCACGGTAATTAAGAAAGAGTGGTCTGAACAGAAAAATCAGGTCTTAATGATTTACTATCTTATGTTTTAAGATTATATATTACAGCCAATTACTCGGAATAAGGAAATCTGGCCTAAAGCTATTGAAAGAAAAAGGCAAAATTATAGAATCAACTACCTTTTAAAAGACAGCTTCCTATATGAGAACAGCTGTATATTTAGAGTATTGAAAATTAAAGGGTTACAACTCTCAGAAACCAGGGGTTTCATGTGGACAGTCTGATTAGGGACGAAGGATGTTGGTGTCACACCTCTGCATCTATTATTGTTTTTTCCTGTGTTTTTGGACATCTTTTCTGCCAGGGTGCCTGAACACAACCATTGCAATTGTTTTAAATGAGGAGTGTAAGACCCGTAACCATTAAGAGACAGGCACACAGAAATTTTATAGGAAAATTTAAGTGCTGCCATAGACGCGTTGATGACAACGTTTTGATCAGTATTGTGGATTTTTGCTTACATAATAATGCATTAAATCTTGAATATAAAGCCGTCTTGATATTTGCTTGGCTAGTAGTAATTAAAATACACGTATTGGGAGATGCAATACTTCATGTTCAGTCTATTCCATTGCTTAATATGCCAGTAATCAGATATACTGATGAGTAATGCCTCAGCTGTTAAATCAGCTGGAGATTTTTTCTTAGTTTCTGAAACATACCTGATAAATAAACTGTTGTAGGAATTCATGTGTACTGAATTAAAGAAGGAAGTATTAAGGTACATTGCATTTATCCAAAACAGGAACACGGAGGGAAAGAACAACTTTTTTTTAATAATCAAATTGGTGGCCAATGACAATTCTATTTCTGATGCTTGCAGCAACATCTATAGACTACTTCAATTTATATCATTTGAACCAGTTAACAAGATTTTTTGATCATTATCTTCTGTACTAATTTATTACTAATTTGTGGGGTCTTTCCTTCAAAATGACCCAGATAGACACACACTTTTTTTTTTTCATAATTTTTGAGAGAAGTAAAATCTCACCATTATTTTTATTTTGACTAATTCTATTTTTCTTTGTCCATAAAGAACCATTTTTTTCCACTGAAACTGAGCCTGAACGGCATAGCTGTTTACTTTAACAGAGTAAAGACCTTGATGTGTATTAGTAAAATGTAGTCTCGAGTATGAGGCAGAAGTTACATCCATTAGTCCTGTGTCTCAAAGAGTGCTTAAATATTGCAAGCATCCCCCTCTCTTTTCCCCTTCACTCCTGTACGAAAGTGAGACTATGTGACTTTTTTAATACGCTACAACGTCACTTTGCCAGAAGAAGACTCCTTTCCTTTTTTCTTTCTGGTTAAGAGGATCAGAATGATGTATTTTTTTGCTGACAAGTGAATATATATTTAGTCAGTATCTGAAAAAAAAAATCTGTAGTTGATTCTTGAATATGTTCCTAGAGCATGCACAGTTAGAAGCCAATTATGCATACATTTTTAAGATCCATATGGGAAATCAAAGATTCAGGCCCAGAGCCCTAGATATTTCTCTACTTGGTAATTTTGCTTTGTCCTCATATTAGTACCGTGGCTACTCATTTGCTACTATGGTCCTTACAAACATAGTTAAATGCCAAGATTTCAGAAGGAAAGGTAACCATCTAAGTTTGCCTTTAGCTGTTTCTTATTTTTAATTAATGGGCTTCCTACTTTTTACCGTACTAAAAGTTGACTCTCCAAAAGCAGTGCTAAGGATGTAAAAAGAAAAAAAAAAAAAGGGTTAACAAAAAGATTTAAATCATTATCTTTTAAAATTCAACCATGAAGCTCTCCTTTGCACTGAGGATTTCTTACTGCAAGGATACACAATGGACATGTTAGGAGACTGCTTGACCTTTCGAAAAAAAATATGTCTGTAGCATATTCTTCTAGTAAACTGCCACCAAAACAAACCTATTAAAGTATAAAAGAGCTCAGAGGAAACTTCTGAAGCTTCATAGACACACTCAGTGCTTCTTGGGGAGGAAATGAAAAAAAGTAGAAGAAGAAGAATAACCGGACTGTTCGTGAATTTACTGATGAAGCCCTGCACTGTAATATCCCATATAACATTTACTCTTCTTGTTTTGATAGTGGAATTTGACACACTGTATTTTAGAAAAATTAGAAAGGCAAAATGTATTTTAGTAACATTTTTATAATTGAAAGAATACTGACAAGTTAACCATAATTGCAATTCTCCTATTAAGATACTTGTTTTTCTGGAGTAGGGGTTTCGGGTTTTTTTAAGGTGCAATTTTAGAAAATGTTTAGATACCTAATAGCTAAAAATTGCAAAGCCGATACGAACCAAATTTCTACAAGCAATGTGTCTAGATGCAGAAGTATCCTAACCACTTTGCAGTGAAACAAATAGAGATTAAAATTACAACAACCCATGCAGAAGTAAAGCATCCAAAAATCAACAAGAGTTAAGCATTAGGTACTAAAGGCCTTATGAAATTTATATATATATATATAAGTTGTATGTTTTAAACCTGTTTTTAAAAGGGCTAGTTCCAGTTGTCCTCGTCAGGTCAAAAAGAAAAGCGGTCCACAGTTCAGGGGCCAGAAGCAAAGACACGGACTGTACCCCTCCTGCTCCTGCAAAATCCAGGCTCCAAAAGCCCCATCCCTGCAGACCTCAGGGGGTGGGATGGCACACAAAGAGGCTCTGAAAGGTATCTGGGACCATGCAATGCATCAAGGGCGTTTGACTGATTCTACTGTTGTTATCAAGTACCCAATAGAATTGCTTATAGTGAATTTGGCAATAATGCCCTATAGAAACAGCACTTTGAACTTATATAGTACCTTTGATCCAGGGATCTAAGAGGAGGGGTCTGTCAGTATTACTATTCCCATTTTACAGAGGGTGAAACCGAGGCAGAGCAGATTTTCTCAAGGTTGCAGAAGAAGGCAGCTGAGAAAGGAAGGTGGACAAAGAAATTAACTCTTCCCCCACACACTTTTCTCTTGTTTTATTGCTCAAGCCAATCTTCAGGAATACTTTCTCTGGCTCTTATCTTAAATTGGAATCAAAGTTCTGGTGTCAAGAACAACAATGTCCTTCTGCTCATAGCTGCACCAAGTAACTCCCCAGGAAGGTGATGAACACTCACAGTCCACTGGCCTGATCTGGCAGAATCTTCTTTGCCAACTCGTGCCGACAGCTGCCCTCATTCTTGCCCTTCTTTTGACCAGTATAGACAAAATAGGTAACCGTCCTAAGGGAAAACAGCATTGCCTTTCCAATGTCATATGAGTAGTGACAGCTAGCCCACACTTGGGACGCCTCCCCTGCACTTGCCCCACTGGATTGTGGCCCCCTGTCACCCATTCCAGTTCCACCTTGACTCTTGTATGCAGTAAGCCTTGCATTATTCTCCCAACAGCCCCCCCCTCCCAGCCCAGGAGAAATCCCCTGTTTCAAAAAGCTCCAAATTCAAAAGAAAGCAGTTTACGTGAAAATCAAGCAGCATTGTGAAAGAAGTTCCTTCAGTCTAACACTACATGTGACTGAATAAATCAGCGGGGGAAAAAACAAATCTTTAAGTGCAACTTTCTAAGTAGAAACTTAGAGCCCGTTTAAAACAGGATTACCAGAGGGAAAAAACTGGCATAAATGTAGCCCCTCTGTGAACTGCGCATCTCCCCGCTGGCTGCAAGAACTGCGGAAACTGGAGGCTAGTGGGGGACAGGAGGCTGCACGAAGCAAAACAAGAATTCAACCCCCCGCATCGGCTCGTGCCAAAGCAAATTTATAGTGCGGGGGGAACAAAATAATATCCATCTTTCGCTAGCAACGGATGTTTTCCATAGCCACGTTGGTATATACGGTCCTTGTTTCATCTGGAGGGAGGTGTGAATGTGTTTTTCCCTCCTGGTATGTTAAACACAGACTTCGCCAGTGCAAGACGGTGCACGCAAAAAGTCTGTAAAACATTCTGCTGTTCAAGCCCGAGCACGCCGAGAAGAGGCCGCCACGGACGTGCCTTCACACGCCGCGAAAAAGCCTTGTGCAATTCGTATTTTCCTGTTTTTTACGACTCGCTAAAGAAGCGAGGGGCGGGCGGGGAGGAGGAGGTGTTGGGGGGGGGAAGTTCGCTTCTCCCATTAAAAAAAAAAATAAATTGCATAACGAGATACTTTCTTTGGCAACTGCTTCCTGACAAATATTTACAAGGGCAGAGCGGGAGCGCGTTTCCGCCGACGTGAGCGGGGCCCGCCGCCACCTTCCAGGGCTCCCCCGAGCTCCGGGATGAGCGACGGGCCGGGATGAGCCGAGGGCCGGGCTCGGCGGCTGCCCCATCCCAGCGCCAGGGCCGATTTTCCACAGCAGCCCGAGCGTCTCCCGGACTTAGCGACGCAGGGGTTTGGGAGGACGGAGTTTCGCTACAGTTGGTGCCGTGCGTTAAAAAA
>VXAZ01007128.1:5272822-5412974 GCA_013399875.1 Gymnorhina tibicen | reverse complement strand
TTTCCACAGGGTGGGGTGGGGGAGAAAAAAAAAAAAAAAAAAAAAATTAAAAAAAAAAAAATTAAAATCCCCAGGCAGCGAATCTCCAAATTAAACGGGGAGGGGGAAGGGAGTAGGAGGTAGAGAGTCACAATCGCCTTTCGCCCCCTCCTCCCCGCTTCCCTTCCCAGAGCGGGACCCCGGGCTGATCCCCTCAGTCGCGTCGCATCCCCTCCCCCCGCCGCCTCTACACCCCTCAGGGCAGCAAGTTCGCTCCCAGGCCGGGAACTCGGATCCTTCTTTCCCACCTCCAGAATAAGGTGTCTCCGCCGTGCTCCCCCCGCCCCGACCAGCCCAGCCCAGCCCTGCCCTGCCCAGCTCGGCCCGGCCTTCCCCCCCAGCTCGAGCCGCTTCCCCGCTCCCTGTCTCCCTCCGCCCTGGGAGCCGGGCACTATTTCTCCTCCTCCCTCTGCCTGCCCTGAGCGCCGGGCGCCTGTGGAATGCCGCGCGCGGGGCCCGGCCGCGGCGGCAGGATACACAGCCGGGCCCGCCGCTCGCTATAAGAACCTCCTTGTGAGCGACGCCATTTTAAGCCTCTCGCTCGGTTCGGCGCTGGGAGCAGCGGCGGCGGCGGCGCTCGGGGGACACAAACACCGCCGCCCCGTACGGTCGCCACCCGGGAGCCAGCGGCGGGGGCACCGCCGTGAGCGAGGAGGAAGCGGCGGGGGGACAAGGAAGGAAAGACGGACCGGACCGGGATCGCCCGGGCAGCAGCAGCAGCAGCCGCCGCCGGAGCCCGGGGGGACCCTGCGCTCTCCCGTCCTCCAACGTTAGTGCCGCTTTCTCCGGCGGGAACTTGGGGCAAACCCGGGCCGGGCCCCCCTGCGGCCATGAGGGGGTCCAGGGTGTGCCCGGCGGGAAGTACGGGGCTGGGGGAGGGGGAGAGCGGGAGTGGGAGGGAGGTGGGGGGGCAGGAAAGGAAGAGAGAGAGGGCTCTTGTTTTTGGGAGGTCCGGACAGCTGCGTGGCTGCAGGAGCGGCAGCTGCAGCTCCCGAGGTGTCTCTTGGGAAGCTCGTCCTGGGGCGAGGGGGTGGCTGCTCTGGTCTGCGGGAGAAGGCGAGTCCCTGCGCCCGGCTCTGCTCTCGTTTGCAGCAGAGCCCGGAGTACTTTAATGACCCTTTTTAATTATTATTTTAAGGGTTCTCCCTACCCCCCGCTTTCCTTTTTTAGGGTAGTGCTAACTCGCCGGTGGGCTGCAGATCCTCTTTGGCGATAGGAGGGGGAAGAGAGCAGGGTACGGGTTTATTTGTACCGAATATAATTAATCACGGTCACTGCAGTCAGCGGGAGATAACTAATCTGTTGCCTTGTGGGGTTTCGGTCTTAGTGGCATTGCATATTTGCTGGAGAGGTTATGCTGCTGCTGCTGGGTGTCACCGAAATGAAGCTTCCCCGGAGCTGGGAGCAATCAAATTAAGTTTTTTAACACCCACCTTACCAGGGTCTTGTAGGGAAGGACTTGGGCTCCGGGCGGTGTGGGGGCTCCCACGCTGCGAGGGGAAGCGCCCGCTGCTTCCCGTGGCCGGCTGGGGGGACCACGGCGGCTCCAGCCTCCCGAAGTAACGCGTTCCTGACGTGTGGGGATCAACTCGCGGTTACTCCCAGAACTATCTAGGGCACTTATTTCTCATTTCTGTAGGAACAGGGGCTCCAGGTGTGTTGTTTTGTGGTTTGTTGTTTTTGTTTGTTTAAAAAAAAAACAAAGCTTAGTTCATCTCTATTGTGCATGATTAGCTGCTCCTAGAGCAACAAGTTTTCTTAAATTTAGAAAAATCTTGAATTGTTCCCTAGTTAAAACTCGATGTAGGACGTTGGGCAGTTTCATTTTTTATCTCCTTCCAAAAACCTTCTCTGAAGATTATCCCTTCTGGAAAGAAAGGACAGACTGTGCGAAGGTACCACGGGCAACTTGTGACTTTAGGAGTAGCAGTGTTGATCTTTGTAATCAGCTACTTCTTGATCTCTTTCTCATGGAGCAGCCATTGTTCTGACACTCTGTATATTCCAGACATCTGTGGTCCTCCCATCCCCCAAAGTATGCAAGTGGTGAATGGAAAGAGGCTGGGCTGGTATGCTGAGGTCGACAGACGGAAATCAAGGAGGGGTTTTAGTAAAACAGGATCTTTATGTGCTGAGACTACAGTAAGGGCAAAGGCAAGAAAACTAGCTGAAAGAGGGATCAGGGTTTTCTTGATACTAAGTTCAGACACACCAGAGAGCAACTTCCCAGTTACGATTTTGCTTCTGAATGACAAAAAGGTACTACTGCAAGGCTCCAAAAAAAAAAGCCTAACCGGCAAAACTTACTGGTGTGTATTGGCCCAAGTTATAATGTGAATTTCAGTACCTAACAGTCCAGGAACCTAATGTTGATCTTGCACTTTTGATAAAAAGGTGCTGACAGCTGCAGGTATCTGACTACTGTGTCATTTGTGTAATGGCTGGTACTGTTGGAAATGAGGCTGCCTAGGTATTCAGGCAAGAGTTTGAGACTCTCTAAATTCAGCTGTTCAGTACAAAGTCATACTGAGTGTCTCTCTGTTCTGGGGTTGTTCTAAAGAAATGTCATATTTGCTCATCTGTTAGTTCAGATATTTTGTGTTTAGGTATAAACCGATATCCAGGGGAATATTCACTTTGGTCTGTATGGCTGATCATTTCACAAGGTCTAGGGGGAAAAATAAGTAGAAAACACCATGTTGGAAAGGTTCTAGGAGCAAGGAGATTTAATACAAAGTAAAGCTTAATTGGAAAAATGAGTTCTTCAAATGCTCTGTTACAGCCTTATCAACCCAAGCTTCCTTTTTCTTGCCTAAGCTATAAATAGACTGGGCTCTTTGCATGGTGTACGGGCCACTATGGACATCAGCAGTTTGCTCTTGACTGTGGTGTGTCAGTAACTGGTTTATCAAACCTTGGCTGTGAAACCTGGTTGCCCTTCAGACATAATGATTTCTTTGTGAAACAGATGTCCATCTGTCAGGACTCTACATCTGAATTAGCATCCTGAAATACTGTGTTCTGAAGAGTTAAACTTGAGATTTTTGGGGATATTAAGGCAAGAAGTTAGTACTAGCGGTGTTCTAATTTTGCGGTATTTTCAGGGGTAAAAAGGGAAGAGCCAGGAATGGAGCAGGAAATATGGCTATCGGAGGCTTCTGTCTCGGAAACTGAAGGCTGAATGTGCTGTCTGAAACTCCTGGATAAGGATGTTTCTGCAGAGTATTGTCTAGTAGGCAGACTAGTGTGCAAATACGGCAGTAATCAAAATCACTTACGTTAATTCATAGTTAAACTGGTAATGCAGGGGTTGTGGTGATCATGCAGTTGCCTGCAGCAAAACTTGCTCTGTGACTGTGGTAGCCTGCATACCATGGCAGGAAAATCAGGACTGACCTTACTTATCTTGAACATCATACTTCACAAAGCCTGATAAAACCTGTGAGAAGCTGTGCAGGCAGCTGTGATTTGCTCCTGGGTTCTCACGACGTGCACTTGCAAGCTCTGAGCCCAGTGCCTTGCTGGGTGACTGGGTGGGAACCTAGAAATGGCAAACTCCTTGGCAGTAAGTATTGTGTGACTCTTCTTGTCTCTTTAGATAAAATTATTATCCTGGCAGGGCAATATTTCTGATTTTCCAGTTAAGTACCAATTGAATTGGCTAGGCTTGGCAACATAAGAGCCTGACAGTGGTTAACTTTTAATATCCATTTCTGGCACTTGATTCCAAGGTAAAACTTGCTGTAGTCTGTGATCAGGCTTGAGCCCAGGAAGGTAATGTGTTAAACTGTGCTGGCGCTGTGTGGCCTGTGCTGCCTCTCATGAGAAGAAAGGAGCCAGAAAAGTTGTTTAGTTTTTTGGGATTTTGTTCTTTTCTTTTTTCACTGACAGGTAACTTCAAGTGCAAGGGAGAGAACTAATGGAAATCTAATTCCCGCATTTCTATCTGTGTGGAACACCAAATAGATGAGGTGAGCAGGTGATACATACCTGTAGCTCAGCCTGACCTCATGAATCTCTTAACTCTGATGTGAAAGCAAATGCATGCCATGCTTTTGTTGCCTTGGGAAGTATGGGTGCAAATGTTGCTTTACAGAAGAACTTTTTGTTCGTGTTCCAAGTTGACTTTAGGAAACAATGTACATTGGCTGGATTAGTATTGCAGAAGTGAAGTGCTTGCTCTGTTACTTAATACTAAATTAACTCTGAAACCTTGTTTGAGGACTGACTTAGAAGGTTGAAAATCTCATATTCTATGTTGCTGCATTTAAAAAGCAGTATGAGCTAGCTGGATATTGCTGGAGTTGGCAAATGCACCATGTGCACTGTACATGTATTTGCTGGAACCAGCATTTCTGGGCTGACTTACTGCGCTAAATAGACTTGTATAAATTGGAGAACTTTGCCAACTCTGCAGCAACTGTAGCAAGTAGTTCTGTATTGTCCTGGCAACAATTCAGGTGCCCTCCAGTGGCCAGAAATCTTAACATCCTAGAAGTGCTGATAAATGCAGCTGCCTTGTCAGTTTGCCTTAATTAAGAGTGAGTTGAAGAAACATCTTTTAGTGTCAGACTTCATTAGCATGTTTGTTGTTTAAACAGTCCTTTCTGGAGTGTTGGTGTGCGTTATTGTAAATACATAGTTACTCTGACAGGCAAGAAAAGACAGCCACTTTCAGATTCATAAGTATTTCATTAGTGTCCGTGTAATTATGACTAATCACTCTGGTTTCTTAAACAGTGGAGATTAATGTTTAACATCCAGGTTCAGGGCTGGCTATGTGGTTGCAGTCTAAAAAGAAACTGGATTATGGTAGATACTTCCTGGTTTGGAAGAGATGGTTTGCTAAGTTGTTCCTGTGTTGGTGTGGAAATGGGCATTTCAAGTTATGCACAAACAGGAGGGAAAGGTACTTCTGTAACAGTGTCTGTTGTTAGTGATGCACGTGATTGTGTGAAATGACTGCAGAACCATGGTCTTTTTGACACACAAAACTGCGTGGGCAGGGAAACTTGAGGTCTGGCAGTGGTTTTGTTCCTGAACTTTCAGTGTTAAATGAAATGTGGTATAGTATTTGTCTGAATTATCATAGGTTGCCTCTAAATGATCACAGTGGCAACTGGGTTTTTTTGTATGTGACTAGGTAAGACTAAAGATTGAATTTTGATCCTGTCTACTGCCAGCTCTACTACAGTAATCTTACTCAGTGATAAGTACGGGCACATGGACCAAAACCTGTAAACCAGTGCATATTTATTACATGAGTCCTGCTGGCAGACTAAACCTTGGATAGAAACACTGGCTCATCCCTAACCAAGGAAGATGGGAGTATGCATAATGTAGATATCTTGTGTCCTGTAAATAAAAGATAGGAGCTCTCTAAGCTGTGATAATAAAGCTGATCTTAATGTTTTGCCCAGCCATGAGGATGCTCAAACTTAGTGAATGCTGCACAAAGCCCTAGTGGGAAATGTGTGCCAGTGACCCAAAGATCTCAAATCCATTGCTGAACAGAAGTGACTTAGTAACTGTTCTGAGGTTACTTGCTTGTGGTGCTGGTGCTTAGTTGGTCAAAACGATTAAGACATAAGAGTAATTGGGTTGATAATCTTGTTGTGAACTTAATGCAAATTCATAAACTTGAAACTGTCTTAGCAGTCCTTTAATACTGAGCTACAAACTGCTGTCAGGGGATTGATATGTACATTATGTGAGGAAGTTCATTACTTTTGTTCTCAAGTTGGATGTGTAGCACCAGAGTTGTAGTTGAAGCAGTTTTCACGTCATAACATTTAAGATTATCATCAGCTCCCATCTTGGGCAGTTAGGAGGATACTTAGGTACTTGATGTCTGTTTTGCCAGTTAATAGAAAGTTTTTGCTAGTGCTGTGGTATACTTGCCGATGAAAAGCTCTCTTAAATCATTACTTTCAAACATGACCTGATGATTTGTCAACTTGAACACAGCAGCTGCTTATAGCTCTTAGAAGTGACCAGAAATTTCTAGAAAGGACAAATAAATACCCAGGGCAGAAAGTGTTTTGTTTGCGGATCTTGTTAGAAGCTGCTGGTATAGTTGCCCATGATTTTGAATGTCAAGGATTGTGTTGACAGACCTCTTGTTACTCCTGAATGTTCTCTAGGTAAAGGGCAAAAAACTGTGCTGTGGATCCAAACACTTAATTTCTGAAGTGACAAGATCCAGTGCTGTGAGATTTCAGCTCCTGCAGTATGATTGTAAGTAAGAGTGTGTGACTATGTGAGGAGGTGCTTTCTTTACATTGCACAGGATGCTCAGCCATGTGCCTCTGGCCAGCATCAAACAAAATTATGTAGGGCACTGCTGATAAGAAATTATGGTGGTGGGTAACTGTTACCAAGTCCATTTAGACATATCTGTGTCCCATCAGTCTGTAATTTCTACCAAAGTTTCTCAAGAATGTCTGTCCTGAAGAGAAGTACTGTGCATCTCCTTTCTTTCAAAAGGAGAACCTTTATATGATACTGCCAGCTTCATTTTTGGGGAGGCTTCCTAGCAGGTTCTACAGTTTCAAAGTTTGTCTTGTAGAATGATAGTGCAGATTGGTGCCAGGATAAACTTTTATTTCTTTCTTAGTAACTTTCCTGATGTGCTTGCTCTGAATTCTCTTCCAGGTTCTCATAATTTTGTACATTAATTATCTGAGGTATTTGTTGGCTGACAGTGGCACTCAGACCAATGTTAGCTCTTGCTTTATTGACAATTCTAATGGGTTGTTTTTAAAAGGGTACTTAAACCTTAGTACCTGTGAAGACCCTGATGAATTGCACAAGCTGTTAGTGCCTTCATGCTGTGTTAGTTGCCCGGAGCACAGCACGGACAGGGCTGCAGCTGTAAGAGACCCATCTGCCAGTGAAATCTCCGACCTCCACTTCTGATACCTTTTGTTACCTGAACTGTCAGTCGGTGCAAAGCTGCTCTTCAGCAACTGATTAAAACTACCCACGTTCTGGGTGGCTTTCTGTACTTTAGATGAGCAAAACAAAATGTAGCTCTTGCTACACTTACATTATAATCTCAACTGCACTTGAAACTTAGGAGTTGTTGAACATTGCAAGCTGGGTAGGAAGTATGATTCCTTGCTACCCTGCTTTCTCTTTTAGGAGGAAGGGTAAGGTAAAATGGGTGAGTGTCCTGTCATATCAGAATACTCCGTAGTGCTCCAGAAGTAAAGTGTAGCAGACTGGAACCTGCTGTCTTAAAATTCTTGTGGCCCCTTTTCCTCCTCTGCCACATTTGCTTAAGACTGTACTGACTCAAAAACAAGCCTCGGGTTTTTTGGAACTTGTAACCTAAGTCTTTCCTTCGTTAGACATTTTTTGAGGAATATATTCTCTTTTTAAATACAACTAACCCAGTGTTTAAGTCTAGTCAAGACTAGCAGACTGCCTGCATTTCAGTGCCATCAAGCAGTTGTAATCAACTTGGAGAAGTCTAGCAAGAAAGAAATATTTACATGTTTGCTTTAGCCAGTAGGCAGATGAATAGAAACCCTGCTCTCTACTCTTGGTCTTAGATTGCTGCGAACTGAAAATAGAGAGGCAACACATTATGTTGTGAGTGGCATCAAGTGAACTCTTACTTTAAAAAAAAAAAATCCTTGCAAAAGCTATTGTAGGGAGGTTCTTCTGCCTTTGTTGCAGAAAGGAATTTTTAGATAATTTCTAAGGCAGAAGACAGGCTGAGAAGCCAGAACAATTGATGTAATAGTGATCTGGGATGCCTGAAGGAAAAAGAAAATAATGAATTGGAAATAAAGCAGCAAAGAAAAGTGGCTGAAATAGAGGTGACTTGCAGTGAGTGTTGGCAGATCTGTACCCCTCTCCTGCTTTAAATCACTGGATTGTCTGAGCTAGTTTGTTGTCTCTTTCAGCATGTATTAAGGATATTTAAGGCTTGGAAATTGGAACCTTTTAACCACTGAGTTCAGCAAAGCAGATACTCAGATTTCTTAATTTTCTGAAGTTTGTTAGGAAAAACAAACCTTAGACTTTCAGTCTTAATATATATAAGAGAATTTAAAGACCATTTTAACACTATTGTGTATTCTGGGTTCAGAATCAAATTCACTATGATCTGATTAGCTAAATCTAAGATAGAATGTATTGCTGTTTGGAAGGCATCTTCTAACTTTGTGCAGGCATCAGTAGAATGTGTTGTCTGAAGTGTTCCTGCTTGGATAAAGTCGAACTGGATGGATTACACAGAATACTGAGTTTATCACTGGAGAGAGGAGAAATAGCTCACTAAGCAAGAATAACTTAGTGGTTGGGGGGAAGGATGCTAGCTAAGCAAATGTTGCTTGAGGAAACAACCAGAGCAATTTTGCCACAAGTTGAAGTTTATAAATGAGTCTGTTCAGTTGCAGTCCAGGATCAGTAAGATGGATTTCAGTGTGGGCCTGTGTTGTGGCATTCAGGTCAAGATTACTGGTAGCTCTTAGTTTTCAGTGGAACTACTGAAATAGTTTAAGTTCCTACATCTTGGCACAACCCTTAAATATAGTCATACTACTTCATCTCTTGCCATGGCGCTTCTTCTAAGGTAGTGTGGTGAAGGCTATAGATGAATGTTTCTACCATGTAACCCAAAAAACGTAGAAAAGTTTTAAAGCTGTGAAAACCTATGAAATTTTTTCCCTTTTAGAGGAAAAAGACTACATGGTTTGACTTGTTTCCTTTTGATGTTACATACTGTTTTAAGTTTCTTTCACTAGGTTAAATGTCTTGTCATAAGCCACCTGAAGACATTTTTACCCAGTATTAAAAATCACCCTGTTAAAAGCAGAAGGAAGCCTGACATTAAAATAAAATACATGAAGTTTTATACTCTGGTTCCTAGTACTGATAATAAGGTAAACCTTAATTTTGCTATCTCTAAAAATATCCAAGTGGTGCATTGCTTTGTTTAATGTGATAATTTACAGCCCATAACCATTATTCAAAAGCCACTTTTCAGTGAGTTTTGTAGTAGCTTTTGTCCATTCAAGTCCTAAGAAGCACTGATGTGCAGAAATCAGTATTGGTGGATGACCAATTTCCCAGTAGTCAAGGCCTTCTAATACTTGCATATAACTAACTTCAGAATAATCTACACTCACTGTATGTAGCTCTTTATTTTAGAGGGGACAAGGTGGCTGAGGACTGCAAATGCTACTGTTTGAGACAGAATATGGGAAACCTCTTCAGTATTTGTTTACTGGATATGGAAATGTATTTCATGAAAACTGTTGTTTGTAATCCTCTGTGGTATCTTTGTAAAAGAAAAATAAATTTTTGAATAATGCAGTCTTCAGAGTGAAATATGAGCACATTCTGTACCTATTTTCAAAAAAAAAGTATCTTCTGTTCATTTTTTACAAAAAAATGTAAACCCCAGCTGTCATTCCTTACCACAAGCTTCTAACGTTCCTTAAAGCACACAACACCAAAACCATCCTTCCAGGACTTTTTACCAGTCTTACAGAAGCGTCTAGTACATGAAGGGCTTCCAGCACTACCTACAAAGGTACTTTACCCAGAGCTCAATAAAGCCAGATACAAATTCTCAGTTTTCTTTAGAACCCACGGGTGGATATGGGAGGAGAGGACTTAATCCACATTTGGATAAGGAATAATTAGAAGTTCACAACAGTTTGGATCATGTCTTCACAAGACTAAGATCAGCAGAAGTAGGTCTGTCTGTTGCAAGAGCTTGTATCTGGGGCTTACTGCTTAGAGACAGTTCAGCCACTCCTGCCTAAAGTGCCTTTATACCATGAAAGGTTTTTTCCTGATGTTTCCACTGTCAGTATTGTCTTACTTGGATGATTCCTCCTCCCCCACATTTTGTTTTCTAGAAAACAGGCTAACAACTTCCAGGGGAAGATTAAAAAGGGTTGTTTTGTTGTGATTTGTTTTTTAATTCCTTAATTGGATTTATTTTTCAAATTCCCAGCTTGAAAACTCAGGTTAATTAGGAAGCTTCTGCTACATTAAGAACTGAAATATAAAGACTTGGGTCATAGAAATGAGTGCTCTCTGGTGTTATTAGTTGTGGAACTGCTGTTGCCTGTATATTTTGGCTATGGATTTTTGTAAAGAAGATACACAGGTAACATCATTGGCAGGCAGCTAAGACCAGTTATAAAATCAGACCCAAAGAATGCTTTTAGTAACACCTTGGGAACGGTTGGAATAACTTCAGAGCACTTGGAGAAAACCTGTTTTCCAGTACAGGTACTTGTACTTGTTTTCTTCACTTGTGTGTAGATGATACACATTTTTAACTGCTGTAACTGTCAGAAGATGAAGATCTGCTTGTTCTGTGTAAGCAAATGTGTCATTCAGAACTGGTGGGTAGTTTAAAGATGGCCTGTCCTAGATAAGACTGATACAGAATAGGAAAATGTGGTCAGTAGGTGTGTTTGTGTGCAGTAACTCGTGGTGTTTGGATGGATCAGTCTGGATTTCTCCTGCAAGTTTTAATAACATACTGTTTCAAATCAAAGGATTTATGGCAGACTTGCAAACTTTGACTTGCTTTATAAAGGTGGCAGGGGTGGGGAGGGGAGCTGCTTATCAGATCAGGTGTAATTTTAGTCAATCTTAATGAAGAGAATTGTTCAGATTTGAGAACTACTGTAGGCTTGTTGACTTTCTTGGCATATGCTGAACTATTCTCCAAAATCAGAAACTAATATCTAATAAAAACACATATCAGAAATAATACCTTACTTCTTACATTCCTTTTGAAAATCAAGAAATTTGAATTGTCTTCTGTAATAATTTGAAATTATTAGCTCATGTGCCTTTTAAGCTAGCAGGCCCATTTTTCTCAGTTTGCCATGTAATACAGCCTACTGCAACGTCTTGAATTGCTCTTCGCATGAGTTATTTAATACATAGTCTAAAAAACTCCCACCTCCAGTTCAGCACAAAGCTGGTAATGCTTGCTAAGCAAGTGGGTAGTCTCATAGGGCAAGAAGAGCTTTTTGAGAAGTGAAGTGTCCCGTAACTCCTAGCAGTACATCACAGTATGTATCAAAATTCCCATTTCCGAGTACCTGCTAGTCTTCAAGAATAGCAAAGCTTGCAGAAGCTTGCTGTTATGCTGAAGTTTGTTTGTGAAGTATGCTGAGGCCTTTTGTCTCTTCCTGATGGTTGAGATGTGTTTGGCTGACCTTGTACTGATCCAGTTTGTCAGGAAAATGAGCAGCACAAATGTTTGTACCTAGCCTGGTGCTGTCTCTCCCTTTGTAGTTGTGTTGGTTTACCTTGACAGTGGCAAACAGGAAGACAAAATCAGCAGCTTGCCTGGACTCAGTTTACCCCTTTTTAAAATTAGAAGAGAATGTGAAGGAAAAGATGAGAGAATGTTTAAGTGCAGAAAACCTAAAATCAAACTCTGGCTACTTTTGTTTGGCAGTTAGTTTGGACTTCTTGGATTAAACCCAATTCCCCATCTAAATAATAAAAAAAAGCTACCAGGAATTGCTGGGGGGCTACAGGTGTATGAAATGCAGATCAGGATGTTGGAACTTGCAGATGCAGCTAGCAGGCTGATCTAGGGTTGCATTCCAAAGACTGAATGTCTGACTGGTAATGCATTTCTGAACACGTAGTATTCTTCACTGCTATTTTGTAGATGTTTGTCAGTGTTATTTTGGAATAGTGCTGCAGTTCAGTGGCTACTCTGGTCTGTTGGATTTTATCTAATGGTAGAGCTGCTCTTCTGATCTCTTCAGGCTGCTGAAATTGAAACAGCAATTTCAGAGTGCAGGTCCTATAAATCAGTTGCCTTCATTGGTGCAGAATTCAGTGGTGGAGAAAATTGTAAGTGTTGTTCCCAAGCACCTTATTGCATACGGGAATCTCAGGTGGTAGTAAATGTCTCAAAGCATAGTCACTACTCTTAATATACAGTCAACTTCAAAACTAGTTTGGTGATGCTTTTTTTAGTATAGTCCTGATGGGAGGAGATGGGAAAGCTTCTGATAAAAATAGATTTTTTTTTTGTGCTAAGCATATTGAAAATTTCATATAGCAGCTAGAACATGCCAAATTTTCTATTGGCAGTGTCACATTTGACTTAGAGTGAGAACTACAGGGAGCAAAGATACAAATTTTACTGTTAGTGCTATTCCCTCCTTTCTGTTTGGAAGGTGTTAGTGGAACTCACAAAGTAATGTAGAAGACCTGCAGAGAACTATCAAGCTTTTGTATAGGTACTTTCTCAACTTAGCTGTTCACTAGAATTTTTTAATCAATGTTGAACTGATGGTATGACCTAAGTCTTTCCTTCCTGTTGCCACTGCTACTCTCAAACTCCTAACAGCATGTTGGAAGAATCCAGTGGTAAGGGACTGGAAAAAGTGTCTGTCTGTATTGTCAGCACATCCTCCACGTTGATTGTCAAGAGCAGACTCTGAGTTGGCCAGACTCTTCCAGGCTGTGGAGTAGGACCAGTTTAGAGTTTCCAGCTACACAGCAGGATGCTTATCGTATGTTGTATAATGTCTTATATCAGCTTAATGCTGCTTATCTGCTGTGCAGATGCAGATCTACTGTCCATTTTAAAAGAGCCAGGGAAGGGTTGCTGCCAAAAGTTGCGGGACTTGCAGAGTCAGGACAAACAGCACTGGCATTTGTACGGCAAAGCAACTAGACTGTTCAGGAGCTGCTGGAGTATCTTGCAGCTGGCTCAGAGTCAGTGAAATACAAGTTTGTGCCACCTATCCAGTGAGACTTTTAAAACCGCAGGCCTGTCCTCCATTAAATTATGATTTTCAGAAAAGCTCCTGAAGGAAACTCTTAAACTGGGAAATCTGCCTTCACACAAATACGGCGTCAGGTGGACTTCGTTCTCCTGACGCAGCACTGCAGACCTGTCCTTTCAGGGATTAGTGCCTTGCCTTTACTTCATTGTGCAGGAATGTTTTGATCGGTGCAGCTCTAACACCTAACTGCACATTGAAAGCTGATTGCTGCAAGAGATGGTTTTGCTCCCTGCACAAGTTACCACTCAAGTGTTTCTGCTTGGCTGGCTCCCAGAACAGCTCTGTGTCTGTGCTGGGAACAGTGTGGGACTGTGGGGGGAAGGGGAGCAGACGAAATAAAAGTAGCCTCAAATTTCTCTTCCTGGGTTAGTTTGGTGACAGCTACAGATTTATGGTACACATACTTCCATACTGCTTGGTGATACCAAATGGAGGTGCATACTGAAAATTTGGATAGGGCATTTGATCATATTTCACCCTCCTGCCCCCAGTTATCTTGGCTTTCTGTACAAAAAATAAAACTGAGTTTGGTGACTCCATGTGTGTGCAACTGAAGGACAACTTTTTTTTTTTTTTTTTTGGTAAGGCTGGTTCAATTTTCAGTGTTAACTTCAAGGAAGAGTTTTGTGTAGGAAGAAACCTTTATTCTTATGGTACAAGAAGGGAATAAAGGAGAAGGTGCAGTTGTAACTCTTTAGGTAATCTTTGTGCCACTGAAATAATGGCAGCTTGCCTGAAACGGTCATTTCGGCTTTCCCCATGAAAATTCATGTTGTAGCTCTGTATCAAACAGTTTTCTATTATCTTCTAATAACCGAGGGAAATGAGGAAGTCTGACATTTAGCCATTGTCTTTGTGGCATTTCCAAACTCTGGAATTTAATGTCTGGAGTTAATTTTATGCAAAGATAGAGGAGTAAAAAATAGCTCTATCATGGTCAGTCTTCAGTTCTTGTTCTCTTGCAGCTCTAAGAGACTGTCTTACATATAACCTGACAGAAGAAGTCTGGGTGATACATCATGTTCTTCTGCATGTCTGTCCATGGGGGTTTGCTAATTAGCATTTGAGGATACTCACTGTAGTAATGAAATGGCAAGTGCCAAATCTTAGTTTGCAATTCCAGTGTTCTAATGTGAAATCCTGTCTTACTAGTTCTGATTAGTGTTTAATAATTCTAACTTTGCGCTTTTTTAGGATCTCTGAAAGGGTGCAGGAAAGAGTTCTGGGAGCATAACAAGGAACATGGCAACTCAAGGTACATAATGCATTACAATTTCTGTTACTAGAATCTAGAAAACTCCTTATCCCTCTCTTTTTAACTTTTCAAAGTCACTTGGATTGAATAACATTTGCTATGTTACAGTAGTTAATACCTTACACTGAAATCAAACCTTCAGACAAGTTTCTTGTAAGCATTTTGGGTCCCATAAGTACAGTCAAGTACGTAACCATGGCATGTGGAAAAGGGAACCTTTAAGCAGTAGGTCAGGACAGCCACAATAGCAGTGATTGTTCTGCCTGTTCCTCAGGTTTACATGTCTGCATTGGTTCAACATAAAGCCTCAGTTTAAAATTCCTGCTCACTTGCAGTGCTGGGTTGAGGTAGTTGTTTATAACAGCCTATTTTAATTTAAAATCTGTGTCATCTCTAGTAGGATTAATACATGCTGGAGTAATTGAACTAAGCTTAATTGTTCACCAAGCTTAATTGTTAATGGTTTCTTACAGCTGACTTGATGGAGCTGGATATGGCAATGGAGCCAGACAGAAAAGCAGCAGTCAGTCACTGGCAGCAGCAATCGTATCTGGACTCTGGTATCCATTCTGGTGCCACAACAACTGCTCCCTCCTTGAGTGGCAAGGGAAATCCTGAAGAAGAAGACGTGGACACAACACAAGTGCTGTATGAGTGGGAGCAGGGATTCTCTCAGTCCTTCACCCAGGAGCAAGTTGCAGGTAAGGCCTTTTCTATTTCACTGGTTTGCTTGGACAAGCAGTTTAATGGTACAGAAACCTAACGACTCAATTATTGCCAATCTGGATGATGAGCTTTTTATTCCTAGTTTGAGGTTACGACTTGCCTTGTTTTCAGATATTGATGGCCAGTATGCAATGACTAGAGCTCAGAGGGTGCGTGCAGCTATGTTCCCTGAAACGCTGGATGAAGGAATGCAAATCCCATCCACGCAGTTTGATGCAGCTCATCCAACTAACGTGCAGCGCCTGGCTGAGCCATCCCAGATGTTGAAACATGCTGTTGTTAATTTGATAAACTACCAAGATGATGCTGAACTTGCAACTCGTGCAATCCCAGAACTGACCAAACTGTTGAATGATGAGGACCAGGTAAGCGTTTTCTTTGCCTGGGTAAAGCTTGCTTTTGGGGCACCTTCAATGACCTTAAAATTAAAAGCTTTATTCAAACACTTGTGTTAGGTGGTGGTGAACAAGGCTGCAGTTATGGTTCATCAGCTGTCCAAAAAGGAAGCGTCTCGCCACGCCATTATGAGATCTCCTCAGATGGTGTCTGCCATCGTACGTACCATGCAAAACACAAACGACGTGGAGACAGCCCGGTGTACTGCAGGGACGCTACACAACCTCTCACATCACCGTGAAGGCTTGTTGGCCATCTTCAAATCAGGAGGCATTCCTGCTTTGGTTAAAATGCTGGGGTATGCACACTACTGAGGCAGTACTGTGTTTTGCAGTTGGGTCTGCTAGAAGCAGGTACTCATGAGGATTTTCCCTTCTTTAGGTCCCCAGTGGACTCTGTGCTGTTCTATGCCATTACAACTCTTCACAATCTCCTGTTACATCAGGAAGGAGCCAAGATGGCTGTCCGTCTCGCTGGTGGGCTGCAGAAAATGGTGGCCTTGCTCAACAAGACAAATGTCAAATTCTTGGCCATCACAACAGACTGCCTTCAGATTTTAGCATATGGCAATCAAGAAAGTAAGGTAGGTGCCTCTGCTGCTGAAGTAGTTAAAATGAGTAAGCTTGTGATGAATGGTCTGACAGTTCTTGTGTGCTGACCTCCTGACTCTGAATCTTCAGCCACATACCACTGGCTTTTGCCAGTCAGTCCTGACCTTGCAAGAGGGGAGGGACACAGGAATTATTTTGTAGAAATGCAGCTGTGCTTTTAGTGAGAATGTAAAAACTTACAGTCCACATAAGCAGATAGGACTGTTTTTTTAGGGAACTGTAATCATGAGGGGTGTAAGCCAGCAACATTTACTACCTGCTGACATGCATAGGAAGTGACAGACAAATACTGTTTTTGCTGTCTTTCAGCTGATTATTCTGGCAAGTGGTGGACCCCAGGCTTTAGTAAACATAATGAGGACCTATACATATGAGAAACTATTGTGGACCACAAGTAGGGTGCTGAAGGTGTTGTCAGTCTGCTCCAGCAACAAACCTGCTATTGTTGAGGCTGGTAAGTACATTGTACTCATGCTAACTTAAAAATGTACATAGTACTTTGGGATCAGTTCATTCCACCAAGAACAGAAACTGTCAGCATCAAAAAATGAACTTGGGTTGGTCCTTAAGTCCATAACCAGATTTGGAGGCCTTTTGTATACAGAAGTATAAAAGCATGGCTGTTTTAAGTAACTCCACTGTGTTGTTAACTAGGTGGCATTAGTGGCTGAGTGTTGTCAGGATGCATCCCTGAGAACATTCACATATTTAAAAGGCCCAGTGTCACACAGGGAATTTCAGGGGCTTGTTATTTTTCTATGTGAAGAAGGGCTAGGGCCCAGCCCTTTTGTGGTATTAATGACAGGAAGGATCCAAAAGCCTGTGAGATTTTGCACTCAGACTTTAGGAAGAGAAGGACCTGACTGCTCACATGATGAGCATCAGAGTACGGTGGCAAATCTAAATAATGGTGTCAAATCTGTACCATCTTCCAGGTGGGATGCAAGCTTTGGGGCTCCACCTCACAGATCCAAGCCAGCGTCTTGTCCAGAACTGTCTCTGGACTCTGAGAAATCTGTCAGATGCTGCAACAAAGCAGGTAAAGGGCTGTTCTGAGCCTCTTCTGTTGACTTCAAAAGTCAACATAGTGGAAGAGAAGACTTAACTTTTTCTTCCCTCTTTTTCTGCAGGAGGGCATGGAAGGCCTTCTAGGAACTCTAGTTCAGCTTTTAGGATCAGATGATATTAATGTTGTGACTTGTGCCGCTGGCATCCTTTCTAACCTTACCTGCAACAACTACAAGAACAAGATGATGGTGTGCCAGGTTGGTGGCATCGAGGCTCTCGTGCGCACAGTTCTCCGGGCTGGAGACAGGGAAGACATCACGGAGCCTGCGATTTGTGCGCTCCGTCACCTCACCAGCAGGCACCAAGAAGCGGAGATGGCTCAAAATGCAGTTCGCCTCCATTACGGACTCCCAGTGGTGGTAAAGCTGTTGCACCCACCCTCGCACTGGCCTTTGATCAAGGTAAATAATGGTTAAAAGCCACCAGAGGTGAAACTGAAAACTGTTGCTTTTTAAAATGTAACTTTAAAAGTGAAAAATACTTTGTTTCCAATGTGTTGGTGATCCAATTTGTCTGATGGAGAAGTTGCTTCAGTTGAGCAACATGTTTTTTCTTAGAGATTTAAACATTTGAGATGAACTGATAAAAAGAGAAGTCACTAACAGCAAGCACACCCCTCATGCTCTCTTATTCCCCACCCGTTCCTTACCTGCAGGCTACTGTTGGCTTGATCCGCAACCTGGCTCTGTGTCCCGCAAACCACGCCCCGCTGCGTGAACAAGGTGCTATTCCAAGGCTAGTGCAGTTGCTGGTTAGAGCACACCAGGATACCCAGCGACGCACTTCCATGGGCGGGACACAACAGCAGTTCGTGGTAAGTGCCCTCCCCTGGCACTGCATGGCTAGAAGTTCTCTCCAACTCCTCGTTTGTCAGTGCACCTCAGCCCAGTAGTACTTGGGCTAAAGAACTGTTGTCTTACTTGCTCTAGTTCACATTCTCTGTGTGCTGATAGCTCTGTCTTGGCAGACCTGAGATTTTTCTTAAATAAATAGGAATGCCAAAACCTTGGTTCTTATTTTAATAAGAACCTCTTGAGCATTTAGTCCCGAATGTTATAGCTCACAGAAATACTGGTACTGCCTACTCTGGCAAGGCAAGTAATTCTCTACCAAGAAACCAGAACTCCCTCATCCTTCTCAAAAGAATGGGTTTGAGAATGTGTCGTGGTTTGCTATCACAGCTTATTGCATATTTGCAAGGGTGCTTAAAGCTGTAAAAGTACTGAGAAGTTGTGCAGGCTCCATACTCATTACCTGTTCAGGTCAGTGTGACAAGATCAGTCTCAATTTGATTATTTTTATCCTGTTAAACACATTAACAAAGGGGAAGTTTGCTTAGCACAGCAAATGGAAGCCGCATCTACTAATACAGGAGTGTAGTCAATTCGTGCAGAGGCAGGAAGGGTCCTCCTTGTTCCTGGTAACTTCTGTTTCCAGCTTCGTAACTGCCAGGCTAATGCAGGTTGTAGGCAAAGAGATGGTGTTATCAGAGGTGAAGTTCATAATAACAACCACTGAGGCTTTCCGCTGAGATGCTTCACGTACTGAATTTGGGTGGGTAAACTGGTTGACTCATAGCAGGCGTGTTAAGTTTGAAGGCCAGCACTTGGGGGGGAAAGGGATATGTGCAGGGGACAGGTTTGGTTGATTGGCTTTTTGACAGCCACTTAAGAGGAGAGTACACAATATCTCAAATTCAAAAATGCCTTTTCTCTCCCTAACTAGGAGGGTGTGCGCATGGAAGAAATCGTTGAGGGTTGCACTGGAGCCCTGCATATTCTTGCACGTGATGTTCATAATCGAATTGTAATCAGGGGTCTAAATACCATTCCACTATTTGTGCAGGTAAGTGAGAGCTCAAGACAGCACTATAGTAACATGTTAGAAAAAGAAGTAAAATAGCTCTTGCACTTCCTGGATAGAACTGCTAAGTCAGAGTGTGCTGAAGGGCTCGTTTCAAGTGGAGGAGCTAAAGAACCCTCATGTTTTGGTTGCAGTTGTTGTACTCTCCCATCGAGAATATCCAGAGAGTAGCTGCTGGTGTACTTTGTGAACTGGCTCAAGACAAGGAGGCAGCTGAAGCAATTGAAGCTGAAGGTGCAACTGCTCCATTAACAGAACTGCTTCATTCTAGGAATGAGGGTGTTGGTAGGTGAACTGGTTTCATACTTGTGTTAGAAGAGCTGATAGAAGTCTTGACCTCTACTAAAATCACTCTTCCTTTCGGCAGCAACCTACGCAGCTGCAGTGCTGTTCAGGATGTCTGAGGACAAACCACAGGACTATAAGAAGCGACTTTCGGTTGAATTGACAAGCTCCCTGTTCCGGACCGAGCCAATGGCTTGGAACGAGGTGAGTTCTGTCTTCTGTGTTAACAGTTCGCTGGGGAGATCTCACTTCTGTGTCCTCCCTCCTTCTACCAGAGAAGTGTAAATGCCATCAGTGATACAGGCCCAGCTTTACACAGCTGTGTGCTGGCTGTACCTTCTTTACTCTTTCTCTGTTCAGGTGCAGCAAACCTGCAGTAAGCAGCCTTCAAGCTGCTTTTTCCCTGGCAGACAGGAAGAGTCTGTTCTCTGCTGCTGCTGAAGTGTGTAATGCTCATTATGTTTGCGAACTATATACAGGAACTTTGTACTTTTCTGTGTTGCTTGTCAAAACCTAATGAACTCTGGATGCAAAAATAGAAACATGAGTGATGAGGGAAGCAAAAATATAAAATGTATCCTGTGAGGCTTCTATCAAGCCAACAATGCAGGATTAGTAATCTTGGGCTGGGAATGCAACTTGTCCTGAGAACTGAGATTGCAGACTTGAATACGTTTGCAGGCTCATTATCACACATGGCCTTTTTTTCATGTTTAAGGGACTACACAGCGAATTGAGACTGAAGTCAACCTGTGTGGATGGGATACAGGGAAGGCTTCACTAATTTTTTGTCTTCCCACAAATTCTTAAGATTTAGGAGCCTAGCTTATCTTGTATGTATCTACTACATAAGGGGCAGTAGCCTTTGATTTGTACTGTTTCAGTGCTTACTTTTCTGTTTTCCAAAAATCTCTATCTACCACAAGAATGTGCGGGGGAAAAACACTAAAAATGCAATATCTCTTTCAGATTGGAGTTAAGCAATTGCTCTGCAGGCAGGCAATTACTTCTGTAATTGAACAAATGGGAGAGGTTCCTTCAGAGCTCTTAAAAGCTTTGTTGCTGGCTTGGGAACTTCTGACTTGCAGGATCTGAATAGGTGTACCTGAGGAGCGTTCCTAGACCTACCCCATCTTTTTAATTCCCAGACAGAACCCTCTTTCCAGTGATCTGTGGATTCCTATACCTGAATCTGGCTATTGCATGTTGGATGCAGATACCTAGCTAAAAAGGCATTTCATGTTGGCAGCAGTGCTGCAATGCTCACTGCAGAAGAGTGGTTCAGAGGGATTTGGGGCAAGCTTCACAACTTTTTAAACTCAGAATTACTGGTGCTGGCCGAAAGACCTGATGTTAAAACTGTTCTGTACTTCTTTGTGTCCACGTAGACAGCGGATCTCGGACTGGATATTGGTGCCCAGGGAGAGCCTCTTGGATACCGCCCAGATGGTACGTGTCTTCTGTTCCCCTTGACTAAACTTTAAACTGGATGAAGTCAAGTCATAGATTTTAAAGGAGAACTGCAAATGAGTGAAGAGTGAATTTACTCTTCAGCAAGGTATTGCAAACTGACAGGCAGATGGGGAACTGCCAGTTCAAATAACCAGTTTCTGGAACACCACTGGCAGCGCTGAAATGGGAGCTGTATGAACATGCAAAACCAGTGTCTCTTGTCTGAGTCCTGTGGGAACACCTCCCACTGAGCTGTTGTTTCCAGACATCTTTTACATTCCTTACAAATGGACTTGACAATTCCAATAGTGCAGTTTTTCTTTAAAACAACAAAGCTGTATTGAATGCGTTAGTCTGTGAGTGTCTATAGATGTGAACGCAAGCCTATCCCTAAGGATTCTGAGCTATTTTTGACTAGTCTTTCAGAAGCAAGTCTACAGTCTTGGAGCCTGGTTTTGCTGCAGTATTGTTGAATTTTAGTAGTGTTGATTGTGCAGACTAATGGCTTGGCTGGAATCTGCTCGTGCTTCTGACTGCAGTGTGCTTTGTCTGCAGAATCCTACTGGAAGGCTGTTCCGAACAATGGAATAGCCGTTAAGGGCAGGCACCAGATTGTGTTGAACTTGGCTGAACTAGAAAACAATTAGATGGCTACACGATCTCCTCACACACTGATACTTGCAGCTTCTGATGCATCTAACATCTGTTAACATTATGCTTTTTTTCCCTCTGCCACCTTTAACTTTCTTAGATCCTAGCTACCGTTCTTTCCACTCTGGCGGATACGGTCAGGATGCCTTGGGTATGGACCCTATGATGGAACATGAAATGGGTGGCCACCACCCTGGTGCTGACTACCCAGTTGATGGTCTGCCAGATCTTGGCCATGCCCAGGACCTTATGGATGGGCTGCCTCCAGGTGACAGTAATCAGTTGGCCTGGTTCGATACTGACCTGTAAATCATCCTTTAGGTAAGAAGCTCCAACCTTGAATTTAAAAACAAAACAAAAAGAGACAAACAGCTGACTGGACTGAGGACTTGGTTGGCAGGGAGGGATTGGCTCAATTGGGTCCCAGTGTGCCAGAATAATGAATAAATGCTCTGGAAACACACAATCAGCACACTCCAAACTGACTTCTGCCGTGAAGTGTGGAAGTAATTAACGTAATGTCTTGTGCACCAGCTTCATGCAGTCTTTGTGTTACAACAGCCCTTTACAACTCGGGAGCACTGACACCTGTGTTTTTTCTCTTTGCAGCTGTATCATCTGAGTGAACTTGCATTGATTGGCCTGTAGAGTTGCTGAGAGGGCTCGAGGGGTGGGCTAGTATCTCAGAAAGTGCCTGACACACTAACCAAGCTGAGTTTCCTATGGGAACAATTGAAGTAAACTTTTTGTTCTGGTCCTTTTTGGTCGAGGAGTAATAATACAAATGGATTTTGGGAGTGATTCAAGAAACGAAGAATGCACAAGAATGAATTGCAAGATGGAATTTATCAAACCCTAGCCTTGCTTGTTAAAAATTTATTATTTTTTTTAAATCTCTGTAATGGTACTGACCTTGCTTGCTTTGGAAGTAGCCTTTCTTTTTGCAGTAATTGTTGTTAGTTTTTTTTAAAGTCTCTCGTAGTATTAAGTTATAGTGAATATGCTACAGCAGTTTCTAATTTTTAAGGATTGAGTAAAGGTGTAGAACACTAATTCATAATCGCTCTAACTGTATTCTGAAGTGTAAACATTGTGTAGCCTTTTTGTATAAAAAACTAGACAAATAGAAATGGTCCAATTAGTTTCCTTTTTAATATGCTTAAAATAAGCAGGTGGATCTATTTCATGTTTTTGATCAAAAACTTTATCTGGGATATGTCTGGGTAGGGGCCAGTAAGAACTGTTTATTTGGAACCTTGTATTGGACAGTTTACCAGTTGCCTTTTATCCCAAAGTTATTGTAGCCTGCTGTGATACAGATGCTTCATGAGAAAAATGCAGTTATAAAATGGTTCAAAATTAAAGTAAACTTTTAATTCACTCTGTGTCAAATTATTTCAGATTACAAAGTATATTTGTGTGTTAAGAAATAGTCCTGGACTTGCACAACCACTTTAGTGGAGGGAGCCAAGACTAATTTACCTCTTTGATCCCACTATGGCACAGTTTTCCCCTTCCTAGCCTGGAGGTTTCCTGCTGCAGTCCTCCGAGGCACCAGTCTTCCCCTGCTTTGCTTTGGCAGCTTCCTCAGCATGGGGCAGGGCTAGCCAGATGTGAGGCAACTCCAGTTGGTGCCAGGCCTGCCAGCCCCACAGCTCTTGTGCTTCAAAAGGGGCTGGCCAGCAGCCTCCTGCCTCAGTTCCCCTAAGGGTGGGTGAAAGATCTTTGCCCACAAGCTCTCAGCTGGGTCAGCGGCTCAGAGCCCTTTTCAGGTGTTCAGCTGCTATGCATGATGAGACCTGTGTGTAAGTGGCTTCCCTTGAGGCAGCACCTGTGTGACTGGAAGGGGACAAAGTGGTTCTGGGACTGCTGGCTCAGCCACAGACTGCACATCTGCACCGTGCAGCTGTCACCAGCTCTGTGGGAGCAACACTCCTGACACTTCCACTCCAGGCAGCAGTTTGCCAGCAGGAGATCAGAGCAGGCTTTGGCTGCAGAGGCTCCTGGCTCAAGATGCTGAGAGCTGAAAGCAACCCCCCCAGCCTGCTTCCCCTTCCGCTGCAGAGGGGAAGGTCTCACCCAAGGACTTCAGCTTTGTTGCTCTCAGCCACATGCAGCTGCCTGACGTTCACTGTGAAACACTACCCCAAATAATAGCCAGCACTTAACTCTTCCCTGTTTCTAGTAACTCCAGCTGTTAAGCTATGAAATTTGATATTTGAAGTAAAGTAAGAAAACACACAAGGTGAAATCTGTTTACCTGGGGCTGTTTGCTTGCCTCCACATACTCCGGGTAACAGGGCTGTCCAAGAGCAGAGGTGTAGCAGCAGCTCTCGTAGGCACCTGTGCTTGGTGGGTGTGGCAGGAACATGGAGTTGCTGCACTGACAGACACCAACCACAGCACGTGTGGAGAATTTAACTCTTCACACACTGTGGGATCTGCAAGCTCTGGAGGACCCTTTCTAGGGTACCAGCTTTTACTGGGGGTTTGACAAACTGCCCGGGTCATTGTCACACCTGTTCTCAACCACAGCCAGGAGCGTTGGCAGCTGAGAACAGCACCTGTGCAGCTGAAGCTGTGCAGCTGAAGGTAAAGGAGGGGCACGCCAAAAGGCTGCTGAGCAGAAACCTGGGTAACATCTATCATCCTTACATGCCACATATGCACAGCCTCTGTGGGAGCACAGTGATTGGTACTGGTTGCTTTAGGTGAACAGTATTGTCTGTCTCGATAAAAAGGTATTTTCTAATGCCAGTCACAAGCCTGAGGTGACCCCTTAAGATGAACAGCCAAGGCAGGCACCTGGCCCAAAAGATAAATGAGGACTTCTAACAGCAGCTTGAAATAGTGAAACTCTTTATATTGTGAAGTAACTCTATTATTTATTTAATTTACACTTTCAAACGATCGAATACTTGAGCTACGTCATGTAATGCCAGCAAGGCAAAGTAGTAACCAAGAATTCATCCTCACAGGGGTTTAAAAAACAAACCACCACGCCCCCGCCCCCAAACCAGCTTCCCTCCCTTCCTGAGCCAGCCCAAATTCTGCATATGCTGCAGCTCAGATTGCTAAATGAGTTACATCTGCTCAGCTCATCTGAGGGTGTTCCTGCAGGACCGAAGTGATGAGCAGGTTACACAACCCGCATGTTTCACAAGGCTGGTCAAAAATGGTTCACTTGGGAGTCTTGATATTTTCATGTCCCACCGTTCTCAGAATTTCAAATGCCAAGGAAGCAACAGCAATGTCAGCGTGAGAGCTAGGAATTAAAAACAGTAACATTTATTAGACATCCTCAGGAGAAAAAAATGTTTTTGTTCAAATTCCACATTTGCTTTTACCTATGCTGGAAAATTCTGAGTAGCCATTAACTGCACTCTCTACCTGCTTTTCTGTTAAGCAGTAACACGTAACCAGTGATTCTGCCCAGTAGCAAATGTGGTGTAGAAATGAATTTCAGCTCAAACGCCCAGTAACTGCTACCTCACTCAACCTCCTCTGTAAAAGAAAGCAGGTAGAATTTATCAAACATGCCGTGACTCCACACCCACACACTTCCAGCTTGACAGAAAGATGTATTTTCACACACACACACAGCCCTCGGGCTGCAGTGCCACTCTGCACAGGCAGGCACTTCCACTGCAGGTGTTGCCCACCTCCTGCAATGAGGAGCGACAGCCCCTCCACCCACGGCACTGCACTGGGGCCCTTTGCTTCCTCACCTAAGGTTTTATTACATATATTTTTGCCTCATATTTTCTTCTGGAAACATGTTTTTTTCTAGCATTGGAACAGAGGCTCTAACACACTACTGCTAGCCCACAGAATCCAGTCGTTTTAGTTTTTTTATGGACTCCCATCCCTCATCTCTAGCTTAGAAAGGACACCAGCAGATCAATCTGCAACTTCCTTGATTGCTGCTAATGATAATATCTACCGGTACTCCAGTTTGGGGAATGCAGAGCTAACCAGAAAATCCAAATGATCAGTTCACACTACATAAGCCAATGTCTTAATAATCAGCAGTTTAAATCAGAAAATTCAGTTATCTGAAACAAATTCATCTTAGTAACTGTCTTCACTGAAAAATAAATGTCTGTGATCCCACATTTTAAAGCATGGATTTGATTCCAGGTGGTTACTAAGCAAAATGGGTTGGTCATGTCACTCTTAAAACTGCCTGTTCCAACTAGCTCAGAAAGCATGACAGAGAGTTTGGCAACCCATGGCTGCTACACAGGAGCAGGAGAGCACTGAAAGCAGCTTTCAATCCAAACAGTGCCCTTCTTTTGGCACGTGACTGCTTGGCTGGAACCCCCTTCTGACACACGGGAAGAGGGAGAGATTAGAAATCTGTCTGTAAGAAATGAGCAAAGGAAAAACACTCCTCAAGCAACTCAAACCAGTGGTAATACGTGGGTGGAAGGGCCTGGGAGTTTAGACTACCCCGAGGATGGCTTAGATCCAGATCTTGGCTGTAGCTGCCTCTAAAACATTTCCAATTCTGCAGGAGATAGAGAGGCTCCTTAACCAGGTTCAAAGCACAGGTGAGGAGACCAAGTTTGTTAGGTCACAAGGAATATTCTGGGAAAGATGCCACATAAGGAAATCCAAAGAGAAGGCAGAATATCCATACCTTCCATAAACAAATGTCCATTCAGCTAAGTCTGATAAAGCTTCCTAACCCCAGGCTTCCCCTGCCTGCCTGTTGCCAATTTATGCATGTCTGAGTCCATTACAGCCCCAAGAACCAGGCTGAATCCCTCTCAGTCTCCTCTGGAGGCAAATGGATAGGGATGTGTTCCCTAAAGAAGGGGAGGAGGGGAAATGAAATCCATGAGTTCTCAGGGGCTCCCTTGTTGCTGTTGCAGTGCAGGAGCTCGGCACAGCACAGGGACCTGGCTCACCTCAATATATCAGAACAGTCCTCAATGGCATCAGCTGGAATTTGATCTACTGAGCATCTTGTGTTAAATAAGTGAGGACTGTTTAGTTGAGCTCTGTAGCATGTGTCTTTCTGCATACAGAAATGTATAGGCTGTAACATACTGCGGAAGCCAGAAAAGCAGAACTCAAAAGACAGTGACTGGGCTGTCTGGTGCATCTAATGCTGAAATGCTACAAACAGAGTGAAAGCTGTTTCTAACAGAAGAAAAACCCATCTTCCCCCCACTCTCATCTTCAGTGGTGGTGCCTGTGTCTCCCTTGGGGAGAGCTGACATTTTGTTTTACTGACATAATTTAATGTGTCATACAGAACCCTGTGAGTCAGCAGCTGAGTGTGCAAGAGGGATGCTGACTGCTCTCAACAGGTTTGGTTAGTCCTTGGTGGGCATCTCCTTACACTCACCACATCCCAGCATTTCCTTTCCATGTCTGCCCACACCCCTCTTTCCTTCCAACACAGGCTACCACACTGCCATAATGTTGAGGAGCCAATTTTCCCAAAAGCCTGAATTTGGGACCACAAAGAGCACTGAGAAGATTATCTTAGTGTTTCAAAAAATGACCTCTGAACTACAATTTCTCTATGAATTTTAGTTCAACTAGGAGTGAAATGAAGCCTAACAGCCCACAGCAGAAGTACAAAATTTGTTTTGAGAGGCAGAGAACAGCCATTCATTCGTTCATATGTCCAAGGGGGATTAGATAAGGGAAAGTCTATGGGAAATGAGCTAAGGTTTGGCCAATTTGTTGGGACTAGCACCTCTGTCCTTGCAGAGAAGGCCATGGCACTCCCCTAAGTCTCACGTCTTCTGGAGAAGCCACAGGTATTCTTAAACAAAAGCAGTTCTGCTCTTCAGCCCCAAGTTTGAAAGGAATCAGTTTGCAAGTGCATCAACCACAGCCACTTTAACGCAGGGCACAAATGCCGCATTGTGCATGCAGCCCACTCTGCCAAGAACCACTGACAGGTATGCAGTTATAGACACCAAGGTTTGGAATAAAATAATAAATTTAAAAAAAATAAATCCACAGACTTGACGTGCACGGAGCTGGACTGTGCCGCAGCTGGGGATCAAAGCGTGCCGCAGGCTCTGATGGAGAGGACTTTGGAGGAGAGCAGTGCAGGGAGGGGGGCCAGGACAGAAACCTGAGAAGCTCCTACTGCACAGAATTACAGAAGACCACTGCAGACAAAAGAGGAGGCAAGTGCTCTGAGCCCTGGAAATTCCTGGAAGCCTGAGGGAACTCACCTGGCAGTTTGGGCCAGGCTCTCTAGAGCCTGGATAAGAGCATTGCCATCATTCCTCAGGCTCTCCGAGTGCTTCTTGTTTGAAGTTATCTGGAACAAAAAGAAAGAACCACTATCAAAGGCTTAGCAAAAGATTCTTCTCTGTCATTTTTGTGGGATAAGAGAGAGGGAAACAAGTTACAGCATTTATTACAATTGTAAACGGAATGTGACATTGAAAGAGACCCATGAGAAAGTCCCTTTTACTGAATTTTAGGCAGAGACCATCTAAAATGTCTTGGCTTAATTAACAATATTCACCCATGTTCTGAGTCCCTGTATGTGTGCAAATTCACATACCACAGTCTGCCAATCCTGATTTCATCCTTAGTATCAATGCAAATACAAGCCCCATTTAGTCTGAATCCCAGGGATATCTTGGGGATGCAATTATTTTCAGTTCTCACGTCAGGGAAAAAGAAACCAAGCTTCTACCAGCCCTCAGATCAGGACATGTGGGGTTTCTCTGAGAGAAGCCAGGTTAAAATCACTGCAAAGTTGGTAACTGCACATGGGAATTTTTCTTGCCCCTCATCAGTTATTAGGAGTGTTACCTGCACAGGACTGTCACCCACAGAGCAGGGGGCTGAGTGACCAAAGCTATATGCCCTTTTGTGTCAAATGAATCCTGATTATAGCTGATTTTGCTGCTGGTGTGGTTTATTATATGAATCTGCAATGACTTGTTTATTGTTACTCCAGCCTTAAGTAGCACAACTATACAGCTCCAAGCAGCCACACATTTCCTGATGGTTAAGCAGGTGAATGGGAAGGTCACAGGGAACACAACATGAAGCCTCATGCACTGTAGCTCAAATAGACACTGAATACTTGGCAGGTTGCTGAAAAGCTCTTGTATCTCAAAAAAATTACTAAAAAACCTGGTTTGCATGTCAGTGCCTGCTTGCAAAGGTAAATAAATCTTGGCTGAAGAGAAAGGAAAAGGGGAGGAGCAGAGCAGCTGATTATTTTGATACCAGAGGAGTTAACGCTTGAAACGATGACTTCTAATCCCAAAATCTGGCAAGGACTTGTAAGCTTTAGCAGGCAGCGGCTGGCCCTATTTACCATTGATCCAGCATCTGGGCAATACGCCTTCACATCTCCCTCTTAAATCACAACAGAAGCTGTATTTACAGCTGCCATCCCACCATAACTCATCAGCAGTGATTCTGCAACAACAGTGTCACTGCATCTATAATCCTAACATCCTGTAGTTTGGCAGGTACAGGGAACAGGGACCTGCCTGAAGCAAACTAAAACATATCCTGCGTGTTGGAAAAAACTCAGTGATGCCATTACCTAAGCACAAATCATCGGTAAATCCTGATTACAGATGGTTAAACCTCTTTGCTCTCTTGAGGTTTATATCTAATTCTCTCAGTCTGTATTTCAGAAATCCACTCTTCTCTATTTGTTACCCACTAGACACAGAAAATGTTTTGCAGTCTGGGTTCTGAATGTGAGAACAACACCAGGTATAATAAAGCAGTACAGGGAGAAAAGTACTTTCATCACAAGACATTGCTTTCTGTTCCTAAAGAGTGCTCATGCCTCTACCAGACATTTCCCTGCAGCTCACCAGCCACTGCCACATTCCTTGCACCTTCCACATTCATGCCCCTTGTTCATCCTGCACACTTTAAAAAGCTGAGAGGTCACAGGGGAAGGAAGGTCACTAGGACTGAATCGTGCTCCATAAAACCACCAGGTCAAATAAAGGTTACAGATATCTCTCATTCTACTACATCCTAACTTTTGGGTGCTGACATTTGTACAACATTCACGGTCTCTTCACAAAATAGCCAATGGCATAATACAGAGAACATTCAAAATACGCTCAACTATAAAATCTGGTATGAAGAAAAGTGTTTAATGCTAAAATGATCTATTTCAAACAGTAACAGTCCAACTGAGTCACAGGGTCTGACTGTAAGCCTGCCCGTGCTGCAGCATGCCTTGTGTCACTATTAAGAACACATTTCTGTGCATACAAAGCATTTGAATAGAAAGGATTAAAATGGCTTTATATGCACAGAAATTGTAAAAGACTGAAACAGAAACACCCATGAGATCATCTACACCACCTCCCTGTTAGACTACACTGTGCAGGGCAGCTTTCAGCCACAAGCAATGGGCTCCCATGGTATTCATCCAGAGGGGCTACTCCCCAGGCTAACAAAATGCTTCTGTAAGATCCTTGCGGCAGTAAAAGTGGTAGCACAAGGAGGGAAAGGATCAGCATGAGCTGCCTCCAGTCCATTTAAATTAAGTATAACTCAAATTTAGAATGTATTTTCTTGAGAGTGCCAATTACCAGCTTCATACAAGCCAAGGGGTGTTGGTGAAGAACCAACCTGTCCCGTCGGCAGTGCCACCTATGCCCTCAGAGAACTCGCCCAGGCCAAATGTGGCTGCACAGATTTACATGGGCAGCTGGGGCTTCACCACCAGCTCTTCACCACCAGTGTCCAGAAAAATGCTTCCTATCCACCACCAGGCACTCGCCCCATGGGCCTGGGAGGGGACCAACTCTGTGGTAGCAGCAAAACTGAGGGTTGAACATAGGGTGAGCTGCCAGCACCCAGTAGCCAGCTCAGCCACAGCTGCCTATGGTTTTTGTCAGCACTCCCATGCTCTTACTGCTCTGATCGCTGGCACTTATTTGTCCTTTATCTCAGCCTGAGTAGATCTGATTGCTCTCTGAGCAATTGGAAGGTCTCTTGCATACAACAGATTACATCCTGCTTCACAGGAGCTCATGAGAAATATGATCTGAATCAGTCTTCACTTTCAAGATGAAACTTTACTCATGTTTCTTATTTAAAAACTGTTCCAGTTTCATCTCCCTTTTGTTCCATAGACTATAATAAATTATGACAGGACATAAAACCACCATTCACCAAATTTGAGAAATTAATGTACTTTTCACTTTGTTATCTTTTTCTTCTACCCACCATTGCTGCGCCTTTTATCCACACCAGTTCTAGTTCTCATTCACTTGGAATTTTAACAACTAGTTTAATGATCTCTTGTAATATTGCTGTTTGTTAGGGCTGGCTGCAACACAGATTCAATGACATAATCAATAGCTATTCCTTTAATTAAAAATGTAATTAAATCTCAGTTTAGTTGTACACTCACTGCAATTTAACAAGAATTTCAAAATTACTTTTCTTTATTAAGCCTACAACCATTCAGCAGCTCTGCTCTCTTCAATCCTATTAAACAAGGGTGAGCCATAAGGAATACCGTAGTTCATATGTAACAATTGGTATTTCCTAAAATTCAAGAAAACTGTTCAGGTATTACGGTGCTGCTAAAGATGAGTGCAGGAAAAGTTATAACATAAAACATTTCCATTGGAATATCGACTTCACTAATAAACTGAGGAGTTTTGCATTCTTGCTCTAAGAAGGGATTTTTACAATTCAAATTTCAAGAAAGTGCAGAAACTTAAGGGATGATTACTTCTGCTAAGGTTGGTTTCATAATGCTGAACTGCTTTCTCTGATTAGTTGTAAGTCACATTTTGTAATTTACAATGGAGATAAAGGACCTAGGCAGTAACTACTTTCACCATTTTTAAGAGAAAGAAATTCTTATTTGTTGAGGTTTCAAGTGAACTGTAAACTTGATGTCTGTGAAGTAAACTGGGAAATAATGCAGAAATAAGGAGCTTTTTATTTGAAACTTTTTCTTGGCGGTAGAAAGGTCTTGGGAGCATATTCAGCTGCACCTTCAAGTATCATCTCAAATAAACAACTGCTGGAGATGTTCACCCTTTGCATGCTCAACAGATGCTTTTCTTCAAGCTGCTACCGTGCCTGTATACACAGATACAAGCAAGACACCTCAAAATGCACCTCTTTCTCACAAGCTGCTTCTTTCTCTTTCCCAAACACACATATT
The DNA here is from genome assembly GCA_013399875.1 of Gymnorhina tibicen. Taxonomy (NCBI): domain Eukaryota; kingdom Metazoa; phylum Chordata; class Aves; order Passeriformes; family Artamidae; genus Gymnorhina; species Gymnorhina tibicen. Next base: position 5,381,678 of record VXAZ01007128.1, on the reverse strand, counting down.
TTAACCTCATAAAATGATGTTTCCTTACTTTTTCATCAAAATTTAATATAATTAAGCCAATTACAGGTACTCAGTTCTTGCTCAGCTTTACTGGCACAGGCTGAGAGCAGCCCCATGGGTATGGCAGCTGTGGGTTGATTTATCAGAATTACCAGACACTCATAGGTCCAATGTCAGTATCACCTGAATATTGACACATGCTGTGAATAAAGTATCACTTACTCCTTGCTGGAAGCTTTTCTGTGAATGGAACTTGTACCTTCAGCTAATACTGCTATAAAAACAATCAGCAATATATTTCTTCTATGGACTAACTGGGACCCTATGTAGGACGTGAAAAATAATATTAAGTTTTCAGACTAAAAAACATTAAAGAATTAAGCACACTCCTATTGCCCTCTAGACACTATTTCAAATAATGTCTTCATAGTAAGTGCTGTTCCTGCAATTTTAAATATGCATCTCAGACTTCTCATTCCTACTTCCATCTTTGACTGGCTGAAGGCACTGTCAGTAGGACACAGAGCCTTTCATCCCCAACCAAAGCTGCTGTTTCAAATGTCATCGAGGCTGGTGGTGACTGAAAGTTGATGGCTATTCACAGCTGCTTAGTGTGACCTTATTCCCATTTTTTAAGGAACAAATGTCATGAAATATAGTGGTGTTAAAAACATTGCTATAGCTGATGTGACAGCCCAGCAAATAAGTCAATGGGATAGTAACTTCAGAAATGAGGCACAACGCCTGGGCTGGAGGGGAAAACCTTTTAGTGTTGTGACCCATCTTATGCCTATCCCAGGGCATTTAATGGTACTTTTCCTCCCAGGCTGTCAGTGCTGAACTATTCACAAGCACTGCAGTAATCAAATAAATCATGTCACTTGGCTTGTCATTCACAACTCATGATGACGTGGCCAGAAATATGCAGCCATTCCTTCTCAACAGAGGAGCACAATGACCAAGCAAATACTGCAACCAGGGACTCATTTGGGTGAACTAAAACAGATCCATGGGCTGTGGACTTAGCAAATATCAGCGTTTATTTCATTATAAATTGCTCTCCAAACATACACACTAAGCTGGCAGTGCCCAGAGGAAGTATAATAAATGAATTCATCATTTCCCATGACGGATCAGGTGGATCTGTCACTTCTGTAGGCCTGCACACTTCCTCTTACAAAGTAACGTAGCCCTGCCTTTGTGTAATGAAGTCCCAGACCCAATAAAGCATTTGGAGCCTATAAAGTAGAGGCTGTGATAAAGACATTTAATCATCAGCCCCCAAAGGAGAATCCCAAGCAGGGACCCAGATAGCTGCACAGTGCACGTGGAGTGCCACTGCTGAAGGGCATGGAAACCTCCTGTTGAGAATGAAGTTACCCAAAATCACTTTCCTCTCTGAAGTTCAGGTTGCTAGCACAGCCAATGAAAGCTCATGGTCCAGACAGCACAGACCACAGTGCCTTTTCTCAGTGCCCCCACAGCAGGCTACAGGCTCCAGGGCTCTCCTGTAGTCCTCTCCCCTTTTCTAGGCAAGTGAAGGCCACATTTTTGTTGCTGCAGCACAGTTTCCACTGGGTGGGGAGAGGCAGGGAGGTTTGGATGGTTCCCACACAGGGAGTGAATGACATGGGGACTTGGCAGGGAGGCAATAGGCAGCATGGCTCTCCAGGCAGGAGAAGTTAAACATGAACTCCCATTTACCGGGGAAGCGCTCTAACTATTAAGGCAATTTTATATCTGCGGCAGCCATTTTTTAAAATATAAAAGCAAAGCAACTAAAACCAGCAACAATAATCCCGATATATACAGTGGTCTTTTGTGAGGTGTTTAATCTGACATTGGGTACACGTGCTCTCAGCGGGTCTGTGGGACAGGACCCTCTAAAGCACTAAGGTGCAGCCAATTTACAGGTTGTTTAATGAAAATTAATGGTAACTCTTGCCAGGCTATGCCAGTGTAGCAGAGGAACATCCTCTCCACACAGAGGAGTGTGCTCACAGGGACGTTGTACACTCACTAGGATGGCCAAAAGTTATTTTTGCTCTCCATAGTGTAGGAGAGCTCATTCTAAAAGGGTAAAAACCTTCCTGCTCCTTGCTACTCTTCTCTCTACACATGGTTTCAGCTGGAGAGAGACAGAATGTGTGTGTGGGAAGAACAAATCAAGTTGGACAAGTTATATTTATGTTACTAATTGCCAAGTCATTTGAACAGGCCTGAGCAGTGCTGCTGGACCATAAAAACAAGAAATGAAACTTACAAAAGCATGAGTGTTCCAGGTGTGCTTTGGCAAGCACATTGCAGTCAGGGATTGCAGACACACAATTACAAAGACTGTGGCCTTCAGATCCTGCAAATACATGTGAAAACAAGCAGGTATCTGTGACCAAAAAAAACCACCCCACACTACATCAGACAGCTTAGCTCTGATTTTAGAGTTCAAGAATCTGGTTTTTTCCTCTTTATGGATAAAGTTCTTGTTCCACTGAAGTCAACAAACACCTTTTGATTTTGATAAGGCCAAGATTTCATTTCAGGTGTTTTGTTTTCTTCTAATTTGTGTATGTGTGGGGAGGTTTATTCTAAGTTCAAAGCCATTCCTACGGATAACTTGGAACCATCCCAGTTTCCCAGCAGTCTGAGTGCCACACTGGCTCGAGGACTATTCACAGAGAGACAAGGAATGTCTCCCACACAATAGATAATCGTTAATTGATTTTGGATGTTTCTTGACACCTATTCACTTTGAGGCTATTCTCTGCCCTTCAGCATACACATTTTGCACACAGAGGCATGCTCTGCGATTGTTGTAAAATTGTAAAATTACCAACTCTAAGGGGCATTTTCTGAACATAAGAGAAGATTTGTAAAACTGCAGGGTAATTATTGAACAGAAGGTGCTCTCTGCCTTCTTTAATTTGTAAAGTTTGGTTTTATTGCAAGTGGTGTTCTCAGTTTGCTTTCAGAAATGTCTCTATAATCCAGAAAATACCCATCATTGCAGTTTCCACCGTCTTTAATGAGTGAGTTTAAAATATTTGACTTAACAGAACTGGATAGGGCAACCTCCTTACATCCATTATGTAACCAGCTGACCACAACAGCTTTATTAGCAAAAGTAAACTGCAGTTCTGTCTGGCCAAACATGGCTCAAAGGTGCTACAGGAGACTTCCACATAGGGCTGCAGTGTTGACAAGTTATGCATACTCAGAAGCCAGCCCAACATCTGTATGACATTGGAAATAAGCACTTGCCATCCTGCTGCTGGTGATCTCATCTGCAAACACAGGTTCATCTGTCACCTGCATGCCAAGGACTCCCTGAGGTACCACTTCAGACCAGTTTCGCTCTGTCCAAGCAATGATCCCAGCCAGCCTCAAATATCTGCTTTAGCAAAACTGGGCCACATACTAAGCTTACACAAAACTTGCAAGCCCTTGATCCCTCTGCCTGCAACTTCCAAGCTGCCTGTCCTTACCTTGCTGGACCTGGTGAGACCACCACCTCCCAGGTACACCTCACCCCGGTAGTCTCTTTTGACTTCCTCCTTAACAAAAGAAACAGGGAAATCCACTGGAAGTTTTTATCACCACAGTTCAGATCTTATATTTATTTTCCTTTAGGAGCTGTTATAGAGGCTTCTGGTTGTCTTGGAGCAAAACAAACTAAAACCAGTTATGAACAAACACTGAAAACACACAGATTCTCTGCACATCTAGATTTCCCCTCAAGTTCATCATTCTGTGAATATCTCATGTTCAAATACCCTTCATAGTCTCTCTCTTAATCAGATTTTCTTCTAAAATAGCTTCTGACAAGTAACTCCCAATACTTCTTAAATGTTGATTCCCATAACTCTTTTTCTAGTGACACTGTCTTTTATGGCCTAATAATTCAATCTGTGAATAAGATGCTTGAATTTCAACATTGTCAACCCTTATGTCTCCCTGTAAAATGACAAAATAACCTAACCGCAAAGGGTTTTTGGAGTTATATCAAACTCTCATTGATGTGCTCCATGGCTTAGGGATGACCTTCTTTACTTTCATGTACATCTTCTTTTCATGTCCATCTAGTACAGTTGAATTGATATCTTTCACTGACATATTTGTGTGCATGCAAACCTTCGCTTTTGCTTTAGTGAACTGCCTTATCTCAAACAATGACTGGTTTTCCATCTTATTTTCTCTCCCCTGTCCAGCTGGAGAGGGATAAAGCAGCATGGTGGGCACCTGACATCCAGCCAAGGTCAGCCCACCACACATGCTTTGACAATTCAAATAATTTCAAGCATTTACACACTTGTAAGGGTAAGAATCATTACCACAGATAACTCATCTTCTCACTATTAGGAAAGCCAGTGACATCCAGAACATATTGGAAAGTGCTGACCTTTAAATGGCAATTACCATACAGAAGAAGTATGCAAGCAACCAAGCAATTACTAGTTTAATAAATGCTGTTACGTCTAAGGACACAAACCCTTGAGCAGCCATGCAGCAATGCTCAGGTGAACTGGGCAAACCCCTAGGAACAGCCAAGAAGTCTCAGTTAACTGAGGGATTTGAAGTTTACTGCATACAAAAAATGATACCTAGAGCCTGACGTTGTTCCTTGTCCTGCTTTAAAAAGCTCCTTATAAAGACAAAAGACTTCTATGCCTTGATGAAGGCAGAGTGATGTGCACAGATGCTGTCCAAGTTGTCTGTGCAATTCAAGTCTGATCTAGTATGCAAAATCCCTAATTGTCCCTGAGCAGAACCTCTATATAGCACTGATCAACTTCCATGGAGGACGAAACTAAATTAGATGGCTTATGCTCACATTTGTCATAATCTGGACTTGAACACAAGACTCCAACAGTTACACATCTATATAACTTGGCTTAATGATTTAGATTTACTATTCCAAGAAAAGCAGGAATATGATGACTTAAATTAAAAACTAACACAGATTATGAAAAACTCATTCATAAAGAAAAAGAGTAGCAAAATCTCATTAGAAAAATCATTCTGAACTGTGATTTTGAGCTAAATATTAAAGCATCAAACATTAGTTCTTTTGTAGCCCCTGCAGGCTTGATTTCCAGGGACACATAAAACTCAGACACCTGGAGGTCTTCCTTAAGTCCCAACACAGACAGTCTTGCATATACAGGAGAAAAACAAAACCAACCCTCCCCCTGCCAAAACCCAGAAAAATGCTCTGAAGATTTTTGTTACTGGGGGGAAAAAAGGATCAGTGTATTTTGCTTCATGTAAAATGCAACCAGGAATGTAAATGACTGAACAGGGATATAAGTCTATAAAACACCAATTTCTGAGGAAAATTATGCTTTATATAATGGTTCAATTTCCATAAAATTCTAAAAACTATCATAAAAACAAATGGACTTCTGAAATCGATGCTTGCTTATTGTCATGTGACAGATGGCTCTGGCTGCCTGGCAGAGAGCAAACAGCTACCTCGTTGGTTCTCACTGACCTCAGAGAGAATAATTTTGGTCTGTTTTTCATTTAACTAGTCCAGTTGCATTTATGTATCTTTACAGCAGCAAGTCAGTCATCCATGTGTAATTACACAGAGGAGGTCAAAAGGAAGTAATAGTGATGAGCCCAACAGATGACACAGCCTGGCAATCTCAACAGTATTGCACTATGTAAAATTACAGTGCACTGGAACACCAAATGAGTCCAGCAATACTTTTGTGCCCACAGAAACAATGAATTAGGACTCCATAATGAAAACAACAGCGATAGTCATTGGGAATTACACTGGCCTCAAAATATGAATTGAATAAACAGGTTGCAGGTTTCAGAACTGCCAGTTTCACCACACAACCCAAAGCCAAACATCTGTCTGTGTGAAGAGAGCTTATTTCTCATTGCCCACCATGGCAGTATTGCTTTTTAGACAGCTCCTGTACCTATTCATAACCATACTGGGCTCCCAGCAGCCAAATACCAGCACAGTGATAATCGCTGGGGGAGTACCTCAGAAAGCAACCATGTTCCAAACAAATGGGTAGATTCCCCCAGGAACTTGAGTCTGCAATATGTCAGCCACTGGAATAAACACTTCTCATTCTTGATGCTCTCCAAAATTAAGAACAGATCCCATTTTTGATTTCCCCATACCCGTCAGTGTCATTAAAGAGCAGCTGTCACCAATTGACTGAAAAATGCCAGTTGTGAAAACGACCATCAACCAAAATGCAGTTCAAATCTGCACTTAACTCAGACACACATACTTACAGACTTACACTACTTATTCCAAATAAACAAAATAATACTTAACACAGAATGAATGGTTCGGTAGGCCAAGTTGTGAGTAAGCATTCACAGCTACTTCAGAGGTCATCCTCCCTCACTGCACCTCACACTGCAGATAACCACAAGTTGTCGGTACATTCAGGTTTTGGGTTTTGTCAACACTTGCCTTTTCATTAAACTGTGTTTGGACTCCACAAGCTTCATCATTTATGACCCCTGCTGTTTTAGTGACATCAAGAAACTGATTTGATGAGTTCACATCAATTTTCTTCTCTGCCTCAACTCACACTTGGCTGACAATCAGTTTCATCAAGGACTGGCAGGAAAAGGTTCCTGGGGGAGCTTTCCTAAGCTTTTCTCAATTCATTGAGTTTTAGCTCCTGTGCATAAGAGAAATTCTTGAAGATATATACAACATTATGCCATCCTATTGTCCTTTATAATTATATTTCAAAATACAGATGAATATAAACACTGTGGAGTTTCTTTGCTGTGACTGCAAAAAAAAATGGGCTTCAAGACAAGGTTAAATGATTTACAGCAGAAACTTGCAAAGAGAAGATAAATCACCTTTTTCTTCCAACACAGTGCTGTGCAGTTACCTTCATCTTTTCTTATCAACTGCCATTTCCACACATGCATGAAGTGCTCTTATTATGTCAGGGAGCAAAAAGGATCACAATCTTTAACCTGGCAGTCTTCTATCAACAATAGAAGAAAAAGATACAAAGACTATGAGTCCAACATGATATCTCTAACTAGTGGCACGAATGGCAACATGATGCTTTACTGTTAATAAAAGAAGTCGGGAAAGACCAACACTCATTTTATATAAGGCTAAAACTCAAGTAGCTGGTAACTCATCCCTGGCAGTATAAGAAGAAGGGCAATGCATGATAATTCTGCATAATACTTGACAGAAGATGGAACGAGGGGAATAAGACTGGCTGTCTGTGCAGGCCGTGGCCATGGCAAGGACAATTTTGTCCCAATGCAAATGACCAATTGTGATCACCAAAGTGGGACAAGGCAAGGAGGAATGTATCACAGTGTCAAGAAATGAATGTAGAAGTTATAAAATATCTGTTCAAATTGTTTATCATCTCCACATAGAAAGCTCTATCTGGCACTGTTACCACAGATACTCCAGCTTATCTTCTCCATTGTGTAGTTAAACAAATTTTAGCTAAATAAAATAATGCAATTAAGTAAAGAGTCAAGCAATCACAAGGACTTCAGCTAAAGCAGTTCAAGAGATTACCAACTACTTAGCTAGAATGTGAAACCTATGTATAGATGCGCTCACTCAATGGCAGTGTTAAGTGGGCTGGCTTGAACCACAACTGTTGGTGATTTATAGTGACCTATTTTAGTCTGTGCTGTAAAAGATGGGGGGAGCCCATACAGGTGGCTGTGTTATCTCAGGAAATGTAGCGTTAATTTCCAACTGAGCAAGCAACAGCTTCTTCAACTCCTTTGCCTTGATGGCACCACGATGGATTATTTTTAAAGCATCCTTATTTTTATAAAACATATTTTAATTGAGATTAGTTATGCCATCAGTTATGTTGTTCAAAGGGGTTTTTGTTGGGTTTAGTTGACACAGAGGAAAAAAAAAAAAATCCCTGTTCCAGCTGTCTGCTCCATTTTTTTCGCCAGTGTTCCTGTCCCCAAAGCAGAAAGGAGAGAATAAGATCCCTGTTTTAATCTCACTTGCTCTGGTTCCCAGTTTAGCTGGAACAGCCAATGAAGGTGTGACTGCACAAATGCTGGGCTGAGACAGGTTTCCAGGTCTGTGGATCAGGGACAGCAGAGAGGCAGGACAGTGAAGCAGAGGCGGTGGTGGACCACGCAGGGCAGAGACTCCACTGTAGCCACCATCTCAGAGCCTTGAGCATGAGCTCACAGACTTTGTCATTAAAAAGTGGAGATAAAGAGGTAGAAAGCTGGAGAGAAAACTTTCAGCTAAGTCCACAGCAAAGGCAGAATCAGTCCTGTAAACACAAAATCTGTTGAATTTCCAAAGAAAACACTTATCCTATAGGAAGTAAAGAATTTAATTTGGATCGGAGAGCATTCTCTGGAACACACAGACTGTTTCTCTTTTTAACTCTCTAATACAGCAGAGATTGACCTTTGCATCCTCATTTTGATACTTATCTTGAACAAACAGCCTAGAAGTCAATGTCTACTGAGAAAAAATTAGGGAAGTGACTTTTCTCTAAAAGTGCAGAGCAAGTCCTAGGGAAAGAATTTAATAAATATGAGTCCAGCAGCTGTGGCTGAATGTTAACCAGCTTTGTGATGCTGTGTTTGTTTTGCCATGAAATGCTTGCTGAGACAAGTTAAACTTCAATCTTGAATTACATGATTTAAGTCTTTCAGGGAGAAAGCTTTTGTTATCTCAAAATACATTGTATTTCAGTATGAGCAGAGGAACAAACATTTTCTTATTTTATGCATTTTTGCTTTTATCTTGTGGGTGAATGTAGTGTTCAAGGAATGGACAGCACTGACCAAAGGCAAACCTATTGAATGCAAGGGTTCTGACAAACTTTGCCCACGCAGATCAGGCAGTGAACCTCACACCTGGCTTGCAGCACCATCACTTCTGCAGTCTTGGCTTCAGTGGAAGAGACAGTCCTATCAAACTGTGTACAAACCAGCTACCCACAACCAAGCTTTCCGTATGATCTCATCAGGCTATGAACTGGGTATTTTTCCCTCTCATTTTCACTTTGACTACGGAAAAAAAATCCTAAAGCACTATTAGGACATGGAGGTATTCCTAATAAATATGCACAGGTTACAAATAAAACACTTTGAACTTAATAAAGCAGTTTGTTTTCTTTTAGAGGTTTCAAGGGAAAATTCCTCAGACATTTTTGCTGATGCACAGCTAATTACATCAGTGTTTTGCATTTGCCCTTGCACAATAACCATGAACAAGGTGTGCCTTAAAATTAGATGTTGCAGCCCTTACACTTAACCTGATTAGGCCAATAATTTAAATATTAACAGTTACAGAAATGCAGGCAGAGAGGTTCTTGTTAAACAAGAAGTCATTACATACTCTTACACTGTATTCTTTTAAAAACACAATGTTTTCAGATGCAGAATGAGCACCTGGATGTCTGCCACAAGATACTGCCTTTTGCTCCTATGCCCACCAATCTTACAGCTTTGTCCTCCAGGACAAGGTAACTGAGTCACAGTGCAAACTTAATCACATCACAACACAAAGCTGATGTGATGATCTCATTACTGTTCCAGGAAAAGGAATAAACTCAATTCCTATTGACACCAGCAAGTCCAGCTTTCAGCAAAGACCCACAAAGGCCCTGGCCACATAACAGTGAGAACAAGTAACATGAGTGGCACTCTATTAAGGAAACTATTATCATAAACTAGATAGTGACAATGAGACTTTCTTTAAAAGTCTCAGTGCTTTGTCAGAGGATTTTTGAATTTTAAATGAGATTTTGAAGGATAGTTGATTCAACCAAATCTATTATGCTTTTTTGGGTAAGTTTAAGGTACCTGGAAATTACCTTTATGTCAGGATAAAAATAATTTTGCACATTAAAGAACAGATTTATTGCACTATTTCAAGCACTCAAGCCAATCTAAATTGGCTAAGAGGTTCATTTTGAAGCTCTTCACCCTTTTTTTAAAACTGTATTTGGATTACTCCCTAGCATAGTATGAGACATGTAGAAACAAAATCTAAAATGACTAAATCTGATTTAAAAAGCATACCTGTCTGATCAAAGCCCCTAGCTCACCTGTGTTGCTTTTTTCGGTTTGGGGTGTTTTGGGCGTTTTTTTTTGGTAAAATTAACTAGCAGGAAGTCTTATCTTCTGAGAGTTGCACTTAAAACTGATTGCTTATAAAGATTTGAAGAATGATTGGGATTATCATTCTAAAACAGCACCCAGGGGAACTGGGTGGATCAAGAGATTGCTAATGAGATATTGAGTCTTTCACATCTAAACTCTGATTTAAATTCAACCCACACAAAGTTCCCCCAACTAGTGGACATCTGATGATCTGTAAAAAAAATGAGGTGATGTTCTCATTCTATTCTTAGAAAATACATGTAGAGAGCACTGAACTGCCAGGAAAATCATCACTCTTTGCAGTGAAACCAAGAAATGGATTGACAATGAAACAATTTAAATTAATTTTTATCCCTTGATTCAGTAATGTAAAACAAGGCTTTGGCTTTCTGGATCAGGTTTACTTTCCCCACCCTGCTCAAAATAAGTTTCAGCCTCTAAGACTACTGCAGTAAAATCACAGAAAACATTTCAGTAAGGTAAAAATTATTATTTAAGTTCCAGAGTAGCTACATGGGGCTTTAATGACATAATTTACAGAGAGGGCAGTGGTAGATGTTAATGAGTGACTCAGATGACTTTCTATTATGCTTTTCTGCAGGAAAAAGCAGTCATTATCACATGTCAGTTGCTCAGAACATAGCACTCTCTAGTCCTCCCTCTCATTTAATAAAAGCCAATTAATCATTTCCAATCATTTACGTACTCAGTGAATTTAAAATCTAGTTTCACCCATGAATTACAGTAAATTGATCATTTTAATTAACTAACTAGTCATAGCTGTTCTACAGACATTTTGTTTGCGTGAACATACTTTAGCCTATGAACTATTTGCAACTCTTATTACTGTGATACTTGGTTTACTAATGGGATTTGTGACAGATCAACTGTATGACATATTACCTTTTCTCAGTGCTGACTGCTGGGTCAGACTGAGAGTCCACCTCCTAGCCCTCAAGTTCTTTGCTCTTGGTACACGACAGGACCATCAATCTCAAATGGATACCGTGCAAACCAAGCCCACAGCCCGCACAGGCAGATGGACTGACCTTACCTGCATATGGATCAGCGGGTTGGGCACACAATAATTGATACAACACAACCAGAACCTGTTCCACTCATACAGCCTTCTTCCCTCTTTCCTTCCTCCCCAAAAGTGCTCCTTTCACCCCATAATCCAAGCCCCTTCTCCCTGCAAGAACCTCCCTCATGCACACGGGGAACCCACCAGAGTTATCAGAGCAAGACCCAGCCACGTGCTGGTGGTACTGCAAGGAATGGGGAAGGCTAGGTAAGTTCTTTGCTGTGTTTTTCAAAGGATCCCTCTATAAAGTCAATGTCTTACCAGGGAAAACAGCTTCTTCCTGTGCTAGAGCCCAGGACAAATCCAAAGAGATTGTCCCTTGGACCAAGAAGAAGGAACGTGGTCCTTTTAAATAATAGAAGTTGCTAACTATCCATAGATGTTTCCCTCCACAGCACCATCAAAAAGCTCCTGCAGGTTCTAAGATGCTGCTTACAGCAGGTACGTACAGCTGGCCAAAGCCACCAAACACAAGACACGTTCCTTAGCAGGGATAAAGAGGGACATCTTGAGAGACGATATCATTTCTTCTCCTGCTAATCCTTTCCTACTTTCTTCCCCTTGTGCACTGCCTTATGTATCCTGATCATTCCAAACCCAGTTTTCCCAGCCATCCCTCCACAGACTGCCATGAGTAGGTGCTGGAAATTTGTCCTAGGGGACAAAATTAGCAAACTTAATTCATGACAGGGGCGGGTCCCTCACAATATCAGAGGCGGTCACTGAAGCACTCAGCCTGTGTGTAGAGACAGTGATATAAGAAGGTAACAACCACCAACATCAACACTCTGAGTCCTTGAGAAAGTCCTGGATATGGTCCTCTGGAATACAGTTGGTGAGAAGAAAAAGACCACCTTAGAAGGTGCCACAAAACTTCTCCACTCTAAAGACACAAGTACTTGGCTACCACCTTTCCAGAAAATCAAGGTCTTGGGTCTGATTTCTGTCATCTGAGAAAGGAAAGATTCCCTGCCTTCCAATTAGGTCTTCACCTAGGCGCTGAGACAACACCAGCACTCTGTTATCTTCCCTGCCTAAACCTCCCCTTATAGCTCCAGCTGTTCCCAGTCTCCATGCTGACCATTTGTGGTCAATCCCACAAGGCTTGGCAAGAGCCAGAATGAACTAGATCCAGAGAGAAAGGTGTACATAGAGAGCCCTTTCTTCTTGCATTCCCTGTGGATCTGTTAGAGGGGTGTAATTCTCTGCCAGGAGGCTGCTAACATGCTTCCTGGCACCCTTTTACTTTGTCAAGCAGTAGACGTACGCACATGCTCCAATCTCTTCCCAAAGAATTTGGATGTGTGATCAACGTGCCTCAGCCCAGTGGTCTTTCTGCACCCAGACAGACTTTACACTCAGGATCCTATCACTCAAGGGTGGGTAAGGCAAGTGGCTTTAGGTTCCTGGATGACAGCTTTAGGCACTGGATGACAACCTGCCAGAGCCCTCCACCAACTAGCCCTTTTCCTGCTGCTGCAGCACAAGGACTGGCACACACCTTCCCTACATCCCAGCACCTGTACTATGAAGGAAAGATACTTCCTTCCTATCAAGCCCAAACTTCCAAAAAGCCTCTGCAAAGCCTATCTCATCTGACTGGCTATTGTAATAATGACCAAAGGCTGACCTTAGCCAAAATTAGGAGCTTGTGCCCATTTGTGGGCCTGATCAGCCACAGGGGAGCTCCTTACTCATTTCTGGCTTCATGGACATTTTTCTTGAATCAATCTTCAGCAAGCCTCAAGGCCTGTATAGGAGTTAAGAGGATTTTTCTCTATATACATTATTCAGTATTTATCATTACTGAATGTTATCTGCAATTCTGTCACCCATTCAATCAATATTTTGATTTGTCTGCAACTCTTCACCATCCGACTTAGTTTTGAATAATTCTCTATCATAAAAAAATGTTTGTCCTAGCACTCTTCATCTCTTTTTCCAGGTAATCTATGAATGCATTGCAGAGCAAAGATCCTGGTGGGTTTATGACAATAACCTACATTTATGGTGCAATACCAGCAATTTATTATTTCCTACCATTTAAGCTGCTATTAATCTGTAAGAAGAACTTCTCAGCCTCATGGCTCCTCACAGCTACTTTTGAAAGTTCTACTGAGAAGCCTTGAGAAATGACTTTTCAAACTCCTAGTCCACTATATCAAACAGGTTACAATTCTTCACATACTATTGACTCACTTGGAGGAACTGGATAAATACGACTTCCCTCCACAGACATTATATTGACTGTTATGTAATCTGCTGTATTTATCTTTCTGTTTACCCATCCTTTCCCTATTATCATGCCTAATAGTTCAGCCTTACAGAAATCAGAGTTAATTGCCAGAATGATCCCTGGAGCCCTTTAAAAAATGTTAGCATAGGTAATGGTTTACCTGATAGGCTGCATATCAGAACTACAGGCTCAACAATTTCTTGGACAATTACATTGTGACCAGCTGACTGTTATTACTCACTTGGTCAAATTTTTCCAAAATCTCTTCCTTGTAAGAAATTTTTTTTTTTTTTTTAAGACAATTCTATATACTGAAAAGCCAGACTGAGATGATCAAACTGTGTGACAAGCAAAAACTGGGAGCCTGAAAAGTGATCTTTGTGGTAGAAGTTCAAGATTTTCTCTCTTCTTGTCTTCAGAATAATACTTCATGTGTCAGTCTAGAAAGTGAATTCTTATGCAGTTACAGTAATTTCTCAAAATCTTTGTAAACAGTGATGAATTACTATCTCCACTGCAGATGATTTATGTTCATTTGATGAACATTTGAGCTGTTAATGAGAACTATCCCTAAACACGAAGAGTGGCATCTTTGTCTCTTATGAGACAAGTTTTTGAGAAGTACACACCTTGGAGTATAGCCTGGATGATTGACTTTGCTAAATACCACATACTAATCAACTTGCTAGAACAACACAAACAATAACCTAAATTACCACTGCATTTCCAATGAGCTTTTTTTAGCACCTCAATATTTATGGACATAAACATTCTAAGACAGATAGAAGACTGCAGACAACAGGAAGTTCTCTGATGGACACCTCACATGGAGGAAGGCTATCTCATCAGCTTGAAATTATTTCTTATGATTTCCCTTGAAACATTTCCTGGATAAAGCTCCTGGAGATAAGACACCTTCTAATTGTGTCCACCATTTATCACATTTCCATCCAAAAATTTCATACACCAGAGGGACTCTCCTCAAAACTGACACTCCGAGTGACATTTCTTGTATGGTGCCATTTCTGAATTTGCTCAGGGAAACGCAAATGAGAAAAGTTTTTGAAGAGCATGTATTTGTAGCATATATATGACAAGCACACAAATATATCATAATAGCATACCTAGCTTTTGACTCTGAGAACAAATTATGGGTGTATTTGCTCTTGTTAATGTGAGCACCACTGGGAAGCGCTTTTTAAAAGCATAATAAGGCAGTGGAAAGGACTAAGATACACAAAACTATGAGAAGAAGATAATTTTGTTATGGGTATAGAGTGTGACAGTCTTCTGGATAGATGCTCAGAGCCAAGAAAAGCAGAACCTTTCTTCCTTTTCTAAATGAAATAAAAACTTCTAATAAAGACAACAGAAGGAAGAATATTATTGCCATAGGACATGCCAGCGCAGTAAAGATAGGATATGATAGCTTTTCAATGAGAAACAGAAATCACTGGTTTAGAGTTGAGAGACTAATAAAATGTAGGAACTTAAAATTAGAAAATGTTGCAAACACATCTGAGAACGTAACCAAAATAGTCTTGAGTACAGTGTGCTTACCATAATAGTGGAGGAAAATTTGCATAATTAAAAGGCATTGACAATTAACGGAATGCAAGTGAAGGAGCAAGAACATCATTGCGTTGTAATTAGGAGAACTATTTGTCAGTCTCACTTTAAATTTGACTCAGAAACTTCAGACAAATCAGTGGCATTTATATGAGTCAAAGTTACTGGAATGACCACATTTAAAACACATTAGGGCCACTAACTTGTAGTTTATCAGTAAACCAAAGACTCTTGAGTACATCACCAACCAACACTGGGGAGAAAAATGAGGGTAAGTTCTCTAGACAGTCTTAAAGGCCGTGGTACAGAAAGTGCTAAATTAGGGGAAATGTCAAAGAGTAGTTAGGGTATGGAAATAGACAGCTGATGGGTACATAACAAAAAGTGCAAATACCAGATTGCTAACAAGGAAGTCTCCTGGGTGAGACTGCCATAAGAACAAGCTGGAAGCTAGCAACTGGGGAGGGCACAGAGAGATAAGCAAATGGAGGTTATGGCCTTTGTCTTCCTAGATCATAGGAGAGGATTTAATTAGTGGTTAGGGTTATCCACAGAGCAGCTTCTCCCATGGAGAGCAGGGGGATTTGAAAATAGGACAATGGCATTTTACTAGGGCACAACAGCTGAGAAAGGATTCTCCAGTGAATAGGGAGCACTGGTTCACAGCTTTTTCTCTCCCTCCTTATTTTGAATGAACTCAGATCTTGGAAACTGAGCCGCTGCCTGTGTTCAAGTTTGTTTACATGGCTGAATGACAGGAGATAATATTTCTTTACATCTCTCTTTACAGAAGCCTGCAGCAACAGATGGATTTTGCAGCATAATCTAAAGGTCAACAACTTCTGACCAGCAAAGTAATGGAGAACAGACCAGGCTGCAACAAGTTCAGCACTGTGGAAACCTAATTAAAAATTATCTTCATATTTAACCAGTGTTTCAGAATTGCAAAATCACAGAGGGACTACCTAAGGCACCTAGTATGTGTTCAAGTCAATAAGCGTTTTTCCTAGAAAGGAAAGCTATGCATAAATGTAAATCAAATGCCAAATTCACTAGTGGATTTTATAGTGGTGTGTCTGAAATGGCTGAAAATTATTTTCATGAGTTATAGATCTGGAAAAAAAAAAAACCCAAACCAAATCCAACCCTCTCCCCCCAAAAGAACCCCAAACAAACAAAACACTGTCAACATGGACATTCAGAAGGCCTTATTAAATAAGACTCTCAAGATGTAAACTTGAAATGTTCTACTTCTCTTCAAATGAGAAAACTGGTTCAACCCTGCCATACGTTCAGCTGCCCTCACTTTGACCAAAATTTCTTCAACTGCCCAAGGTTGCATCCCTCAGCTCCTGAATATCTGTCAAGCTCAGACACTAAACAAATATGAGCTATGCTTAACAGTAATGCATACAACTACAGCACCCCATCTAGAATAACTGAAAGATCAGTCAGATACCATTTTTTATAGCCTTTCAGTAAGAAATCAGTTTTTAAGACTGATTAAAACACTGAGCAAAGTTTTCAGCTACAGACTTCTTAACTGAGCACAGAAAATAAACACGCAAGAAAGGAAGTGCACATTTTAAAGAGCTGGCTAAAGCACAGATTTTGCTCAAGTCGTTGCTTTGATTCCATGAGACCATGAAGAGGACCAACCAGTGGGAATTCAAACATTAGATCACAATAAATCAACAGACATGAAAACATTAGCTCAGGCATTAAATTTACATTTTCCAGACCATTGGCTCTTGTGACCCAGAATATACTGGGAAATTTGAAGTTCTACTCTCAGTTCTGTAGCTCTGTTTCACTTTAGCCCAAAGCAAGAATCATGAAGTGCAGGCTCTTGCTTCACTCCCTTGCCCTATACTGGAACCTACTTATTTTTAGGTATGGCATACTTACAATCTTACTACACTGAGGAGTGGGGAAGATAAGGTGCAGGCTCAGGCTCAGACTGGGATGATGCACGCAGCGTTTAAATGGAAGTAGCAGCTGTTGGGGGACCGTATAACCAGCTGCTTACTGCAAGAAGCTTTAGCATACTCAGGCAGAACAGAATTTCCAGATACTTGTTTCTAATATGGAAGAAATCTTCAATAAGTATGTAAGAAACTGTCACCTTTTTTTAAGGGTTTCAAGCTTTTAAAAATATTTCATATAGGGAAAGATTCCAAGGGATGGCAAACCCATAGTGTCAAAACAGAAGTCAAATTCTTGCCACAGGCAGCAAGCTCTCAGAAAAGCAGAGTTAAACAAAAGCCACTAGAATTTTTAAAACTACAAGCAGATAATAGTAACAACATAATATCTCTTCATAATCTTCCAGAAAACTGAAAATTTCATCAAGAATAGCTTATGAAAGTTTCAACCTGAGGACAACACCTATTATGAAGAACCGCAGACGAAATATCCTAAAGTTACAGGCAACTGTTACACAATAGAAAAAGTCAGAAAACCCCAATAAGCAACCATACATCCCATATTAATCCCCGTCTATGCCACAAAACAAAAGAAAAAATTGATATTTTGCTGTCGTTTGGTTAACATGCTTTTAAGCATGCTCTGACTAGCATCACCACAGTGTTTCTCCTAAGCACTGTGCTGCCATAAAGACTTCCCAGCATAGCTGTTTGTCTTCCCTGTCTCCCTATTATTTTAGAAATCAAACTAGAATAACACTGACGACAGATGTTTAAATATGTCTGTTGCTACCAGTTTCAATAGCAGTACAAAAAGGCTGTAAAGCACCTCCTGCCCACTACGATTCAGCCTACTCAGCTCCATTGAGCAGACCCAATGGACACACCCAGAAATGCTCCCCTTTTTCTATTCCAGTTGAACAATGGTTCTCCTGGACTTCTAACGTTACTTCCCTTGTAGGAAATTCAGATAAATAAAAATCAACATAATGAGCAAGCTTGTGATGCGAGTATTGCCCAGGTACACCATTTCATACTCTCAAGCAATATCAAACCAGTTATGGAATACTTGTAGTAATGCAAACAGAACAAAATAAAAATACAGTTTTTATTTAAAAATAAAGTTTTCTCATAATAAATTACCAACTATATGTGATCTAATATCTCTAATGCAAAAATATGCTACACATCCAGTCTCAAACCCACTCACACCTCCTCATTTCAACTTTCCATGATGAGGCTGTGCTGATTTGATTTGCTGATACCATGCTACTGAGAGTTAAGAGTTTCTCTGTTGTAGCCTTAGCTTAGCTGGGACTAAGGAGCAGAAGAGCTTTTCATTGATGCATACCACGAGTGGCTAACCCTCACCTATCTGTCCAAGCAAAACTCAGACATATGAGGTTTGTTCTTCACAAATCTCTCAAATGAAATTGTTTTCCTTTGGATCAAGTTACTCATGTTGTTAATAGCTGGCTCATCGAAGTAATTTTAAACAAAAAGTATTTACTACAGTTACTGGGATATTGGATAAGTTTTAAGGCTGTAGAATAAGCTGGAATTAATACAGAAACTTTCTGCAGGAGATTTACTTATTTTCAGAAAGAAAATTAAATCCGCAGGGATCTCATCAAGTCAATATAAAGTATTTTTTTCTCTGAAATGGTATCCTTTAATAGTACTATCACATACAGATTAAGAGAACTGATTAAGACATGTAATAACTTTGGTTGGGGATTCACACCTACACTGGGCAGCAAAAATATACCCATGTCAGTGGCTTGTTCTGTACTATGTAAATTACCCTAATGATAGCAAGCAGTTTTTTTAAGTCATTCATTCATTCTCCTAAACAACAAATTTCCAATTTATCAAGATAAATGAAGGAGCTGAACTACAATTCTTAAGGGAAAATTTAATAACCCCTTTTAAGTAAATTTTGATTTTGAACCATAGTGCCATACCACGCAGATAATGGCATTCTGCACCATGCTGAAATGAGCTCCAATTAACACAGGCTGTAATTTATTTTCCAGTTCTAAAGCTGCAGAGGTAGATGCTAACTACTCCTCTTTTATATCTACTTACAATAATTTTGCCATGACTGAAGACAAATAATTAAGATAACTTTCCACCTTCTGCCACTGGAATACAGTTTTTGTGACTTTACCACAATGGATTGCTTCTAACACTGAGATCAAATTGCTTAGGGAAATTATTCATTTACTGGATGTTGGTTTTTTTGTCCTGCTAAGGATTCTTAACCAAGGATGGCAGATCATAAAAGACAACATTCTGAAAGATATAATTTTCTTTACCTGTGGTTTCTAGGAAGACTTCTAAGACAACAGACACCTTCACATTTTACAACCTCCAATTTTAACTAGGAAAGGTGATATTTTCCAAAGCATCACATTCACAGTAAGAAAACAGCTTATCTATTCTCCAACTTATGGTAACTGGGAAAGAAGAGAATTATTGTGCTACCAAACCACCTAAATACTGCATTTAGTAAAAGCAGAAACAGGGCAGATGTGATGCTTAGGGTCATGGTTTAGTGGTGGACTTGGTGGTCTTAGGTTAATGGTTGGACTTATCTCAGTGGTCTTTTCCAACCTAAATGGTTCTGATTCAGAGATATAACAGTCACTTACATCATTTATTTGTACTCTGAACGGTGGTCAAAGGTCAGGCTTACAAGAACTCAGAACTAGGCCAAAGCATGCAAGGCTAAGTATAGGTCTGGCAAGTTCTATGGAACTTAGACAAGGCACAAAGTACAGAGGGAAAAAATCAAGCTGAACCAACCAGTTATGGAGAAAAGAAGCAAAATGCTGGCTTAACTCTATCAAAATAGCACAGTAATTAGGCTAAGAACATATTTGAATTGTCAATTGAACAGGTAAACTAAGGGCAATTAAACATTGTGCTTTGCACAGTGATGAAACTTCTTTTGTTTTTGTGCACAGGCACATCGTTACCACAAAAGATACAATAACACTTGATTGCACACGGGCACTTTTACTGGAAAAGTCTATTCCTGACTGTCCTTTACATCAGCTTTGACATCAGCAGAATGATTCTTAGTTTTCTCTAGTCAAAGGAGGGACAAAGTCTATATAATAGTATGATTTAAAGTTACTCATTTTATCAGCAATTTGTTTTAATAAATAGGTAAATAAGGTTTTGGAAGAATTTTTTGGGGGGTGATTTTGGGGGAATGGAAAGTTATTGTTTAGGTTATTTAATTTCTAAGACAATATTAATAGTGGAATTAATATGCCCAGGCATCCTTGAGAACTGGGTGGCTAACAGATAGCAATCATTTTAGCATCCAGTCAACAGTGAACATCCAATAGATGTTCTTTGAGGCAAAAAACCCCCCCAGCTTCAGAGTTGAAGGAAAGCAGGTGTTTGTATAAGATCATCAACATTAGCTTAAGTACTAAAATCCTTTAACTTCAAAAGGACTGAAAACACAACAAACCCAGTACTTTTAAAAATAGCCAATAACACATTCATTCTTGCTCAGAGAAGGAAACACTGTGGAGCTGGAAATTGAATGCTGGGTATAGGCATACTAAAAAATACAGTGCAGAAATATCCGAGATAAAAGTGCAGACTCTCAAGAAGCTAAGAGCACTAACCCCAGCAGAACTGTGTCACTTCCTGTGCATCTGTGTCACTCACAGCTTATACCTCTCCTTCAGTGACCTAAAAATGGCTCACCATTAAGACCCAATCTAGCTCCTAGCAAAATCACCTGCACATAAACAAGATGCAAGTAACTACTAATTCAATTTAAAATTAACTGATCATTCTGAAATTTCAAGGTCCAAATATTATGGCAAAAATGTTTCTTTCCTGAGACACATGGAAAAAACATCAGAAAATGGGTATCAGATAAAATACACAGAAAATTAGTTTCCATGAACCTTCTTCCCTTATATATAGGTAGCAATTTTAGAGTTAAGACTCAGACCAGAACAACTTCACCAAGGGCAATGGCAGCATCTAGGGAGTAATGGCTCAGTAAACATCAGCTGATTCCATAGCCAGATGACCAAAATCCCTGGCTGCTACCTGTGAGGAAGACACACAAAAAGGGAAGTTTCAAAGGCAGAAGTAGCCCTGCAGTTTCGCTTACTTCTTTGAGATGTGTTTGCTCACTTCTAGTTACGCAGTGGGTTGATTCTTCATAATTCAGATTTTAATTTACTTTTAAAATTTTCCCTTCAATGTATTTAATAAGCACAGTAACACTACAAAATGTGGATTAGTCAGCTAATACACCCACACCCTGGGCGTGTTATAGCCCTCAGCAACACTGCTGGCCCAGTACATCCAAGATGTATGCACACTGGCTGACTAAAACACACCTTGTTGTGTGTTATTGCTTACATAAGACAGGACTTAGCATATGTAACTGTATATTAATGACACGCCTTGATACATTGTTAAACTGGAAACTATGGTTCTACTCCATCAGAGGCTTAGGTGTGTGCTGTATTACGCGGAGCAAAATTAATTAAGAAACCCTGCGTTCTTGCTGGCAGTAGCTGTAGCGATATGCTGGGAACAAGAGACCGCACTTCTCACTGACCTACATGGAGCAAGAGCCGAGTCAGCCTCCTAAGCACCGAATGCCTCCTGGACAGAATCTCTATCCTGAAATGTGCTACAATGATATGAGTCATTTAGAATAATAATAATTTTTTTAAATCCCCACCCCCCGCCCCAGACTGTGCGTTCTTCACCGCTGTAAAACAGCCCGAGTCGGAGCTGCAGCTGAAGGGCCTCTCTCTCCTCCACCCCCCAGCCAACCTCCCCAGTGCCAGCGCTGGCATTTGTGCAATCAGATGGTGAGAAATCAGGGATGCGATCTGGCCAACCCCTCCCATGCTTTTTTCCCTAGGTTAGTTTTACAGTTTACCACTCACGCTCACACTGGCACCAGAGAGGCGGCAGAAACACATGGCTGGGACCTCCCTTTTTGACTCCAGCCCACACATAGGCGGGCTTAAAGCAATCGTGAAACTGTATCATCCACAATGTTGGCAAGAGCCTTCCCACAGACACAGTTATCCCTGAGAAAAGTTGCCTTGCCTCAGTGACCATTTCCATTTGAATACTGAGTTAAGGCGGCTCTCTGCTGCGGAGCTGAGGAGGAGGCTCCCGCAATGAGCTCTGCTGGCAAACCTCCTTCCAGCCTGCAGTGCAGCAGTACTGCCTCCAACAAACACACGCCAAGTGACAGCAGCAGTGATCCAGCCGCTGGTATTTTAATACTGATTTTTATTCATTGCACTATTTTCAATATCTTATACTTTCTCTTTTCAGGACATTAACCAAACTCTTTCTTTATGATTTCCCCCCCTTTCATGCTTCAAGCTTACTCACCAAGAAAGTTTTGCCTCCAGCTGCTACAGCTCCATCAACTCTCCTATCAACCCATTTGAAAGAAGAGTAAGGTGTTAATTAGGGTGTTAATGGCTACAGAAACACCTTATCACCTTAACTTTTTTTTTCTTTTTCCCATTTCAAGGAAGAAACACAGGGAAATTCAGCATTCCTTGCAGAAGTGCTAGACTGCATAAAAAATTTAGCAAACAAAAATTCCTTTACTCGGCACACAGCGTAGATAGTCTCTGGCTCCCAATACCTCCAAACCTCAATTCTATTTATCCTCTTTCACCTTTGTTTTGGGACCATCTAATCGTGGGGGAAAAACGGATATGTTTTCTTAGTATCTTTGAAAGACAGAACATTTTTTTTAATCTCCAAAATGAATTCCATACCAGAGTACATCTTCACAACGAGAAAATGGTTGTGTTACTGTGTGAAGTAACGCGGTTTCACAAGCCAGCTGAGCCAACCTCGCATCCCTCTGCTGCTGAAAGAGGTTTTCCCCCCTCTTCTCTTCCCTGCTGAGTCTACCCAGTGCCAGCCCACAGCCATGCTGGCTCTGGCACTTGTCTGATACCTCCCAGTTCAGTTCACTAAACTGACATAAAGCTGTTCACACTTTTGCTGGGTTCGTTTTCTGCCAGTTGAGTGAGCTGAGCCAGCTGAAAAAGGTGGCAGCACCAAACACAGGGAGATCAGTAGGAAGTATGTACCTGGGGGATTTTTCCTTTTGACAGCAGCAAGCTGCAAAAACGGCTCAGGCATTTTGTGAAACCTCACCCTAAGGGTACAGCTTTACTAAATCGCTTGATACAAATTATTTGCTATTACAAAAAGAGATGGGTTCTAGTAGTCACCCAATTTCACATTAAACTAATTCAGCTTGCTAAAGTGGCAGAAAACTGCCTGGGGTGGCAGCTCTTCTTTGCCAGGTCAGCAAGTGGAACTGGCACATCTTCTGGTCCATGAGCACAAAAACTGATGCAAGGTGAAGACAGAACTGTGTGGCAGGGGCAGGAAGGAAGAGAAGAGCCAGAGAGAAGAGTCACCCACTCCCTTTCAGCTGCTGTGATAGCTGAAATCTTGTGAAATCACACCTTGGTTTATGAAAACTCCTAGCATTAAAAAACCCCTTATTTCTCCACGCCTGTTAACAGATAACTGTGAAGCTAAGTCTATATATAAACTTGTTGACTTGTGTAGAAGCTAAAAACTGTGTTTCTTTTTAAATCAAAATTTAATTTCATGTAATATTCAGTCTAACAGTCAATGCAAAAATAAATGCAGCGATTTGAGATACTGCTGTACACCAGACTGTGTGTTACCGTTCTCCCAGCCTGATGATTTAATCATGACTGTTCTTCATTCACTGCAGTACAAAATCGGCACAGCAAGTTCAAATTAGCCTCAAAAGCAAGTTATATTAAGCAGAGGAGGAAATTCTGGTTGTAATCTGAAAATAATTTTTGGAGATGTCAAATGGATAGGAAACCTTTACTTCCAACCCTGCAGACAGGTCCCCTCAAAGTCATGGCAGCACACCAATATTCTGCTAGGTATACAGCACCGTTTGTCTTTTTAAGCCAGCATCTTTCTAAATGCTGATTTGTTTTTAACTTCCACTAGCTGCTGTTCCAAAACATTCGTATCTCTTGGGTGGGGCTTCTGGGATTTGGTTGTTTGCTTGTTTTTCAATGGAGCAGGTTATTTGGATCCTTATGCTTTATGTTACAGCTAGACCGAGATAAGAGTGCATTTTCAGGTGGCTTATGTCACTCACAGATTTGAGGCAGCTGCTACCTTTGCCAACAAAAACAGGTTTTTCTCTCAGCATATGCTACATTAGTACGAGGGAGGTTTGCACCACAGCTCTGCCAACCCAGTTACAGTGGCACATTTGTAAGAGTGGCATGACAAGACCTCAAACTAGTGATTTTTATACCCTACTCTGACCTGAATTATGCTTTTGGGACAGAGGGATATTTTTCCATTACTTCTATTCAAACATACTCATATCACTGGCTTTTGGTTACTTGTAACTGTTTTCTGATCGGTTCTGATAAAAGCCTATTAGAAAAGACATTCTACAGAAACTTCAGATCCAATTTGCAGAAATACCTGCAGTGATAAATAAACAATGGAGTTCATGAAATCTCATCCATTACAAATAAAACCTTTGACCTCTTTCTGGTTCTGGCAGACGACTTCTCCTAAGAAAAGCTGTTGAAATTCTGAGTATTTACATCTGAACCCCACTCCAAACCTAATTTAAACTTGAGCTTTAATAAATCTGGATCATTACCTCATGGTTACTTTTAACTACTAATAGCAAGTAACTTTATGGATTGCTACACCTGACAAATTGTTATATATTTCAGCTCTTTTCCAAGTGAAATGAAACCTACATGTGTTTCCTTAGTCCCCATCTCCTTTCAGAGAAATATATTTATTTCCCTGTACTAGTCTTACTTTTGTTAAATAACCTGATAGCTTACCCTTTCTTATCTTCTCAGGATACAAAATAAATCAGTACAGTCTCTTCGTCTGCTCTTTCCTAAGGAATACAGTTCTCACAGATCCAATTCTTTTGAGTAACTAAAATCCTCAAGTCTGAATCATTCTGGTTTTGTAATGCTTCTCTGTAATAAGAAAACCAGGATGCAGGCACTACCTCCCCTAATTCACATTCTAACACATATATGGTGCAGGAAAACCTGCAGTATTGTATTTGGACTAGATTGTTCACAGACATGCAAGTATTTCCCTTCTGAAGTTACAGTATTGTTATCTTGCTTAAAAAAATATTGTTCACTGAAGCAGTAAGTTAAGAAAAAATACTGAAGGGAAAGGCATGAAAACAAATTATTTCTCCAAAGAAGGTAATTACATAGCTAAACATTATCTGTGGAGAGAAAGAAAATCCTAAGTACCAATAGGGCTCGTCAGAGTCACGTCAATGTGCTGGACTTCTTACGAACACTAACCTACAATTTCCTGACATCTTTAATTACATGTTTCTGAGAAGAGTACAGTTTGGCTACAGTGTGTCATACATACAAAATCCTTGCTGACTGAACAAAAGGACATACTTAATGCTATTATGACAGGCTGGAAAAAATCCTTACAAAATAAGTCTTCTAAAAAAACCCCCAAAGTTAACTTTCTGGTCTAAAGAAAGTATTTGGCACAATCTCGGATTCAAACTTAGTTCCCAGTCTCCATTATTACGTTCACCAGAAAGGCCTAAATAATAGTTTTTAAAAAAAGCAAGAATAGGGGAAAACCTTTTGGATGCCAGAGGTCTGCAAAAGTTCTGACTGCAATCCTAGAGGATGGAAAATAACCAAACCAAATATTTTGACCAGAATTTAAAACGACCAGAATTAAGTATTAAAGCTTTGGCAGCTTCCAGAAAGAACTATGACTAAATGGAGTTAAAAACCAAATATTAGAGAAGGAAAATAGTTTTCATGTTATTATGCAAACCAGACATTTTCTATGCAAATTCAGGCACTGAACTTGTATAATCTGAATTTTAAAACATAGGTTGATGTCTTGATTGTAAATGGTGTTTGTTTTTTCTTTCTGAATGTCATGTTAAATTACTGTGTGCATATGCAGGGTGTGTGGGTGGAAGGGACTGACACAAGGAGGAATTAATTCTTGTAAGAAAAAGTTTTTGTTTTTCTAAGAGCATGGTTGAGAAGAAGAATATTTGACTTTCAATAAAAATGGAACTAACCACTGTTTGTAAACACACCACTGTGCAAATGAAGAAACATTGCTTCTTAAGTACTGACAATACTTGATTCAGCCCATGCATATCCCAGCCAGCTGGTCTCCCTGGCCTCAGTCCCAACCTTCTCACCTCTGTAAGTGGTTATATTCTCCCCATGGGGATAGCAGGGGGCCTCACAAGTCAATACGGGCAATCTTCGATTGGTCTTCTGAACACATCTCTGCTAATGTAATCCATTATTAGAGTGCAACTTAGATATATTGACAAAAATGTTTGGCTTCTGTAATTCCCATATTGCTTTATCAACCACAGTAGTGCAATGGCTGTTAAAAACCTTTTATATTTAAAACACTACTGTAGACCTACTGCATATTTTCAGTTAACAAATCTGTGATGCAGAAAAATGAGAAGTAGATGGAAAGTCACAACACACTTCTAAACACAGCAAACTCTACTGGCACCTCTATATTTGCAGCCAGAGCTTTCTCTCATTATTACAAAGTAGCAGTTGGTCTATTTATCTGAAAATTAGGAACACTGAAGTTGTGGGCCGCATCAGGCAAGGTAGTAAGCAAGCTCAAAGTCTACGGACTTCAGTAGGATGTAAGAGTTCCCCACTGCTGGCATTTTTTGACTAACATAGCAGAACCTTTTAGCTTGTACAAACTGGGGCAGCTCTGCTGTGTTAGTAACTCTTTGCTACTAACTATTTGTACAAGTTCAGCCTTTCTTAATCTAGTCAACATAGAAAGTACTTAAATAAACAAGAAAACCTATTTCATGCTGCATCTGTGTCTGGGAAGATTGTTAGGTGGTTAATTGTACAAAAAAACCAACAGAGCTGTGCTACCAAAAAAAAAAAGATGAACAAGTTTCTTATATTTATGCAACAACCTCTCAAAATACAAATTAATCTCTAGTTTGCATCTCAATTGTCAGACTAAGATAACTGTATCTCAGCATGAAATCTGTTTGCAAGAGATACAATATTATTGTTCTGTAGTGCACATAATTTGATGAATGCCTTCCCTGGAATAGTTTTTAAATCTTCATCCCATCAGAACATGCATTAAAATCTATTCCCTGTCACACTCACACCATTCTGCAAAAAGATATCAAAATAGTATAAACAGAAGAGAGTATGGAAGATTGTGTTAACATCTGCTGATCTTTTCAGGTTTATTGGAATCACATTATTTCAATTTCCTTGAGATAATGGCACTTTGGATCAATACATGTGTTTGATCTCAATGATTATTTGTAATTTCCTATTGAAAGTACACAAAAATTTAGTCCTGCTAAGTTTCACCTTCTTGCATGCCAAGTCTTCCAATAACTGAACGGAGAACACTTACTGTCCAACAGCATCTATAAAGATTAGTACTCTATATCCACAAGTTTAACACCAAACTTATATGCCTTCCTCCCTCCTCCCCCCCTCCCCCTTAATCTAAATTGCTCTGAATTTCCTTTTAATATAGCATTATTTTCTGTGGTCACATTATAGGATTAAGGATCAGGAATTTTATTTCTGATTCTATCAATAGTCATCTTGGCTAAAGCAACCAAAAATGACAGAGTAAAATATCCTGACACTATCAAAACAACTGACAGAAGCCTCAGTATGTAATATTAGTTTAAATACTTTTGTTGCTTCAAATTGGCGGTGTCTTTTGAAAAACAACAGGCTCTAAAATAGGGATAAAGAAAAAAGAGTTTGGAAGTGAGATAAACAGAAACCAAATTAGTTTCACTTTTCTGGGTGGAAAATGGAGCAGGTTAAAGCAATCAAGAGCAAAAATAACCTTTCAGATTAGTATGTTTTCAATAGACAAGACTGACTGCTTCCAGCAAAGCAGAATGGGTCCTTAGATGGGTTAGAAGTCAATGATAGTTTGGGACTTACCCAATCTGAAGTCTTACAGATAAAAATCCGAAATATTGAATTAGACTCCACTTGTGATCCAAAAGCAATACAGGGTGAATCAGCAGGCAACCATTATTTTCTGTCCTTTCCATACACTAATCAAGTTGCCTCATTCTGCACCAGTGACAACCCATCACTATGGCACTGGGAATCTAAGCATCTGGATTGGAGTATTTTCTTAGGATTGTGGTCAGATTCGGAATTGTACTAGTAGTCTCTGTATCAAAAATAGGAAGCCTAAGGAAAAGCTGCACAACTGAAGGCAAGTTTTCACATGTGTACATGCTGAGTGAGCAATGGGATGCCGATACATACAATTCAACCCCTCTGTTCTCAAGGATGTGCTGTTTTCACAGCCTGTGTTTGCAGGCAGAGACTAAAACTGGCTCACATACTCCCATTAGAGTTGTCTTGACCAAGTTTAGAAAAATTCCTTTTTCTTTTCTCAATGGTGACACATTGTAGTATTTGCCATAAAGTGCAGTTTCTGCTCAGAGTGCACACAGTAGCACTCTGGACAACTTAATTCCTCTAGAATTTAATGCAGCAAACACCCAAGTTGCAGCACTCTGAAAAAAAAGATTTGCAGCAACTGCAGACCAGCTGTGACCCACAGACAGCTTGAACACATCACTACCCCAAGAAACATCATGTGGAAGCTGATGGTCCTAGAGGAGAGCTGAGCCCCATTCCTTGCACAAAGAACCGTGGATTGTCCTCTGTTGTTAGGATTAGTCAGCTCTCATGCAGGAGCTGGAAGAGGTTTAAGGCTACAATAAATACTTCAGTACCTTATGTTAAAAGGCAAGAAGAAACCTTTACTGAAATACAAAAAGGTGAAATAGCTAAATGAATAGACAGGTAGTTTCAAATGGTTACCTCAGTTAAAACCAGATGTTTTACAGAGATGTTTCTCTGATACTTTTTCAGATAAATGGTTTTCATGGGCAAACTACTGTTTGGTTTCCATGGGGAAAATTGTTTGGTTTTTGGCAGGGAAATTTCATCCTATCAGAAATCCAATTACTTCTCCAGTTTCTACTTGCAGTAATATCTGCACATACACAATAATACATTTTGCTTAGAATCCATTAGTTGAAGTCCAAAAATGGTCACACAGAAACAATTAGCCTTATTCTGACTAATGACAGAAATAGGAGTTTGAAAGTTATTGAAGATCCATCCAATTATTAACAGAGATCCATATAAGTGTTAGCACAGGTTAACTGGTAAAGTGTGCTACTTCCTTGATATAAGAGCCACAATAATACTAATGGAACAAAACCAAGCTTTGAATGTCTCAAAGTCATTTGCACTGCAATCTCTTCTATCAGGTGTCTTAGTATACCATTTATAAACACTATTTTTGTTTAAAATTTGGAGTTTAAAAACTGGATTTCATAAACGACAAATGTTTAAAATAAATATAAAAATGAAACAAAATTTTCATTTAGGATTACAACTTTCTCTTTTCTGCTAAAACTTTTTCCCTCGAATGATATTTCATTTGGCCTGACCCCTTTCCCTCCTCAGTCTTTTTCTTTGATCAATAAACCAGTGCTGGTTAAACATACATAAAAATCAGGGTCAGAAAGGCAGACTTGCCAAATTCAAATATGTACATTAAATGTTTCCTTTCCGAATAGTTGTGTTCAGCTTTGCAGCTAAGTCAAGGCTAAAATCTTCAGAGGTAAAGTAACCTATATTAGATATGCAAAGGGAATGCATTTTGTCTTAAATATTTTTAAAGTACTACAACTACTATTCTGCCATTCAAAATTAAAAAGAAAGTGAACTGCTAAAAATAGAAGCTGTCACAAACCCATTCATTTCCTTTCTTGAAACTTTTCTTACTTGCATGAAAACAGTCTGCCTAACAGACATCTGCTTCAGTAAAGAGAAACAATTTTTGTTTTATTAATGGCCACTGTAAAAGATTAATTTGACTCACATTGCATCCTACCAATATTCATTGCTGTTTCCACAAGTGCTGCAAGAAAATTAACATTGGCTTTGAGTTTTGTTACCATGTCCCAAGTCTTAACCAAAGACTATTTATATGCATCTTCAATAAGCCAAAACATTTTAGGATAGCATCTGACTTTTGCTTTGATATGATTGTTCATCCAGATTGAAAAAGTAAGAAATCAAGAGGATTAAAACTATGAGACTCCCTCTTCAGTGACACTGCAAACATGCACGTAAGTGAAGGATGCATTTCTTGAGAGATGTGCATGAAATGTCTCATCATATCACACTGCTCTCTTATCTGCATTTCTGGGACATTTGAGTCGAAGCACACCAATCAATAGCAGCTACATTTAAGAGCAGAAGTGCATTTTGAGGAGTTAAAACAAAATAAAAATCCCTGTGATAGAATAAAAACATGAAAGAAAAAATATGATTTCAACTGAGAAGTAAAAGATAGTAGGTTACATTTTAATTAACACTATTTAAAATTCAGGCTTCCAAGAACATGTCTAATTCCTCCTGGGTTCAACATCACTATCGAATCCATTTTCTTTTTTGAAAACTGCAGGATGTGAATGCACTTTTTGAGTATCATACCCCTCTCATTTCTGTATGCAGAAGGGATAGTACAAATCCCTGCCAAGAAATTCTGCTGTTCAAGGTTAAGCTCAGATGCTCTTGTATAGGGATATTTCTACCTGTCTTCTATCTTGCCCCTCCTTTTCCTTCCTTCTTTGCTTTAGATCACAGTCAGTTTTAAATCTATGATTAAACTTTCATGAGTGGGTGATTCCTACAATGTTAAAACGATGGGTTTTTTAAACCTCAGTTTTCAAACATAAGAACATTAAAATATTTGTGGATTTTTTACTCAGGGGCTTCACAGGAGTGTATAATGATCATTATGAGCTGCTCCACATTTTAAATTTAATAATCAGATTTGAGCTAAAGCTGCGATGGTAAAAATGCCATCAGAGGACAAACCACTAATGTGTCATTCAGAAGTTTCTGCCCACATACTCAGCTCAATGATTTTGAGATTAAACTTAGGAAAGTACTGTAAGGAGATGATTATGTGGTATGTGGTATAATTCTAGAAAATTATTGACACCTCTAATTAATTAACTAGAAGCACCATAATTTTTGCATTAGAATATAAATATATTCTTCCATAAATTATTTTATGTAAATGAAACAGTAATTTATGATAACATAATCCATTTAAATCAATGTCAATGATATTACATTTAGATAAAGAGAAATAGCAAAAATGTGACATTAAAATCAGAATTGAATCTAGACCACAGTTGCAAATGCTGCTTGGCATTTAAACTGAATTTAACAGTTCATACAGGGCAGTGAGACTTCACGGGACTTGGGAAACTTTTCTCCAAATGAAATCACAGCAGAATTAACAGAAAGGAAAGATAAATCCCTTTCCTCAGAAACTCCCAAACAAAAGAAAAATACTAGTAATTGAAGCAGTGCATACTGGAGCAGCAGGAAACATTCAATTGCTGTACATGCTGGGTTGACCACTATCATAGCTCTAGTAGTATCCGAACACTTCCCAAACAAGTAAGAGTTTGCTACTTTTCCATCTGAAGCAAAAGTAACAAATAAGGTGGTAGGGATGCAAAGAAACTTTTAAAAGATATTAACAAGCTGAAGAGAGGAAATTTGCTTCCCATCAGGAAAGTCAGAAGAAAATACTTAAACACAGTTCTTTCGGTTCACATTAATGAACTTGAAGTATATGCTTAAGGTCTTAATTTTGCTAGTGACCAAAGTGCTTGTTCATTTATTCATCCTGCTTCTGCTCCAGAAGGTTCTGGTCAAAGTCACGGACTACGACTTTGTGTCTATACACAGTTCTAAGTATGAGAAATAAAACCCTCTAAACAGAAATAATATTGCTATAAGAGACATGGAGCAAGCATGAAAGCCGAGCAAGTTGATACCTATCTTCTCAGAAAGTTCATAGAGTAGCTAGACTTGTGCATAGTGACAAAAAATTATATGTGAAATTATTAGGACCAATGTTTTCTCTGACTGGAGGACAATGTGAACCATTCCAGCTCAAGTTAATAATGCTGGTATGGCAGCCCCTAGGTACAGTGAAGACATGATGACCCTATTTTGCTCCCGAAAACACAAAACCTTTCCATTTAGAAAGGTTCCTAGAACTTTCTTTTCTAACTTCTTACTGGGACTTGCTAACAGCTCCTTTATGCTTGATCACGTCTCCAGGCCAGAAGGAAGTAAGTATCTTGTTTTGCTTTCCTTCACGTTGTGTGTCAGCGGGGTACTAATGACAGGCAAAACTTTTGCTTTCCATTTTGTAGGCTCTGAATTACCACCCACCCAGTTACAGGAGCTGGGAAAGTGTCTTTCGCTGTGACCTCCCACCATGGTTCATCTATGCCAAGGAACATAAAGCTGAAACTCCCAATAATGGGACTATGAGTCCCAGAGATCCTTAAATACATAAACTAATACCAACTGTTATACTGCAGAAATCACTTTGTATAATGACAGAATTAGGAAAAAAATGTGCTTTTTTTCTGACAGGTCTCAAGTTGTTTATTTGCAGATGCACTGAAGTTGTCCAAATAAACCAGCAAAATAATCTACATAAATCACCTTAGGTGCTATGCATAAACAACACTTACTGCAAGGAATAAATAAAAAGAAAAAAAAACCACAAACAAACCCAAAACAATAAAGAAATGAAACAAGAATGTATTTTTTTTCTGTTGGTATATAATCTTACTTCCAGATCTAATTCTTTAACAAAGATTATATCAGATATATTTTTGCTTTGTATGTTGTGCAATCAAACTGGTTTAGACATCTACAATAATGAACATGTTGCTATACTATAAAGTCATATAAAAGTAGGTGAGCAGCTGTAGCCTAATAAACACACAGCTGAACAAAGGAAACTGCTGACAAGATGCAATCTTGTTTTAATGTAAATTCTCATGTGTTCACATCATATTTTAATTGTACACAACAATAAATAAGCTTCTGTCACTAGCAGTTTCTCATAAATGGGCTAATGCTAATTATCCCTCTATTTTCAACCACATAGTTTTTGTGAAAAGATTAATGTCAGGAAAATAACACAAAAATAATGAGCTTTGCAAGCCATTTGAATGGCAGAAAACATTATACTTTTCTTGATTTGATTTTTCGGTTTTTATATGAAAGCTGTGACAACTCTCTCATAAAGCACCTCAATATTTCAAACATTATATCTAGCAATATATTAATTATGAAAGAAATATATAACCTGTTTCCCGGAATTTTTCTTCAGATTTGTTGTAGTGGTGAACTGAAAGCCAAAATGTGCAACTCCAGCACAATCACTGAATTTAAGGGCTGGTCTTTCTTACATCCGGAAATATATAATCAAGTATGGAAAAGTTTCCCTTCTCTTCTGGCCTTTGTTCTGCAGTTGGCATTAGGAGATATGTTTGATCTGAAATAACTCGTACTAGTCTGACAAATTATTTTAGCTCTGACTAATGGTAAGATACAACATCAGAAAAGGATGGTTGTCCAGGGAACAATTAAGAAGAAAGCGCCCTTTGAGCCAACCAAGTGACACAAACTCACTTTTTTATCAGATTGTTCCTTCTAGTTACACATCTTAAGTTTCCAGACAAAACCAAGACCACAGCTTGAGACACAAAGGTGATGCTTGCATTATGCAGTGGTCTCTAGACCAGACGCACATACTTTCTGTACTGCCAGTGTGGTCTCAGGTCTGGCTGGAGCACAGCCCCTTCTGCACAAAGGAAGCTGGATGCTGGAGCACACTGCGTGGGTGAGCGCAGCTGCACCAGCAGCCTTGCAGAGCAGTTGGGCTCATGGAAGACTGGGGGGTGCAGAGGCTACTGCACCTATAGGTGCTTTATTAGTATGGGACCAACAGCTGTCCAGCTGTTTTATGTACATTGGTTGGTCTTCTGTTTGAACAGAAACACTCCTTTTGCTTTCCTTAAAACAAATTGATGGGCTATAGCATTTGTGTCCCACACGAATTAGTATGGTACCACTAAATATTGTATTCTTGAGTCTTTTGCACCAGGGTTCAAGTAACTTGCTATTCTCACTAGTAATGCGATTGTGGTTAGAAAAATCCCTAGAACACCTCATCCAATGGTGACACTATAATTCACGGTGGCTTCGATGCCCCTTCTCATTCGCTATAGTGTTTCTGAATACACAGAACTTCACTGAAGTGCATTCCCCACTATGGACATTATAACATAAAAGTCCAGCTCTGATCCATTTTCTTTGCAGCAGAGTGGGAGATACATCCCTGTCCATCAGAGGGGAGAAAAGAAAGGTACATGAGAAGTGCCACAACCTCCAACCTCTTTTCTTCCTCTCTTCTGGAACAGAAAGGCTGCAAGCTGAACTCCAGTAGGTTGGGTGGGGAGCTGGATCAGCACTACAGAGGGGACAGGCTGTACAGAGCAGGACACGAGATTCTTATCACACTAAAATCTTTATATTCAGTAGTCTCAAAATCTAATGTGTTTCATATTGTTTGGGAATGACATTCAGAACTGCAGTGCTGCCAAGATATTAAGAGTGTTCATCACTCTTACATTTCTCACCTCTACCCATTTCAAGACATCATTTTTCTTTCGCACATGCAGGTGTTAAGCAGTAGTCAATGCTGGTTCTTTCACATTCCAATCCACATCCTGCCACTGTTCTCTGCACCTGGCCTTAATCCCAGATATTCCAGGGTCACTAAATCACTGTCAGAGAGATTACATTTGTATTCCACTTTCTCATCCAAATTCAAGTAGAAGTATCATAATTTTTTAAGTTCTTTAAGTACTCTACAAGGTATTAGGCAAAAGTTGAATAAAACAATCTCAGCAGACTGATGTCTGGCTTTTATTTTCTAGTAAGGATAGACATATCTGGTTTGCCTCATTTCAAAGCCATTTGAACTTCATGGGTCAAAAGATTGCTTACATCATTACTGGGTTCATCTCCCATTTAAAACAATTTGTTATAGTGGGTGTGAGGAGGAAGACAGATACAAGCTTTACAACCCAAAAGCCAACTGATTCTAGTTTTGTTTTTAGGAAGACTATCAGGCTTCCCACATAACTTAGTCTCATATCACAGCATCCTACTTTATTATATTTCATCTTCTTGAAATGTATAACTGAGGGAACGTCAATGTAATTAAAATCGTTAAACAAAAGACTTCATATCCCATGGAATTTCTGGTTCCTCATCAGTTCTTTGGTCTCTTCTTTCAGTCCTTTTATAAGAGAAATAAAGGACTAGGACTTAAAATACCTCATGATTTGGGCAGCCAAATCTGAGAAGCTTTTGTAGGTCTGACATTCATGAGTAAGTAACTAGTACTTCCAGGAAATTAAATTTCCCTAGGAATTTCTGTAACTAAATTTGGAAAATTAAGATATTTTAAATCCTTGCAAATTGTAAAACTTTTAGCCATTATGTAGATGGAAATACTAAAAAAACAGGATAAATTATAACTTAATGAGAAAATTTAAAAGGATTACAGAAGAGTATATAAGCCTAATAGGTGTACACACACAAGCACATAACAGTATGCTAATGCAATTATGTGCTCTTGAGATCATAAATAGCTATGCAAAACTAAAGTATGAAGCTGCAAGAGGGAAAACAAGATTTTGTTGAAATCTGCAGTGGTTGAAATGTAAGATGAGAGAAGGCATTTTAACATTTTTGGGCCTCCAATATCCATTGCTTTCAGCTTCATTAAAAACAACAAAAAAAGAAGTAAGTTTCAAGAAGAAAACCAGGAGCAACTGGAACTGAAGAATGAAGTGAAGAATCAAAAACATCTAAGTAGAGGTGGAAATGTAGAATAAGACATGTCAAGAAAAAGATCTTATCAAATACAATGGTGATATAGAGACTAGAAGAGACTATAAAATCAATCATGATTAAATAACATCACTTTCGAAATGTAATATATATTTCATCTTGGAACTACAGTTACATGAATAAATTGCATGAGAATCTCTCTGGTGCCATCAGAACTCTTCAGTGGAGCAATAGTCCACTCCAGCACACCTGAGGCCATATTATTTAGGTCTTTCAATGACATCTGTAATTTTTTTCAGCAATAAGAATTTTCCTCACCAAACTTAAAGAAACATTGCTATATTAGCAGAGTCCAGGTCTCATAACTGATTGATATGTGTTGCACAAACTACTCCTAGCTGTCTTAGAGTTATGGACTTTGAAAATAAATATTGTGTGCCATTTTGTGAATACACCCCCATTTATATTGCAAATACTAAACTGTACTAATGACATAAAATTACAAGAGGGCCCTGATCTTTATAAACCACAATTCCTTTTATGCTTTATGCACACCTGCTGTTTTACCACATATGCCAAAAATTACCTTTTATAGTATTTAAATACTGGTAGTACCTTGCAGAAAAGTAGCAGTATGAGGATATGTTAATACACTCATTTCCATGGGAATTATTTGATTGTAAAAGATTAATGTGACATTGATTTTAACTCTAACCTGCAGACTGTTGCTCTAACAAAAATAAGCGTCACACAGCTACTCAGTAAGGACTCTTATTTAAAATTTTACAGCTGACAAAATGCTGCTTTACTAGTAACCTCTGCAGAGCTTTTCTGCTCCAGCACTCAGGACAAGCAGCACTGTGCCCAAGCTCCCTTGGGAAATTCTGCCTTTATATCTCCCCAAGCCCACTGCAGGGAAAACCTCTGCCCAGAGGACACAGACAGCCCTGTGCTGGCACTTCCCTGGAAACACTGGCCTCTTCCATGAAAAGCCACAAAGGAAGCACTCAGTCAGAATGAGCAAAGGGTATTCTACCTCAACTGTTCCTTCTATTTTTAAGTGATTATATGGGACAATAGTAAATTGCAGTTACAAATAATGGTTTTTTTGTTTAAGTTATTATTTTGGTAGATTCCACTGTTTAGCATACCTACCACATATTACATATATATGCATCACATCCTGTATACATGGCAGATTTTTATATGTGCATTTTGTTTAGCACAGACAGGGCAGGCTTCGCTTTAAATTATCTTTTTCTGATGTGATTCTAATATGCAGTAAGTCTATACATTATCATTTCCAAGGATTTATAGCATAAAAATCAGATTTTCATCCACAAGGTAAAATATCATGCACTATGGAACATACCACTTTGACTTTTCAATGTATACCGGGGTTATACTCCACAGCAGTTCTCTTGCAATTAAGTACACCAATATAATTCTTTTAAAAAATAATTTTAAACCATTGGAGCTATTGGATGATATGAAATGACATGCATCTGTTGATTTATTTCTAATGAGCACTACATATTTTTGGAAGAAGTACTCTTTTACTGATATTAAAGAATTTAGGTAATCATAAGCTTTTGACAAGACTGAGAACTGTGTGTCAACTTCAACACTTTTAAAATGCCCCCTGAGTGGTCTAAAAAAGCAAGCTGTATAAGCAGAGTACAGCTGGAATGCAAATAGTGAGATATTCTTATGCTGCATCATATGAACTCATCAACTAGGCACTGCATCCCAGAGCAAGCATCTGCTGTGTGAAATTTAGGACAGTAATTCACAGCCCATAGAACACTGCATCATCACAAATTATGTTTGTTATAAATTTATAATGACATTCATACAAAAACATTGCATTTTAATAGTTTAAAGAAATGACAGCACTGGGCACTTTATAAATGTTTAACTAGTGGAGTCTTCATAATTTAAAATGTTGATGTTACATCACTGAAGATGCTGGGTTGAAACACTTTGAACTTGGAGAGGAGGGTCAGTTACTGTAGAAATCTACTGAAAACCTAACCTCAATGCACACAAATGCTATTTTTAAACATAACCTTGTTTCAAAACACTTACATGGACCACAGACATCTGAAATTGTGCAGCACCATGTTCATAAAGCTGAGATACGATTATCATTGCCAGGGATTAGCCTGTGAGCATGGGCCCTCTGTTGGGGAACCTTAGAAGTAGGTACTTGTTGTTAACAACTGTGTTAACCAACCACTGGATGCATGAGATACCCAGGGAAAAAAATCTGAGTATTTTGCTTTCTTTCATTGTACTTATGTTTTGACTGCTGCTTCTAAAGTAATTTTCATCTTTGATCTTTCCAACAATCTCTAACTTCTTAAACAGTGCCTTTGTTTTGTGCTCTAAATGGTCACATTACTTGGTCTCATTGCCATGACCAGCATACCTTTGTTGTACTTACATATTTTTACTCACAATTTCCATCAGAAAACCCATATCTGAAATTCCCTGTCAGGCTATTTGTCTCCTTTGCCTAATTTACGTGCCTCAGAATCTTCACAGCCTGATGGGCAAAGACTGACTCCCTCTACAATAAAAGCACTCCAACTATATTCCCTGTTTATCTGCATCCACACGCTAGCTTTCAAAATCAAGCTCTGTGTGACATACAAATTTGGTCATGGCAAGATTTTTGAAAACACCAGCTTTTCAGCAGTGCTCCAGCCTTTTAAGATGAAGAGAGCAAGGATACAGACAAAACGAAATATAGCTTATGTTTGGTGGATGCCTTATTAAAGTGCATCAGTTGAAACATATTTAAAAAATCAAAAGATTTTTTCAATAGTTTTAATGTTTCAATAGAAAGAAACATTGGCAAGGAAAATAAGAGAGCAATGGGAATTTACAAAGACGTTATGTCAAGACCTTTTACTCTGATTGTCCACTACTAGGTGATTTAGAAGTCAAAGGAAGGAGCACTCCTTTTCAGCAGGGAATCTAATTCCTACATTAGATTTCATCCTGGTACATCGTAGTTAAAATTTTCCTTACACAATGAAATGTAAGAGACTATTTCACCTTTAGTAAACTTGTCAGCAAGAAGATTGAGTAAGAGAATACACGTAATGAAAAAGGGAGGTGTTGTTGAAGGTGTTGTTGAAGGGCTTGCAATATAAGTTTGCAAAAAGTAACACTAAACCATTTTACATGTAACTGTATCTCATCTTCAACAATGGCAACCAAAATCTTCCGAAGCTCTTTAATTTGTGGTAACAACTTCACTTGAAGACTAAGGATTTTAAAATATTCCTCTGACCACAAGAATTTAAATTTTTAATACAATGATGGTTCTTTTGTATTAGTAATTAACTGGTCAAACATTCATACCTGCTTGCACAGAACTATCATTACACAAGGATCTGTTTTACTCAAAATGGTCACTTTGAGTCATATTATTTCCTATTAGGGAGAGTCACTTTCAGGCCATTCCTTGATCCTATTTTGAATACAGGAAACAAGCTGGATTGTTCTCTGGAGCAAGAAATTACTTTTTACTATGCTTGAATTGAGCTAATCACAATGAGGTCCCGGTCTACAGACTAATGAAATTCAGTTACAATAATAAAGAAAGCGGCACCTACAGCTCATATGCTCCCATTAATGCTACAGAACACGGAAATATGTGCAACCTGGTATTAAAATTCAAGCTGAGAGAAGATTTTTAATAATTCAATCCTATTTGATCGGTGTTGATAGATTCTCTTAAGCAAAATGTTATCTGAGGACCATGATTTTACCACAAGTTACATGAAGCCTAGTATTTTTGATAGAACAGGCTTTGGGGCTCCAATTATCAGTAGTAAAAAAAAAAATCTCTCAGTTTAGATCCAATTAAAATAAAATTTTGATTCTTGTGGTTCCTAAAAATTTCTTGACGCTTTGAGTTAAGAGTATCGCAAGACACATACAAAAAAGAAAATACACTGTGTTTGCAGTTATAGATACACAAGGATATAAACCATATCACATAAAGTGCATTAGTAGCCCTACCATTCACCATCCCAGCCTTCTCAGCCACAGAACTGATATTATTCTACATCTCATTTTATGCAGCAAATGTAGTCAGAGATGTACTAAATTCACACAGAAGAACAGGATTCTGACGTAGGCAGAAATAAGTGATCCTCTAAGCCTGGACAATTTTATAAAGATTTAAATATTAATCTTATAAAGATTTAAATACTTGCTTTTTCTATGAGAAAAAATAAGCAGAGCATTCCTGTACCACCTAGTACTTTGGGTCAAAAAATAGCAAAGTTTTCTCCAATCTGGTAACAGCTACAGAGCTTCCGGACAGGATCCAAAGTGACAAGATGGAGGAAGATAAGATTTCCAGGGACTACATCAGTGACTGAGACTTAACCACGGATACTCATTCTGTTTCATTTCATAAGACAGAAGGATAAACACTGGAATAAACCCCATTAGTATATAACTTTAGAATGCTGTGCTTGAGAATTCTGGTCAACCAAAAGAAGGTTATTGTAAAATCAAAAAGGTAAATTAAAAAGAAGGCCAATCAGAAATGGAAAGGTCTACTAAAATTCTATCAGTACTCTAACCAAGTGTGTAAATCTAAATATCAAAATATTCTTCCCTCTCCTCCAGTAGAAACCACAGAATGCAAATGTCAAAAAAAGAGAAAGTCAAGGACACTGCTAACGTATTGTCCTACTACTCAGCATCCTGAAAACACTCCATGAGCCTGACTTTAGCCCTTCACAAACTCTATAAGCCAGACACACAGGTGAAACATGCACATGCCTCTAAGGTGAAACAGTATCTAATCACTTCAGACTAAAAATGAAAATTCTTATCAGGCCTATAGTGAAAAGCTGTGTCTGGGATTTCAATACTCAGAATCTAGTTAGGCCAGGTAAAATTAACCATGTATAGTACTATAAGGAATGCCATGGGATCTCAAATGTAAATCAACTTCAGCATCCCTCTCACATCGGGGTATCCTAAATATTACTACACACACAAATAACGTTTTCATGCAGTACTTCAAGGAAGTGTTTTTTGAAAAGCTATGCTATCCTTAATATCAAGTATATAATTATACATTAAATAATACATATCTTAGGACTTGGTATTGCTTGTAGAATGTGTGACAACCAACTGGAATATTATTAAGTTTCGATTATACAAAAATCACACTTTGATTAATTGTTTTCCTTCCCAGCTACTGAAAATGCTTTACCAAGCTTAAAAAAAAATCTTCTATCAGGTTTTAATGGTGGAAGTACAATATTTCATTTCCATGAGGGTCTGGTAGAGCCTGTATGACATTAC
The DNA here is from genome assembly GCA_013399875.1 of Gymnorhina tibicen. NCBI lineage: Eukaryota > Metazoa > Chordata > Aves > Passeriformes > Artamidae > Gymnorhina > Gymnorhina tibicen. Next base: position 5,340,512 of record VXAZ01007128.1, on the reverse strand, counting down.
AAACTGAACATAAAGTTCAAAACACAGGTTCAGTGAGACTTATACAAAAAAAAAAATCCAAATTACTCAGATAAATTAATCAATATTGGCTCAATTTTCATTCCAGTAAACAGTGAAGGGGCTGTGCCACAAGAGAACTATGCCCATCAAACAATGAATTTCTTTAAATTACACTAGTTAAACTAGTTCTATTTAAATAATTGTTTATTTGTTGTTTAAACTGTATTACAGTAGTTGTGATTAGCTGCATTCATCTTCTGAGTAATTTAAACCAAATTTTCTTAAACCTTTGCTGTAAAATTGAACATAGTGCTTCCTGAGCAATGGCAATGGCCTGGTCCAGCAATCCAACCCACAAATACCCCTGCAGACTGTTCCTATTCATCGGGAACATTGTAACATTTTTTATTAAAGTTCATTAGATTGTATTTTGGTCAAACCATAGGCAAACCCCAAAAAGCCATACTTAGAAGCTTACTTTGCAACTAGATGAAAACGCAGTGGAGGAGAAGGGGAGAACAGCCTCACTTGCCCCTGGGGACAGGGCAATTTTACCACCCCAATTGTTGCCCCTGGGTCAGGGTATGGCACAGCCTGAAAGTGCCACGGCAGGCTGCCAAGTCACGGTGGGGCCTGGAGGCCTCCCGATCTCTCATCTCTGGAGATCCTCTCCAATTTCATTAAAACTGTAAGAAAAACCAACCCTGCCTGAGTGTGCAAACAGGAGATTCCCCACACAGCAGGAAGGGTGAAGGTGCATTTTCCTTCCCATGTATTTGTTTCAAAGGATTTTGAGCAATGCATCCTGTTATGATCAGCATAATGTATCCTAATGCTGATTAGCTTTTTCCTATTTGGGAGGATATAAGTTGTTTGTATCTAATGAAATGCTTCCTTTTAACATATATACAATAGTAATGTCTTAAGGACATTATTCTTGTAGACTGAAGCCAACAAAAGATGGTCTATAAAGAAGGGATGCAGGCTTGGTAACAACTTGAAAATAAGAGATTAACACTGATGAAGGGCAGAAATTGTTCCTGTAAGAGTCACCCAAATTTTAAAAATATTTATAATTTCAGGAAAACTTGGGTTTTTTTAGTGACTATACCTATACATGTCAGCAACTCACAAGTGAGTATTGTGTTCACAGCCTAACAAACATCTCTGTCATAAAATTACTCCTTAGAGCAATGGAATATATTGGAGTATTTTAGCAACTAATGAAATTAATTACAGGCTGCTTAAAAGATTAAGATCAGGAATAAGATGCATAAAAAGTTTTCTCCAGCTAATCTGGGATTATTTGCGTGCTGTGCTCCCTTGGCAGGAGATACACCAACAGGTTCCCACAGCCTTTTAAGACCATGGGAAAACATAGACCTCTGGGAATTGCTGCACAAGCACCTCCTTCTGGGGCTGAGTCCTTGGAGCGGAAGCTGCAAAAGGGATGCTATCTGAGAAACTCTTGGGATTTTACTTCACCTTCTTTGAGGGAAGCTCCCTATAGATGTACTTGTGGGAATCTACTGAGGAGCAAACCTCCAGCAAGAAGTTCAGCTTACTGAGGGATTGCAGAACTGCTACCCTAAATCAAACATTTGTGTACTTGGACTGTTTATCTCTCCAAGCTCTAAACAACTTCATAATGTATGATCAAGAATTAATATAAAAGGATCTAATCTAGGACCTATTGCAGTAAAAATATACATATATTTTTTTACATACAAACACTGAGCTGTCTATTCAAGAGATGCGAACGCAGCAGATCCTTGTAAGGATGATATCATTGCTAATCTACATGACAGAAACACTTAAGGACCCCGTGATATGAATGACATCTTAGACACAGTGATCAGTGGTTCCCCAGGCTTTGGAATATTTGAAACAGGGTAGTAAATTTGCCTGCGGGTACATAGGGACGCTGTTGCTGTAGCTCAAATTGGCAGGGAGATCAAATTAGACTTCAATAGTCCTACAATGAAATTAACTAATATTATGGAATTTTGCCACAGTTCATGTCTTATCATTCTAGCCTTAATGTCTTTACTACACAGCCTAAAATGATTTGAGAAATCCTTATACATATCCCCATGGGGTATACAGCATGCAGACGATATCCTAAGTGTCTTAGTTGCTCACAAAAAAAGATGAACAACTTTTTGACAGTTACGATACACAAATTAGTGGAAATTAAATTCTAGAAAGACAATCAGGAGAAAAAGGTGTGATTTAGGTAGGACTCAATATCCTCTCTGACTAATATATAAGGGAAAAGTCATAGAACAGAAGTTCCCTCTTCACAGTGAGTGCAGAAAGCCTAGTATTTACTCATTTTTCTCAGAGGAATTTTTCCTTATTACTACATGGAAGTAAAAAATTGTTCTCTTGTTCTGAAAGCTGAAATAATTTATTTGTGAGTACCAAGCTGTAATCCCACAGCGATTATGTGTCCAATGGAAAGATATTGGCTAGTTCTATAAAAAATGCCTTTACATTACATATTAGATGATAAATTGGGATGGCAGTGAGATTTTTTTCCTCTGGGGAAAAAAAGAAATTAAAAACTTCTCAGTAAAGCAGGCAAAAGCTCAACTACCTGCTTCCCAAATGAAAATTTCTTCTGCTTCACAAAAAAATATATTTTGATCTAGGTAATTTACTGGACTAATTTTAAGATGCACTGTATCTTCACAAAAGAGATGGAATGATAAGATAGTGATTTCCAGGACAAGCAGCAGGAGAGGCTTCCAGAACAAAAAAAAAGTGAGAGATCACTCTTCTGATGTCACCAGTCAGTTACAAAAATGCTGCTAAAAACATGAAGTATATCTGAATAGCAGCATTGTCTAACCCAAGATGAAGCAACCAGAACAAGAGAGTTCGTGCAAGGGCTGAAGGAAAAAAACCTCCAAATCCTGCTCCTTGATTCAATAATTTTATTCAGTTTCTGTTCATTATATCAATGCCAGTGAGAGAACATTCTTGTAAAAAAACTGGTTAACCTGTGCTTGACAGAGCCCAAAACTTTGAAAACTAAGAGGTAGTTATAAAGAAAACAGAAAGAAGACAGTCAATGCTACCTCTTCAAAGCTTTTAGATGATCTTTACTTACACAGTCACAGAAGTTAGCTCAAAGCATATTTTCTCTCCTAATGATTCCTTTTTACAGCAAAATAAAGCTTATAAAAAGGGATGCTCATAGTGATTCCGGTATTAAATCTGTGCGAAGTCTGGCATATATGTTTATTTCTGTTTAAGAAATAACTGCAACAAAACTGTAGGAAAACATTTAGTGAAGAAAGTGTTGCAAGAAGTTTATATTGTCCTGTAGTCAATTTGCTGATCAAATCTGACAATGATCATTAAAAAACCTGAACAAAACAAAACAACAAACGCAAATCTCCAACTTTTTTCAAGAAACATTCCACCCACTGAAGATAAAACCCACTGGTTTAATTATTAAGTTATAACAACATATAGAGATCAGATTCCATTCATCAAGGTAAAGTCATCTTGCACATCAACAATTTTTCTGATATGCCTTAAACTGAAGACTCCGAAATTGAGAGATCTGCCTCCATTGGCTCACTGCAGTCATGTAAAACACTTGGATAAAGGTTAAGTAGTCAACACTGCTATGCCCTTCCCTATTTCCAGCAATACACACCATAAAGGCACCTGTAGCATAACCACATGGACCTCTTTTTGTACATTCTTGTCTTACACAAGCAATACCTGTGCCTGTACCAGCAAAGTTAATGTAACCACAATTTGAAAAGTTATTTTATATAAGCACTGATTGGCAACAAGGAAAATTGGTGCACTTACTGATCCTTCTATTAAAATATTGCTCAGGTATTGAAAAACACTGTTCTAGGCTTCAAAATTCAGCTGATGTGGGCTGAATCCTTCTTAAATAGATACGATTATATTTCAATGTCTTTTGTGATTATGACAATTTTGACAAGATAATAATCTCCCCTGAACAGGACTTTTTAAGGATTAGAGAAATAACATATGATTTATTAAATAATCTGTCAAATTATCTATGAACCCTGCTTTCAAAAGAAATCCTATGATCTCATTACAATAATTACAGAAAATCTATGCCTGATGTTATAAATAACAAGTACCAGGTATACAAAGGAGAATACTGGAACTTAAAGTACAGGAACTTGCAAGGTTCAAAAGGTGACAGCATAGCTTTGTTCTCTTAAAATAGTCAACAGAAGTTTCCGTGTTAAGTATCCTGCACACTAGGTCAACTTTTGAACCCTAGGCTTCAAAATGGAGAGAAATAAACAAGTCTGTAGCTATGCTAAAATGAAATAATCTACATATGTATATTGTAGCACCATTTCTCTTTCCTTCCCTCACACTTTGTTGCCTTTTTGTCTCATATTACTTTTGGAGAAAAGCAAAAGCCAGTTCTACACATCACAACAATTGTTCAGAAGGACAAGCAGAGGTACAAGCTAAAATCGACAGGAAGTATCTTTATAATTTTAAACATCATATCAACTTTAATTTTATATATTTATGCTTCTTTTAGGGCAAGACAGGGCTGGGCAAAACAGGGAAGAAGGGTATGGTGTTTAGTATCCTGTGATGTAAGTATAGTAGGCAGGAGAAAGAGGACAAAACCTCTGAAATCCGTACGAGGGAGTTGCTTCCTTTTAATTCCTGCTGCCATGGATTATAGTCTTACTCTAGTAGCCTGCACTGCACTTGGAAAATTGAAGTGTCTACTGCCTCTTACACTGGGGCAGTTACCCTCTTTTAACTGAAAGCTCCTGCTTTTGGAGAGTAAAGGATGAAGTACTCAACCAACGCAAGGTTGTTGACAATGCAGGCAAAGCTTCTTATTACGACACTTCAAGATAAAAACCCACAGTATTATCTGAGAGAATGCTACAGATACCTAAAGTTTTCCTTCTAAGCTGCCTGAAAGACACAAGCTGCTGTCATTCCACTGTGTTGGAGCACAACAGAAGTGAACCTCCTACGTGTCAATAACATCACCAGAATAAGCCCCTGCACGATTCCCACTGCCTGGCGTGCTACGTTACAGCCACTCCAGCACAAGTGGTCCCTATAGCTTGGGGAGAATGAGGACTCAACAACCCACACACAAACCTATTCCAAGTATAAAATAGCCTTTTATTCACCGTGAAATAAACCACTGTGTGTCTGAACAAGTATTTAATGCTACAAGGTTAGTTCTTTCAGAAGGCATTCAGAAAATGGTTTCAATACTTTACAGAGCTGAATTACTAAGCAAATACAAAAATAGCATGAGTTTTTTAAATAGCTGAATGGTTAACTGAAATAGGAGAATTCCTACAATCATTTTTGTAAAAGTTTTTAAGTAGAAAGCTATCTTCTCCAGGAAAGTGAAATTTAAAGCCATGATTTTCAACTTAGCATATTTTGTTTTTAAAATTATTTTAATATATTTTTTTCCTTTAAGAGGGAAAAAACTATCCAAAAACATTACCAAATGATATAAAAGAAATACACAAAAGAAAAGGTTAGATGTCAACTCACCAGTCTCTTTACAATTTTCAGCAAAAGCTTAAGTTCTCGTGTATCTTTTTTGGACTTCAGTACTTCAGCAAAGCTGTCCATGTTTTCTGGAGACATACTCTCCTGATTGGTCCCTCCATACAGCTGAACCAGCAATAATAAGCACTGTGAGGCACTCACAAATATTTCAGTATCTTCACTGGGAAGCTAAAAATGAATGAAAAATGAACAAACAAAAATCAAATTCTAATTTCAGAAAAATTGCATATCACTGGGGATTTGGAAGAGTATTAATATTTGCGTTGTACCAGGAAAGAATCATTTCTAGTTGATTGACGCAAAATTCCACTAAACTAAGCTTAATAAAGTGATGAAATTATAATTAAAATATATCTACTCTTAAGCAGCAGTATAACAATGTCTTCACTATGATTCTGTCAAATGGTCCATCTAGAGCAACATCATAACAGCACTGGAAATGTTCCTCCCAACTATGTTATTTTATTCTACTTTAAACAGAAGCAGTAATAGCAGAAACTATCTTTATAGCCATGATGTCTAATCTTCTACATCATGCACACCATAAAATTTCATTTAATTATTTCTAAATCAAGCCTCTTGAGGTAGAGCACAGGCTATCTAGATATTTAATGGATTTTAAGTAGTCACATTAGGAGGTACATTTCGAAAATTTTAAATATTTTCCTGAATTTCAGCTTTTCTGCATTTCTTTGAAGATCAGACACTGCAGCAGGCCCCAGAAATAGGATGGAAAATTCTTTCCTGGGAAGCAAAATTACAAAAAAGATTTAGGGACATGACTAGTGATCATCTTTAAATGAGGTTCTGATAATATGACACCACTATCAAAACGATTTACATATTTCCTGAAAGTATAATCTGAAAATAACAAGTAGAGATATTATATTATGCCTATATTTGGCACTGACAATGACATTTTGGAATGACAACAGGAATGCAATGCCTAGTTTTAGTACAGAGAGTTCACAAATGCTAGTGAAAAAAAATCATAGACGTTTCTTGGGAACAGGCAAGAAGACGACAGATTGGAAAACCTAATAGCCAAGGACTGAAGGAATTCAGTGTCTATAGCAAATCAGAGGGAGGGTTAAAGGGGACTTGATCATATCCTCTCAGTTATATGTGAGAACAAGGAGGCTGAGGATAGGTTAATTCCTTTACCTGAAAAAAGACTGCTAAGAGATGATAGCTCAAAACTTTAGACAAAGCAATTCAGATTAGAAGAAAGATAATACATTGATTTCCTTTTTTTTCTTTCTCTCTTTAATAAGAGCAATTAACTGCTGAAACAACTTTCTTAGAACTGAGACAGATCCTCCATCAAAGGCAATTCAAATATCACAAAAATGTTTTTTTTCTAACAAATAACAAAACCATTTACTCTAATGAAGAAATAATTTAGGAAAATCCTGTCTATGTATAACCCTCTAAATTATTGCAATGGTTTTTTCTCACCTTATAATCTATGACCTGAACAAAATATGTCGGTGGTAGTCTTTACCAATTAGGTACAGAAGTGTAAAAACACCTCATCATTCCCACTCATTTTCTAAATTCTGCAAGTATTATTTACATCAAAGAAGCTAAAGTACACTAAACAGACCATCCTTACAGACAATAAAAGGAAACAATTTATATAACCTGTCCAACCATTTATGTAATATGCCATATCATTTCAATAATGATTACTTATTTAATCCACAGTATGAAATTCCTAAATCTTTTCATTTTAAGGAAAACCCATACAATTACTTTAAAGCAATCTGAACACATCATCAGACATACATCTCTCAAATATTCAAGCAGCAATTCCCAAGGGATCTGCATGCAAATACAATCCTGTTTTCCACTAGCTTCATAGAGTTGCTGTTTAAAACAGACAGAACTGAGATGTAATTTCTGAATATATAGCCCCAAGACATATCACATTCAATTTGACCTAATACTATGCAAGTGACAGGACCACAACAGCTATTTCTTCCTCAGTTTTGCTATATGGTTTTTCTTCATTCCAATCTAAATGCCACTTATTTGATTATTTCCTTTCCACCATCCCGACTCATCTAGTAACTTCATCAATGTAATTAGCAAGGCTAAAAAGCAGGAAAAGCTACAAATAATAACAAGCTTTATAGTTCCATTTATATCTCCAATCCTTAACAAATAAAAAAAAAATCCACTGATTTCACTTGGGGCTTTGAGACAACTTGTATTTCCTTCACTGAAATAAAATACCATTAGAGAAAGGATGGACAACTACTTTAATGTATGTCTCTCACACCTTTTAAAAGCAGCATTGCAAGTTACAGTTTATTACTAGATTAGTGTAGGCAGCTACATCAACCAACCCCTGAGGAAAATCACAGTACAGGGATGATATTCAATTTTCAAATGCTGTTTGTTGGCTAAACAAAGATAAAAAATGAAAACCAGTGAAAATTTTGAACAGATATATCCTTAGCTGGCTATTGCAGTGGAGGCTAATTCCCTGGGTTCCACAGGCACAAAAATCCCATTTTCAGTCAGTAATCACCACAGCCATACTTGGAAGTGAGACCGATCCCAAGGGTTTTTTTCTGAGATATTCACTAAATATCAGAGGAGTGGAAAGGTGTCAGTCTCCGTAGAGGACTGCTCCTACAACAAACTTGTGTGAAGAAATACAAAAAGCACCACAAACCCCAGTGGTTCTTCCCAACACCATGACTGTCAAGGAAGCGAATAAGCAAGTCCAGCTGGTTAGTGTTATTCCCAAGGGAGGCTGACTGCAGCAGGAACACCCAGTTAGTGAGGCAGTGGAACATTTTGCCCCAGGTGAGGAGGAGCTGTGCTTGGGCCAATGGCCTTGCTTCTCTACTTCTGGCATGCCCAACCATTTATCACTGTTGTCGTTGTTCTTTGTTCCCCAACAGGACAAAGGAAAACGCTTTCAATCCAGTGAAAGGAAACTTTCCATCCAGTCTGTCTTGGCATCATATAGTCTTGCTCTTCACAGGGTATCAGGCTTTCAGTGACCATTTCCCAAGTATCACTCCACAGTTCCCAACACCTGCCAGTTATGACATCACATTATTCAATCACCAATGCCAATGAAGTCTTTCATCCCGTTGTACTTCAGGCTCTTCTGCTCCTCTGCTTCACCAGAGTCTCTTTGAGATTCAGTGTTAACTAGATTTTGGGGAGCAAGTTGCTGTTACCCCGGAAAATTCAAGGCAAAACAATAGCGGGACAGGTCTTGTATGAAGAGAAAAACAAGCTTGGAGTAGGAAAGGCCATATTTAGTTTGGAGGGAATGAGAATCGTTGGCCTACAGTCCACGTCATCAATAATTAAGGTGGAAGAGGAACTCTCAGCAATGCCCCTATTTAAGTATGTCCACATCAGCATTTTTCTCTGTAACTCTCACTATTTTGCTCTTTCACTTCTGACAAGTAGTGATTTAGATGTCAAAAGCTGTAAGCTGGTAACCTGAAATTCAGCACTGGCTGCCAGTCAGTGTTAGTACTGGTTATAAAGAGTAGGGGATCTGAAGAACATTGTTAGTATAAAACAAAATCTATGGCTTAAAATATAATAAATACCTGTAACTATAGAAAACCAAAAATGAAAGATCAGCTTTCAAGTAAATAATATCTCATGTTTAATAAGAATAGGAAAAACATAATCACGTTGTTCAACAATGAATACAGATGGATGGTTCAGCTCTTAATTAGATGGAACAGCATTCTGATTTTTTTTGTAATCAGAACACTTCAATTTGTTATGAAGTACATTTCCTTGAAATGCGTTTATAGTTTTTGTTCTTTCAGGTGAGCAGAAACCCATGAAAAAGCTAGTTCTAACACTTTAAAAGAATATCTGCCCCTTAATATTTCATAATTACATGAAGTTTCTGTTTCCTTTATCAGTCTTAGAGGGGATTATGGATTCAGCCCTTCAGCAAGGTAGAAAAGTTAGCAGTACTTCTCCTTGAAGTTTTTAATATTCTTGGCTAGTGTATAGCTTGAAGAAAATCCAGCATCTTAAAATAAATTACTGAAGAACTAAGGTCATAAATTTTGCCATTCTCTAACTCAAAACTGTAGATTTATTTTTCACTTATTTTAAAATAATACCTCATGACAAGTCTTCTGTGCAAAGAAGGCAGTGTATTACTCTTTGCTTAATTTTTATGGCCATGTTATAACTTCCTGTAAACAAGCCTATAACACAAAATTTTATTTTCTCTTCCTTTCTAGATGGAACCGGCTCTGTGTATTTTAATGTGGTGAAGAGCAGGAAGTTTCTTGTTGTTGCACATCTATTTCTGCAGTCTGTTCTCAAAAATGCCATCATTTTAAACTGAGCTGCAGTGTGTTCATGAATTGCAAACCACTGCAAGAGATGTGTGATCATTTGAGCTGAAGTGGTAGTTTTCACAGTGTTGGAATTGTTACAGCATCTAATTTTAGAGCTACAATGAAACTGTCTGGATTACCCAGAGGGGACACTATTTTGGTGCATCAGTAAGGTTATACACATGGAGAGTTTATTATGATAAGAGATAGATATTCATTAGATCACTAATGTGATTACGGGATGTGCTATAAAGGAAGCACCATGGGGATCTATAGGGAAGATGATTTTGCAAATATTGTACAAAATGTAAAAGCAAAACATCATTATTAATCTGCTAGCTTTACTATGCTATTCTTATTAGTAAATATGCAGAGTTTTAATTAAAAAAAAAATTATATTTTTACTTAAGGCAAAACTGCCATTCTCCTACCTAAAGGAAAATATTTTTTTTTAAAAAAAAAAATATATATATATACATTTATATTCACTTCATTTTAATCTAGGCTAATTATTGAGAAACTAAATCCCCATTCTGAAATTCTCTGTGTGTAACAACACTTTCTTCTTTCCTCTGGTATGTTTGTTCGGGGGTTTTTTAGGTTTTTAGGGTAGTTCTGTATAGGAGAATTCTTCAAATAAAATTTCCAAGTAACATTTCAAATACAGGAAATAAACATATGTCTCTCCACTGTAACCACGGAACAGTCTGTATTCCTAGAGAAAGGAATGTGAAATAAAATTCTACAGTCATCATTCTTCTGCAGTCATTTTCATTATTCATTAGCAAATAACTTCACATAGTCTGAAAATGAAGTCTGGGCACAGCCTTAGAGTCAGTGCAATATAGAGACAGAAAATGCCTAGAAAAGACCATCTCATTCATCCATGTGCCATGAGGCTTCATATTTATCTCTTTACATTTGGACATGATTAACTGGACTTTCAACAGTAGCATACAGATCACAGTAACAGTAATCAAGTCCAAATTTTCCCAGTAATATTATAATGAGGAAGCCCACCACCAGAAGTCAAGAAAATTTCTCTCCCAGCAGTCTAGTAGGCTCCAGAAAAGGCTGGAAGATCTACACCTAGGAACTGAATTTAGGACCTACAGAGAACGAAATTCCTTTTTATATATAGAGATATAGATCTATGGCATAGTTTCTGAAAGTTTGTGAATATCCACACTGAAGTGATTTCAAAAGTTTTTTCTTTTCAGTATTGCTACAATTGCTGCAGGTTTCAGAATAATATTCAAATTACATTTATGTTAAGCAAAGAAACATTACCCAACAAAGGTAAGTGTAAATAACTTTTACACATAAAACTGCCACAGAGAAGACTAAATGCTCAATTTATTTTCCTCTTATTGATCAATTATGTTCATAATGATCTTGGGATTAAATACTGAATTCTCTATATTTGCAGTTTTTCCTGCATGACAGAATTTGTAATTATTTCTCCTTTTGCATTGTTAAATCTCTGAAGTTTCATCTACATGCAATCTAGGTTTCCAAAACTCGCTTTGCTATGCCTTTAGTGACAGACTAAATCACAACTACAGAAGGGAAAAATTGATTCAAAGTTTTCGACATTTTCAAGTTTAACTCACATCAATTTTTTGAGGGATTATTGAGAGAGAAAACCATGTAGAACTTGAGCAAAATAAAAAGACAAGTAAATGAGAGACGGAATAATAATCTACTTGAGGGATATACATTTCAGTGAGATAAAACAATTATTCAAAGTGACTAAGAAACTATATAAGTGACTACAAGAAACTATAAATACGCTATGATAGGCAGAAATAGCAAAGCAGAGAAAATAATTTTAACTCAATATTTTAGAGTAATGATTAGTTCAAAATTTAAGACCTCCAGTATCTCCAGAAAATAAAGTTCACAAAGGACTGAATGTCTCAAAACAGCAATAAGGGGTTATGTAGCCACACAGCCCAGCGAATACAGACAACAACCACTGGCAGCTCCACAGAATTTCTGTTTAGGTAGGCCTGAGGCTTTTTGAGGGTTAGGGAGCATATACATCTTGAGACATGCTCCAGACTTCACAAAGAATCTATTTCTATTTAAAGAGATTAGAGCATAAACCATTTTAAACAAGTGGATCCTAAACGCTAAAATTATTACTCTATTGCTGAAATTCTTCCAAGCTTAACAGATGTCTAATACAGCAATGGGAAAAAAATATTTGAAAAATAAAAGGTAAGAAACCTAGCTGAAATAACTTCCACAGATCCAAACAAGAGAAAATCCCTCACTTACAGAATCTTTACAAAACTGAAAACAAAGCAAACAACTATCTATCTATCTATCTAACTATCTATCTACCAATCTATTTATAGAAGTGTCACTGGTGGTCTTTATCTTTTACCTGTATGTTAAAATCAGAAGATTTAGAATAAGCATTTTAAACAAACCGGAATCTGCAGAAGTACAGAACAAAGCAAAACCTAGTGGTAATTTACAGCCATGCCTCTGAAATACAATGGCAATTCGCAATCTAATCAGCACATGCTAGCTATACAATTATCCTGTCCTTTAATTAAAAACTTATAAAAGACTTCCAGGTGGTATAGGCTGAGTTAAAGTTTGGCCTCTAATTTTTTGTTCTTTAAAAAGTTAATAGAATTTAAATTTATGACTAGTTTCACTTTAAAGGAACATTTGCATCTCTTCATGCCATACTATTTATCATATATAGTGATTTTAAAAAATCAATAAAAAATAAATTAAAAAAATTTATAAAGATGAAATATTAAATAGTTGAAATTCAGTCACTTTGTTTTAGGTCATGCAGAGAACATTCCCAAAAAGCCTTTGTCAATAGCTGGTTTAAATAAATCCATCAAAGGAGGACTTAGCACCAAGTATAATGCCAAAAATTAATAAAAAAGGAATCACACACTTCCCCAAAACGGAAGATGACAGACTGTGCTAAAGATAGTAAAAGGATCACAGTACTAATATCACAAAAAACCTGAAAACCTCTATTTAAATGAAAAAAAAAATGGGTCTGGAAGAGAACACAGTGAATCTGAAACTCCTCCAAGTGAAATAACCCTGAAAGTATACTGTGATAAAGCGGAATTCTCACATACCATTTTAATGGCTTTATGTTGACTAAAAGGCTGATGCAGCCTCTAAAAGCACTGTCCAGCTCAAGAAGCATTCCTCTACTACAAACCATTACACACAGAGTAAATAAAGATCTCTGTATGACAGAGGTTGAGCTGTTGGGATGCATTAGGGCCACAATGCAGCACTCGGTGGAAATTTCAATGCAGTGCTGTGACATCTAGTAAACCCTGGAAAGGACTGCCTTTAAACAGACACACTTCAAAGTTGTTTACAGATCACCACGGACCACTCCCACTCATAAATCCCTCAGGATCATGTTGAAATAAAACAAAACCCTTGAGAAAACTCAGGAGGCTCAAACCCGAGAAAATAATATTAAAATACAGCACTCACTGCAAGCTAAATTTGCATTTAGTGACTTTTCTAAAGGTAGCAGTACTACTAGTTTCAAATTTTGAATGCCATCCTTTTCCTGTGGTGACTAGTCCATTCTGAAGGGCTAAATGTTGGCTATACATATGTATCCAAACTGAGAACCTGCAGTCTGCCCCTGATCACACTTCCATGCTCAGGACAAACAGCCTTACTCTGACATCACTGGTAACCTGCAAGTCACTGTGACCTATAATGTCTTACACAGTGTTAGACTACTAGGTGGCAGCTTATGAACAATTAAAAAGTAGTAAACAGAGCTCTAATATGTTGAATTCAGTTGCATAATTCCAACTTCAGCAACATTCCATAAGGTTACAAACAAGCAAACTCTCACCAGTTGAATAAGCCGGCTAATCAGGTCCGTCAGGGGTTTATTGATAAGCAGAAGGTCTTCGGCAGCCTGCGTGTCCCCTCCTGCGCCAGATTTCTGTGCCTTAATAAGAGAAGAATAAAATCAAAAGCAACCTTGGTGATTATTCTGTTATGATGAACAAATTAGGTTCATTAGGTGGTCAAAGTGTGAATGGGATGTTTGAAGGAGACTTGTGTACTCTTTTCTAGTTAAGTACTCCTGGGCTCCCAAAGAGCAGTTATGCTCCCTCTGTGACACTAAGCACAAAGCAAAGGGACCCATGCTGTCATGCCATTCTGTACAGGCTGAATATACTGACCTGCATGACATTTCTTCAGCAAAATGCAATAAAATGTACATGCAAAAGATACATCTGAAGTCATAAATGTTTTAAGTATTTGTAATTTCTGTCAACACAACATGTCAACTATTTTAACGTTGACGTTCAACTGGTTTTTTTCCCTTTATCAGAAACAGTTTTACATGCAACTCAAACCAAGATAATCAGGGTGACTTAAAATTTAGGATTCTCAGCAATGTTGTCTAATTTTGCCTGTTTGCCTCACTCTGTATCCTGAAATATTCACATTATATTATAATAATTTAAATTATTTTTGAAATAGGAATAATAAAGTTTTCAAGTAATAAGATCAGTTACTACTTGTAATTCTGACCACTGTCATCCCCCATCATCAAGACATACTACCATCCTAGGCAGTGCTATTTATGACCAATCCCTGCATCCCTCTATTTAAATGATCTGCAAGACAAAGGTCTTGCAATCTTGCAAGATTTTTCATTTAACTTCATTACCTTGAACCAGTTTTGGACCATGACCATGACAGTCAGTCTACTAGAGGAAAAAAAGTGAACATTTTGTCTAAAGAACACATTTAAAAATCATTTTGTATTGTGTTTCATTTATAGCTCAATCCTAAAAAACACTGTCCAAGTGTAATACTTGGAAGTTTTCATTTGGCTAAGTGAACAGAGGAGCAAGTTCCTTGAGACAGATGCCACTACTGCTCAAACTGCACTGCTGATACTGTTGAGTTGAAAGGATAATGCCTTTCTTCTGGAAAGAATTTCTAAATAAAAGAGAACTGAAGAGCTGTTTTTCCAGGTAATAAGTCACATTGGTATGTCCCTCTCTGAGACTCATCACAATGACCTAGAATGCTGAAGTTCAAGAAGGGCAAAAAGACAGTGAAGAGAAGACAAAAAATGGAATTACTATATTAATGAAGGAAGAGAAGTAAGCCACCTTCACTTCAGCAAAATTTACAACAGCTTTCTCTCATTAGTACATGGATGAGAAGACAGACACCTTCCATGAGGGATCTTTGACTTTCTTTAACTTTTATATATTAGTGTCTTTGGAAAGAGAATGAACAAGAGCACTAAAGAAATTATATATGTATATGAAGGATACACCCTATAACATGGTTAAACCTACATTAAGTTGTAGAATCATACTGTCACAGAATGTTGAGGGGTTGGAATGGACCTTAAAGATCATCTAGTCACACCCACACCCACACCTTCCCCAGGCAGGAACACATCCCACTAGACCAGGTTACTCACGGCCTTATCCAACCTGGCTTTGAACACTGCCAGGGTTGGGGCATCCACAGCCTCTCTGGGCAGCCTGTGCCAGAGTCATAAAATAGAGTCCATATATCAAATTGAAATTGCGAATTCTTTTCAGCTAATGTGGCTCACCTGTGGGACATATGACAAAACTTCTCCAAAACAGATATGCAAATTAATCGGAAACTTGGCACTACTTCCATTAAAATACACGTACTTGGACCACAAAGAGCAAACTCCTGAATGAAGCTGGATACGGTTATCAGCACCATCCAGCATGAATACTGAAGTGCAATGGAAAAGTGGTGACATGTTTTGCCTATGCAGCTGGATAAGGTTATCACTTTACACGTAAAACGCTTAAATAAAAAGTATTCAAGTGGAGGTACTACCATCTGTAAAAGACAAGCCATAGAAATGGATAATACAAGAAAATTTGATTCTGTTTTTTAAGCTCTGATTTAGATGGTATCTTATTCAAAAGATCTCTATAAAAACAGTCCAAAAATAATATTTGTGATGCATTTAGTGACACATGAATATTGGAGTACTATGTAGTTAACTACTAATGGCCACCATTTAATAGGGCATGTGTACTCATGTAGAACTCTCAGAGACCTTGTGATGAGTATTGCCAAGACACGTAAGCCAAGGCAAGTAACACCATTGTAAAATTAATTTTATATGGGCACAGAATAGAGCTATGCTTCAAAACTCAGTTTTCTAGCTGCTTCTTGTTACTCATTAGCCTTTAAGAGCAAAGCAGTTTACTTTGACAAGAGATAAACAAAACTGGAGCTGGAGTTTTACTGCATCAATCACCTGTTGTATTCAAGTAAAGCCAGAAGAGCATTTGGCTTTCAATGATTAGATTTACTTTTAATCTAAATAAAAACCTTCAAGTTGACTAAAATTATCAATCCATGTGCAAGATCCTCTTTCCTCATGTGTTCTCCAGAATAATTGGCCTCACCACTGTTGTATGGAGCACAAGTACAGCATTCAGCTCTCCGTGATTACATGGACTGATGCCAAAAATATTACAACAAGCAATTAGCCTAGAAAATTTGATTTATGAAGTGATTCTTAGATGAAAATATCATTACAGAACCTGCTAATAGAGGACTCAAAAAAGACAAGGTATTGTATCATCACACATGTAAACCAAATCAAAAACCTCTCAAGGTTGTGTGTTACACAACATAGCTGCTTGTGTAAATCAATGTAGAAAAAAGAAAAAAGCTCAATTTTCAACACCAAATTCTTACATTAAGACTAGTTAAAAAACCACCACCAAAAAAACCCCAAAGCCCAAAACCCCCACCACAACATCCTGTAAACCAAAAAACACAGAATCAAAACCAAAACCAAACCAACCCACAGAGGAGGGCCTTCGTGGACTAAAGAAGCCATGTCCTCATAGATATTACAACCTATCTGCAATCTTTTGAATCTCTGTCCTTCAGATATACTTGACCTAACAAATCTCTGTTCTTCAGTGGATAATCCCAAGAACATAAAAAACCTAACACAAAGAGTACGTGTTGTTATTTGCAGTGTAAATACAGAAGTTACTTCCACTTGACTAACTTAAAAATTAGATCATTTAAAAGCAAAGCAGTATTTGCTAGCTTTACATCATGTCTAAAAAAAGATGAATACTTTTTCTTCATAGGTTCTCTCACTAAGAGAGTTATGTAAAATTTCTTTGAACTGTATCTTTTCGTGCTCCATTTTTAAGGAGGAAGATGTCTTTGTTGGAGCAGGAAGCCCTACCAATGCAATGACTTGCAGTGGTTCAGACAGAAACTTGGAAGACAAATTGAGTTTCAACCACACAAAAAATTCGATAAAATCAGAATAGTGGGAGTCTCGTTATTAAGGATAACAGGAAGTTATCTAAAAAACTGTTTCAGACAGTAAAGACTCCAGGAAATAAATCCCATACCTGCAAAGTCTGGCGCACAATGTTTGCTGTGTATGTCAGCATGTATTGCAAAATGTCAAGCAAGGACAGAAGCAGCACATTTGCTGTCTTGGTGCTCCTTTTATCATCTGCCTCCAAGTACAGAGCCACAGCTTCTGCTAGAAGATTACGGACGTGATGAGTCAGTCCTATATAGAAAGTGAGACAAAAAAAAAGAAAAATAAATAGGTTATCAGGAAAAGAACAGTGTGGAAGATGACCTAGATAAAAATAATAGATTATGATAAAAACAAATTTTACATACATTATGAATATTTATTATATTTCCTCTTTTTCTCCATTACTATAATTACCTCCTCTCCTATTCTGTTTGGACCAGCTCATAAAGAGAGTTAAACTGATACAATCAGATTTTCTAACTGCATGGAAAATTATGTAACATTCATTAAATTAAAAGCTACTCTGAATCCTAAACTTTTCCGTAGCATGCTGGTACACAAGTCTCCGTTACACCACCCCTAGTCACAAGAACTTAGCAATTTCTCCAGGCTGTTACAAAGTGACACTTCAATGTGGAACCAAAAGCTTCTTAACTGAGCCTAAAGTTTCTTAACTGGTCTGTCAGTTAGAACCTTATCCATATGCTTTAATTGTGGAATCAAACAGTGCTATGCTTAACATAGAATATATTCAAAAGAGCATTATAAATGAAATACTGCATAATACACTTAAAATGTTATTAAGATTTGTTTTACTGATGGCAGTAAAAACTTTCCTGAAAATATCTTCTTGTTTTGAAGGGGTTTTTTAAATCTCCTTTAGATTTCAGTAACATCAGCCCCTGTAGCTTGCCTAACCACAAATCAATTGACAGAGCAGAAAAACATAATCCAATTCAAGGCAATATCGATTCAATTGAGAATCTTTCTTACTTTCAAATACAAAGTGACTGAGTTCATTATATTTGATCTTAATCTACTTCTTTCAGATTTTCATAAGCGGTGAAACATACTTTGTTTCTGAACAAAACCATAATACATTTGCAAACCATCTTTTAAACTTGCAATTTGCTATGCAGTCACTTGGGTGCACATATGTGCTAACACTGCAGTGTATCAGGATATTAGCTTCCCCATGACTAGTCCCCATGACTGTCAAAAAATGACTAAAGTATTTCACTGATTTCGATGATGTAAAAAGTGTTCTTTTATAAGTTCTCTTTTTAAAAGTCATTGTGTTTATTTCTACAAACATCAACACACCATTAATACGAGACATTGTAGAACACATTACATGATTACACCATTCAGCTTTTGAGAGCAGTCAAACCTGTGGGGGTTTGAACTATTTGAGCTTTGAATCTTTCAACTCCATCAATTATCTAAACTTTCCACAAAATATTTTCCTCTCCTATTCCTCACTTTTAATACTTTCCTCAGGAAATTAAATACAAACACTTTCATTCAAAATACAGTTATAGTTCTGGATCATTAAGACTCATACTCTGCTTCTATCTCACATCTTCTGTGGTTTTATGGTTACTAGCATTATTCTTTCACAAGAGTTTATTAATGGATGACAGCTCAGGGCAAGCTTTGAATTTCCTGGAGTTTTGTCTGAATAAACCAAGCTCTCAAAATGAAATCATTCTAATCTCGCACATTTAATTTCCTTCTCTTTTTTAGAGTGCAATTTCTGCTGCAGTTCTGAACACCTCATACAAAAATCAGATAGCACACATCTGACGATGACACATTTAAGTGATGTCACCAGTACCCACCAAGAAGAAAAAAGACAGACATAATTGTATATCTACCCAATACAAAACTTGTGGTTAGCCTATGACTATTTTCAACAGGCTTAATCAGAATAAACCTAAGGGAACAGTCCAGTAAGACTTGGTCCCTATCAAAGTGATGTCTGAAAGATTGTCTGCAGGGATACGACCAAGTATACATTGTTTCTCCTTGTATATGGCCACAAAACCCACAGCCACATCAAAATGAATGAATCATCCCATTGCTTCCAGATGGCTTACATATAACCATTAGGACAGTGACTTGGAGATGAATGCTGAGAAGGCCACTTTCATGTCTAAGTACTGCATCGCATGGGTCATCATTAAGAATTTTTTAGGCAGTAGTCACTTACAACACTACGTAGGGTTGACTAGGGAGTGAACAATGGGGAATGACTAGTAGTGAACAAAACACCAGGATCCATGACTGTGATCTGCAATCCTTTCCCCTTCAGCTTCGAACACAACAACTTGCTTATTCCCTTGGCTGTACCAGCCTGAATCTCAGAACTGACTCATTTCTATTGTTTGGTGAATAAGGAGGTGAACCAAACACTCAATCTTCTCCCCATCCATTGAGACATGAATAATAAAATCACCTAGATTTTATGTTCTTGAAGTGCTCACATCCTAAGGGTATGTGTATTAGCAACCCTGCCTCCAAACACCTGAGATACTCATGTTTACCTAGCTAACTAAAACATCAGAATTAATGTTTTATATTTAGGTAGATACATGCTCAGAATGAACAGAGCTATATGTACAAATATATGCAAGCCAAATTTGAAAATTTTGTGGGGAAGAAAATTTCCTGGACTTAAACTACCTTTGGAAAATTTAGTACATCCGAAGTTCATTATAAAGACACCCAAAATAAAACACTGGTGCAAAATTTTCCCTATTGCACTGCATAATTCATACAGAAACCTGATAAACACTTGGTTCCATAGATAAAAGCAACATACTAACCTCTTGGCCAAGTAAATAAAGTTCCAGACATGCTGTTTAAAATACTTCATTTTATGTCACAACAAAATGAATACTGGAGGCCACAGCTGTAGACATGTAAATATATTCCTTGCTTACACCACAAGACAAAGTACACACTCTTTGTGCTCGGAAACAGAAAGTTGGGAAGCTGGTGTAATGTACAGTGAACATGACAAAACTCCATAGAAGTCTAATGGCTTTGACCACTGGCACTGTAACCGGTTTGCTCAACAGGCAGCTATAAAGATCAAGACTGACATGTTTCAGCATTCAAAAAATTGAATCCCAAAACAGTCTGAAAAAAAGCATGCAATTTTATAAAAAGGAAATGGGATTCATAATTCAATAAATCATAATACAAAAATTGCATATGGATCTCTAAGTTTCAGAAGATAACTTGAAGGCTTTCTCTCAAATTTTGCAATAGATTGAAGAACAACAATTTAATTTCTTAAATAAAGCCTAAACCAAAATTTATCTTTAAAAATTTCAGACACTATATTTCAGAGTCATATATAACAGACATAGGTTTCTTATGCATAAATTCTCAACTCTTGACTGGAAAGTGAAATAGGCTGATTCAAAAGGCACACACTTCACTCACTCCTGAACTTTGCAAGTGATGGCTCTGAATATGAATTCTGTATCATTGAGGAAACGTAAACTAAATCCAATTGAAGAAGGTTGTTCTACTCGGACAAGCAACATATATTTAAGGATTCTGGTGCTTCCAAGTATGTTGGCAATAGTTCACCTTCTCAAGAGAAAGGTGTTAGTGACAGGGTGAAAGTAATGCACCATAATTTCTTTCAGCTAGGTATTTCCTAGTAAGAATTAAATAAAACCTTATCATTTAACCTATTACAGAGTTTTTTATTTACTCTATTAATTTGCATATTTCTGCAAACAAAATATATCACACTGCACTGTTTGCAGCTTTAGTTATAGTCTAAATTTATTACAAGACTTCATAGGGCATTAGTCATGCCTTGTATTTATTTGTAAAAAGAGGACCTTCAAAATATCAAGCCTCGCTGCAGCTCTCTGCAATTCAAATTTTGCTGAAAAACAAGGCAAAGCTTGCATTTTGTATTAGAATTACCGTGTTTATAAATTAACGTAACTGGAATTAAACAAAGAACCTTTTCTAACTGTGGTCCAAGATTCATAATATGCATTAAAATGACCGTATCTAAAATCCCTAGCCACGGATTTATAGCACTTGACACACCTAGTGTTCACAGTAAAGTATTTCTCCTGCCCAGAGACCCCTGCAATGAACTGAACATGTAGCTAATAGTGTTTTATGAATGTGGACTGTGATGACTATGCTTCTGTTTTACAAATCTTTTCAAAAGATAAAAGGAGTCTTTTGGCCCATGATACAGCTAATCGGACTGAATGTGCCATGATACCTTCTGGAATGAAAGCTGAGAGGAGATTTTTTATTCTCACCTATTAGTAAGATGGATAAAGGGAAAGAAATCTTCGCTTCCAAATCATACGAAACATCAAAGGACAGCCTAGGAAGCAATCTTCTAGACAATCCTTTCATGCCTACCAGCAATTAGAGCATTCAACAGTCCTGCCTGCTTCCAGATGAAGGAAATGTTAGAGCAGGTGCACTTCCTCCGAACAATGCCACCGTGCAGCCAAGAAGCCAGCAGCAAAACACTCAGTCCGGCAAAAAGCTTTCTCTTTGTTCCTCTCTGCACATTGCTGTCTGGAGAGCCATTTTTCCCATTAGTACCACACCTACACAACTGACTCCCCAGTGATATTCCAAATGTACATGCACTAGACTTTTCTTCCTTCTTTTACTTACAGAGTGGACCAACAATATTGCCAGATTAAATACAAACCATATTTTATAATCTTTTAAATTTTAATGCTGAAACTCAAAAATATTGCTAAGAAAAAACACAGGACTTTACGGATTCTTTCACGCAGGAATGAGTGAAAGTACCTGAGCACTTAAGATATTCCACGATGACATAAAGATTCTTCATAAATCTGCGACTCAATTTGCATTCTTTGCATCACAGCATTACTACTTAAGTTTTTCTGTTTTGAAGAACTGAAAATAGGCAACATAAAGCAAATGGTATCTTTAGGGTAATGGCATTTTTAAAAAGGGCTCATTGCTTTTAATGTTATTTTTGTTCCTTTATTGTTACTATTTATGTTTTAGGAACTATTTGTGTTAGTACTGTAATAATATTGAGGTAAGACTAAACTAGGATAGAAAATTAGATTACCAATGATTTCAAAATTGATGAATGTTACATCAAGTCGAAAGACAATGATTTGGCTGTTGAGCAGATCAACTGCATGACTGCTGCCCCGAAAATTATTTTGTATTCTGATCTTAAAAATGAATAGCAACTAAAGAAGAAAATTTTGCAAATACTGGCTAGTCTATTCCTACCACTGGTATAATGACTGGACATTTTATGACTGAAGAAAGAACAACTAGGTTTAAGTGATAAAAATCTCATTTGAATTTGTCATATTGAAGTGGTCAAGGCTCTCCAGAGCTTCCCTTTGTGGGAAGAGTGGCTCAGCTTTTTCTACACACATGGAATGCAGGGCACTCACCAACAGTGCCCAAGCAGGCAGTCCTGCCTTCACACACATGAAAATGGATGTGGAAAGGATTATGACAAGCAGGGAACAAAAGGCAGTTATCACCTTTACTACAGCTACGTCAAAAGTAGGCTGGGAAGTTCTATGTTATCTTGAGTGTGACTGCCTGAGAGGAATACACACCTGACATTCTCCATGGCAGTATGTTTCTGCTTTGAGTCAAAGCACGACATAACTCTACATTGCTTTTTCCTGGACCAGCAGTGTTTAGCTGCTATTGTTAGAATGCAGTTTGGAGGTGGCAGCTTTCTCTTGTGAAAAAAAGGCTGCACAACTGGAGACTCACCAAGGAGTCAAACTCTTCTGAACCTAAGAGAATACTGCCAACACAGAAATCTACTTTTTTCTATAATTTAATCTATGGAACAAACAGGTAGTTGATTAAGACCAGCAGGTGTATAGATTAGCCAACTGAAAGATAGAAAACCAGGTGGATTCTCTCATAAGAAAAAGTATCTGAGTGTAATAAAGGATAGTAAAAATACAGCTTGAACAATTTAGAAATAATAAAATCATGTACTGTTGAATATGCTTGACTGGTCAATATAGAAATAATAGAATATAACAAATTAGTTCAACTAGGCTAGACTGTGGACGTTCTCTGTGAAAAGACATGGTTAGAATGACATACACTGAGGAAGAGTGTTTCTGAAAGTATAATCACTGATACCTTGAGAGCTCCTGATTTGCTGCCGCTTTTGAAAATGAAAAAACAAAAAAAGAAAAAAGGAAAAAGACAAAAAAGAGTTTCCCATCTGAGAATCTCGTTAAGGTTTCTGTGACAAAATTTCAGCTGAATTCAGGTTTTTGTGTCAGATTGACTCAACCATTCTATAATTCATTCAGAAAAGATATCCAAGATGTTTGAAACTTAGTTCACAGCACATATGGGTACGTAGCCTCAAAGTTCTGAAGACGAGGGATCTTGTTCTAGTCAAGACTTAACAAGATAGTCCTCATTCCTAGGAGTACAACTCGTCGAACACAAACTTGTTCAATGGGAATGGAATAAAAGATCAGAAAGTAACTTGCCTTGGAAAACAGCTATAAGAACACTCAAAAGCTTTCTAGTTAAATGAGAATAATATAAAAATTTTCTACAATTTTTATGAGTAAATACTACATAACTATGAACTGTAATAATATTCAGGGGATCTATTCACAGAGTTGATAAGACATTAATAGTGTCTCATGTTAGCAGCCAATTTTGATTTGTTTGGATACCATGCTACTGGCATCCTGGTTTGCCTGAAGCAGATTTGCACATTCAAATGACCTTTCTAGTTGGAAAATCTGAGGAGGAGTAGAGGTGGAAGTAATACAGTGGCTTTCCGGGGCATACATTTAAAATACTTCTGTCACCAACTGCGCATATATTAAACACCTAACTTGCATTATTTTCATGTGGATTTAAGCATTTTTGTTGATACAGGGATTTAATTTGTCAACTGTGCAGTATTTGCAAGCACAACCTTGCATCATAAAATACTTAAAATTAAATGAATCAAGACTGCAGTAACGTAAAATCATGCTGTTTAGATTGACTATCATTGCTGTTATTAAGCAAACTCTATAGCAACTTTTCAGTTAGATGTCTCCCCACAGGTCAGAGATACACTAGAGCTTGTAGTTCATTTTATACAGCACAGTAATTCTACAGCATGCCATACTTCAAGTCAAAACCCAATACATCCTATTTCATTCCTACAAGATGTCAACTAAAATAAGGTCCTTGGTTTTTTCAGACAGAAGGTAGATGATACTTAGAAGATTTTCCAAACAGCAAGTTTTAATGATATGCACGAGGAACGAGAATATCTAACAGGACACTTTACTCTTTGAGAGACAACAGCCTCTAAAACCTCCTTTAAAGTCAGAGATAATAGAAGTTGCTGCTTCACAGCTACATGGAAGAACTTCTGCTTGCACATTCTGAGTTAATATATAGTGTATATTTTTTAGAAAAACAAAGACTGCATGAGGTCCTCAAATTAATGCCAAAGGCTAGACAAGGTTCTTCAGTAGATTAAACCTGTTATTTGTGTAAAATTAGGACATTCAGCAAGATTCAAAATCAGAAAAGATTCAGTAAAGACTTTTGACTTACTGCTCTGAAAGATCAAGTCTGCAACAATTACCATGTGATAAAATACAGAGGAATTTATATCCTGGGCTTAATTTAGAACTAGAAACTCTTCTAAAGAGATTTCTATTTTAATAATAGACTTCCTGTCACACGAGATTAAACCCAGCTTATCTCCTTCAAATATCTTAACATGCTTCTGCTTTGACATCAACTTTCCCTTCTACCAAAATCCTTGAGAGACCATATTCAAACTTTGAGAGCTGTCTTTTTAACAAAACCCATACAGACCAGATATGAACAGCCTCATAATGCAGATACAGCCCTAAACTGTTGTCACAAACTGACAGCACTCAACTTTGAATGATGTTACCAGCATTAATGCTCTAGCTTGGCCTTCAAGAGGCCCTGGACTGGGAGTGATAAGGACCAATGAACCTTGGCTTCAGAAAATTCTTGGAAGTTTTCCGTTCTAAATTGCAGAAATAAACCATGGTTGAATACTGTTCCCACATATACTCAGCAAAGGACAAGGGTAAAACCTCTGTACATTTCTCTACTGAAAAGTCATGCTCTGTAAGAAAATATATTAAATATTTATTCCTATTCCTACTGGTCTATTTACATCAGTCTACCATAAGATGAAAACACAGAGTACAAATACTTGGATCTTTAAGTGAGTCTTTTACTACTGTTACAACTACACCAAAGAACAAGAGCAAAGGCTAGAGTATCCCCTAAGAAGAATTTGCTGCTGGTTATTACAGCAGAATTGAATCTATGCCACCGTTTCCTGTAACATCCTGTGTTATTCATCAATTACATTTACAACAAAAATGAAAGTAGACAACTAGTAATTGCAACTGTCCAAGGTGGCCTTTGTGCACTTAAATGATCAAAAGGCTTAAACAGAGGTCAGAATGTTACATGATAGCAAAA
The DNA here is from genome assembly GCA_013399875.1 of Gymnorhina tibicen. Taxonomy (NCBI): domain Eukaryota; kingdom Metazoa; phylum Chordata; class Aves; order Passeriformes; family Artamidae; genus Gymnorhina; species Gymnorhina tibicen. The sequence continues at coordinate 5,314,745 of VXAZ01007128.1, read as the reverse complement.
CTAATTTAGCCCTTATGACCAGATTACATTTTGTACCCCCAAATTACATTTTGTAGCCTTAAACCTACTCTGTTACATCAACTGTTTTCCAAATAAGTGTTGGGATAACTTTGACCAGCAGACCCCCTTACTTGCTATCATCTGACCATATCAATGACACACCTGATTAACTCTCTAAAATCTAGCCAGAGCCTATTCACTTCAGATTATGCTATCCTTCCTGTTAACTGGCTCAGACATATGTCTTGTATTGTTTGCATGGTATGCTTTTTCTACTCTGACCTATCCATGATTTTCAGCCTTACCACTAGGATCTTTGAGCTGGAACCCATCACACTGTGATCGTGCTGTCACCAGCTATGTGCTGGCTATACCAGAAGTGCCCTACCTAATATTTGATATTAGTACAACCTAGGTCAACAGAGCCTTCGTCTTCTGTCAGCACAGCTACCTGATCCCAGCTATCTTGACTTCAAAATACTACATTGAGTTAGATCAGCTGGTACTAGAGCCCAGCTTACTTAATCAAGAGGCTCTGAAAGAACTGTAAGAGGCAGTCTTGGCTCTGGAAGAACTGCAAGCCTGTGTGTGATTTCTGTGCTCCATACCCTCTTTTCCCTATTTCAATAGTTTCCACACAATAGGAACACGGGTCTAATGCCACTGCATTGTGGACAACCTGTACGTTTTCTATGCAGGTAGCTGTTGCTGGGAGTAGTGGAGCCTGTGGCCATATGTTAACAGACTGGCTCAGACTCCTGGCAAAACTTGGGCATAAGCTCTGGAAGGAGATCACACAGAATGGTCAGGCCTATTAGGCTGTCTTGGTCCAAACCACCCAGTTGTAAAACAAAAACAGTGAACTACACTGCCCTCCCCAGCAACAAACTGAAATGAATCCTGCTGCTAATCCCATGTTTTAATTGAGAATCTGGATTCTGGTTTGTTCAAGAGCAACCAATTTTTTCACAGGTGAAGAAGAAATTAAGAACACTGATACAACTAGAGTGAGAGAGATGACCACAGAATAGGGCAATTTAGACAGCTAGGATTTAAGTGTGTGCCTCGTGAAGATGTGTAACAGAAGAGCAGGAGAAACTCTGTATGCAAGCACTGGTTTAGTACCTGTACCGGTTTTGACTTGGATAGATTTAAATTTCTTCATATTAGCCTGCATGGGCTCTGTTTTGGTTTTGTGCCAAATACAGTGCTGATAACACAGGGATGTTTTGGTTATTGCTGAGTAGCACTTACACAGAGTCAAGGGCTTTTCTACTCCTCACCCCACCCATTAACGAACAGGCTGGAGATGGCCAGAAGCTGGAAGGCAACACAGCTGACCACAGGGATATTCCACACCATATGGCATCACACTCAGCGATAAAACAGAGGAGGAGGAGAGGCTGGCAGGGTGGATGCTGCTCCTGGACTGTCTGGGCATTGTTTAGTTGGTGTTGAGCAGTTTCCATTTGCATCACTTGTTTCTGCATTTATTTTTCTCTCTCCCTGGTTTGTTTGTCTGGGTTTTTTTCTCCCTTTTCCTTAGAATTTTTTAAATTCTTCTTATTATATCCTTTTAATATTAAACTATTTTTATGTCAACCCACAAGTCTTTTTCTCGCTTTTAGGCTTATGGATCTCCCCCCTCACTGCAGGGAGAGGTGATTGAGCGGCTGTGACGTGCTCAGTTGCCAGCCATGGCTAAACCATGACAGTACCTTTCCCTTTTTCTCTACCACGCCTGCTCTGCTGGGCATAGGTGTTTTTTAGGTGTCAATGTACTTATAGGGTCACAGTAGGTTTACCAACTTGCTTCAACACAAGGAGCCTTCACCATTCTGCCCCAGGTTGCGCTTCATGTGTCACTTCTTATGTGCCCTGGGCAGTACCACTACACACCTACTTCTCAATACACACCTGTATTTCTCTTTCAGCCTGCTTATGCTCAGACCACTGATTCTAGAAAGCAAGTTCAGGCAAAGAAATTCAGTTTGACATGATAATTGGGGTGGGGAGAAAAGGGGAGTTTGCAATGAAGGACTCATGTTCCTCTGTTCCCCCTCTCCCCCCCCCGCCATGTTATCCCAAGTGAAGAGAAAAACATCAAGGATGATAAAATTTAACAGTAGCTTGAAACAACAAAGTAATATCCCCAGCATTTTCTAAGACAATATACTCTGCAACAAATTCAACACAGGTCACTGCTTCCATCTAGGATTCAGGATTGTAATAGATATCCTACAGAATAGTGGTATCATGGCATGTTTAATAGGGCTTCCCTCTGTTTATATGAAGAAACACTTCTGGTTCAGAGAGACAGTTAGCATATCAAACAGATGTAGGGACGCCCAATGAGTTTCATTACAGGAATGCACACTTTCCCAGATGGAACCAATATGCAGTTCCTAGCAGCAAACAGCTGAGATGTGCTCAAAATTTTCACTCTCCGCTGTTCAAATTAGCTTGTCCTTTGCCTTTGTTCATCAACATTTTTAGAAAGAGAGAACTGACTAGCCTTAATGAAGACTCTGGTTTTAGGGAGAGGGACTTTAGAAGTAGGCTAGAAAAAGTGAAGCCTGGACCTAGTGAATCTGGATCTATTTCAAGTAAATACAGCTCTTTTGGGAAGGCTGGAGGAATCTCTGGAATTGAACTGTCAACAAATTATGCAAGAACTGGAGAGAAGCTGCAGCAAGTAAACACCAGAAATGACAGGCATATATAGTTAAATTTCAAGACAAACAATTTCAGGGCACATAGAGTTCAAACATTTTGCACAATTTGGCCTGCCAGAATACTGCACTGAACTGGGAGAGTGGTTACAATTCAGCCTGGGATCATGGACATCACAGGCAGCACCCATACTGGCCAGGTCCATGGAATCAAATTAGGAAGTTACTGCCAGGAGTTGCCATTTTCTGCCTTCTGGATGTGTTACTGTAGCACTGCATGCTGTGCAGGACTGCAGGCACACCTTTCACGAACACAGGTTTTCTTGCAGGGCACACAGCAGAGCCCCCCAGTCAGTTCTTGCTCTCAGCCCAGACTGGGTATCTCTGCATCCGGCTGATCCCGTAATGCACAGACTCGGTCTGAGTGACTGCCTGACCCATAGGCTAGGCAAGCAAAATCTTGTAAGCAGTGCTGTTCTTCCTGTGTCTTCTGTCAAAACCTGTAAACCTGCCCTGATAATCTGTTCCTTTGGGTATTCTATCTGCCTTTTCCTTATCTTGCTTACGACTCTTCCTCAGACAAAATGCTGCCTCTAAATTCATCTTCTAGTGTTGCTGCTTGAACCACATGCTCTCTTAACAACAGTCAATGTAATTTTTGAAGAAAATCCATAGTAAGTAACAGTCTGAGCTTTTTTCTTCTAGTAAGATAAATAATGGCATAAACCCACAATTCATGTCATTCTGGGTTGAATGATGGGATCGAAATATACAATATCTGTCTGTGCTTATTTAGCAAAAATATGTATTGGAAAGCCTGTTCAGCCATCATGGATAATTTTACTGTTTTTTCAATCTTTATATAATACATATAGTAGCATTAGTTCTGCTGTCACCCAGGGAAGTAAGTTGTATTTCATGGCTGCATCATTGGCTAAAAGCTTTATGTCACAATATGGGTGTGTTAGCTAGGAAATATGATCTTTTAAAAGTGTGAATAAATCCATTAACAGCACTTTACTGGATTTTTTCCAAGATGCACTGGCATAGGGATTAGAAGTTTTTGAGTAAGCAATCTGAAATATGATAAATAAGGAAAGAATGGCCCTCAGGAAAGACTAGTCAAATTGAAACTGAATGGATGCAGGTGAACAAGAAGTTTCTTTTCCTTATCTTTTCAGAAGGTGGGTGGTAGTGGGGAAAAAAAATCTTCCCAGTTTTCCTGTTCTCCTAAGAGACAGAAGACAGATTCAGACTTTAAATAAATACCCTATTTCTTCTCCCATTCATCTTAAAAATTCAAAGGGAAGCACATAACGTTTTCCTCAACCAAAATGAAGGAACAACTAGCTGATGCAACATCTTCTAATAATATGGAGACATCTATGGAAACATTTAAACCCTATTTATGAAACAAAAAACCCAATGTCTATCAAGTTAGGGCCTCTTTAAGAGAGAAGTAAAACTGATTTGCTTAAAGCTCAGATCTAAAACCCGTCACATGTCCTCAAGGACATGTCTTTGCTGACAGATTTGTCTTCAGAAACCCATCTTACCATCTTGATTCAACTAGGAAAAAGCTTAAGTTAAAAGGAGATAATTTTTTTTAAAGCATGGATAGACAAGTTTGGATTACACTTACAAAATATATTTTCTTAAAAAAATGAATAGCATCATCAGGTAGACATCTACATTTTTGTCACAGCAATTTAAATAACCACTGTCCCTCAGCTGGAGGTTTCAACTGCACCTCAAACAGATTCCCCCATCAGCTGACTTGCAAAAACTGCCTACATGCAGATACATTGCAGATAAAATGTAAATGAACATGTACACAACTATACCCAAAATTAAGTTACCCTACTAAATCTACAAGCATTAATCAGATGCCACAGGAAAAATCTACCAGTTGAGGAGTGGTAACTTGTCTAAATAACTTGTATGAGAACACAAATACTCACTGGAATATATACTGTCTTAAGATGGTGGAAAATCCATACGTAAAGATTTCAAAAGAAATTTAACTACAGAAATGAGTGATTGAATATGAAATGCACATTAAAATGTAACTTAAAGTGTTTGGAAAAGCTAAGCTAAACAACATTATAAAATTAGATCCCAAATAGCAAAAGAAAACATCATCCTAAAAAGACTACATTTAAATGTTGTATTTTAGGCAAAAGTCTGAAAAATAAAAAATATTTAGGTGGAAAAGGAAGAACATTACAGGAAAAGTCTCAAGTGATATAGACTACTACTTTGTGTAAAAACTGGGAATTTCAAAAGGCTTTAAAAATGTAAATAACTTCAGTTTCTCCATTATGAGAAGCATTTCTGCTTTAAAGAGGAAATTATTTTGAAGTTGAATTGTCCACAAATGGTTTAAACATATCTGTTCAGTACACAGTTTTCCCGACACTAACTTAGAAGACAAAAACATCTGGCTGCATGAGAGCTATGACAACTATTGAAGACATTTAAAACAAAACAAAACCCCAAACCATTCTTCAAAGCAGTGAAAAACCTCAGATTTCATTTATCTGTCCACTAGATAGATCTGGTCCTGCCAAAACTGGTGCTTGTTTTTAGCAACTGACAAAATGAACTTCTTTCAGTAGGATCATACAAGTGCACCCAAAGAAGACTTTTTCCTATGACAGAATGATTGATGTAGTTTAATTTTGTGTATCGTACTCTGTACTTTTGTGACTTTACATTTACCTCAAATTGGCAGTGGTACATTGCTTTCATACTGAGAGCGTTCTAGCTGCTAGAGTAGAACATATGTGATAGCTCTACAACCTATGGCATAGTAACTGTATTAAAAATGCGTCTCTTTTCAAATATATAGTTACATTTTTAATTTCATCTCCTAAAATGACCTTTCAGCTTACCAATTATATATGACAAAATACACACGGACATCATCAAAATTAGATTTAACTTATTATCTGTAACAAATAGTTTGCATGGTCAATATTTAACCTGTAGCTAATATGATAGGTACATGCTTACCTAGCTATTAATTTTTTCTCAAACTGAGCAAATCCATTAGTGCTAATACATATTATTTGAATTGCATTTCATGGGAATATTAGCATAATGTTAAATGACAATGCTTAAATCAAACTGCAGGAAAAGCAGCACCTAGAGTAAATGCAAAGACCACAGTCTCAAGAGAGGAGGAAAAAAAATACCATTTTCATGACTAAGTGGGTGAGAAGGAGCATAAGGCTTTGAAGACTTACAAGGTTTGCAGTCCTGAGTGTGTCATCAGGAAACCTTTAAATACCCGCAACCTCAACCTGATGGGAAATCTATGCCTTCCATTTTAACAAAACATTTTACTTTTTCAGTTTAGGTTTCTGCCTCCAAATAGTATCAATCAGAGTATTCACTCAGTCAAAACCTTAAATCTCAAATTTGTCTAGATACTGGATAGGTACAGAAAATATCTATTATGGTTGGCATTTTAGAAATATAAAGACAGTATAGGCTTTGAAATTGCTATATTTATTGAACTAACTTCCCACCATTAAACAACTTCCTACCATTAAACTAAGCTGATCAGTTGTACAATCAGATGTCTGCATAAAGCCTCTCAGACTAGAATATAATGAAATGAAAAGATTTTGAATATTTTTTGTTATTCTCTTCTTTCCCATCAATTAGGTGTTAAAATGAGATATCTTAGGTAGTTCAAGCAGCCAGCTATGCTGCAAGATGATCTGCTTGGCTGGCCACAGGGACAGATAGCATCAGAACACCTACTCCAGCCACAGAAACGCCAGTTCTGTTTTACAGTACAGCACTAGAGAGACAAGATGTAACAACCTGTTGAGCCTTTTTTCACTTATTTTATCCTTTGAAGTTCTAGAAAGCATGCTGTGACATTTTGTGCCTTATGGATATGACTCTCAACAGCAACAGGCTTGGTTGTACTTGACTGGCATAACTGTTCCTCGCAGCAATTACCATTTCTATTTTCGTTCTTTTCAGATGGCTGCATTGATAAATATCACAGGATGACACGGGTTATTTTTTCCTCAAAGACTTCACTACTACCATGATATTTTGACATGATTCCCATGTATCTTTTATGATACTAGGCTTCTAAGTTTACCCATGTGATGTTACACACTTCCACCTGAGTGACTGGCATTTTGGGTCAGAAAAATATGCCTTAATACTGCTAAAAAGCATTCTGAGCTTCGTAACGTCACACAACAAACTTCTTCAGGCTCAACCACCATTGACTTCTCATATAAACTGTAACTCGAACACGAGACACACAACACAACTACTATCTTGAGATGTTCATAGAGACAATTCTGTGCTCAAGAGCCGAACTAACTACTTCGGTACTGGCAAGGAGCTGTGAAAGGCTTACATCTCGCATGGCAGAGGCTGCAAGGTGTATCCCTAAGCAAGGGACTGTCTCTCTCACATCCAAATTATCACAGAAGCAACATCTGCAACTACTCAGACAAGATGATACATTTTTTTTTGTATTTTAAAATTATTCCTTATTTTACATTGATTTAATTAAGAGCATTTTGTTTCTAAACATTGACTAAATACAGAAAAAATGCTTTTAGATTCTCACTCATATTGATTTCTCCCTGCCAATCTCTCTATTCAGAATCACAATACATTGCATATGAATTAAGCTTTACAGTTAGCAGATTAAAGCACTGCCATAAAAAACTTTTTCTATCTTCAGTCACTAAACAAATACTTCTGTATTGTATCCTGTAAAAATTTCTGCAGGAGACTCCTAGGAAAAAATAGAAGCTAGTAAGGAATGAGTAAACGACTCCAGAACCAGTCTGAATGTGTGTCTGATTTCTTCACAGACTAAGTCTGTAGGTTTTATTTGTTGTTGTTTTTTTAAAAGGGCATATTAGTTTAAGCAACGTATTCTATAGAATTTTATAAGTACTGCCTTTCCTTTGCAGGAAAACTCCTTCTGTATGACTAATCCATCGTCGTCTTCTTGATCATTGTCTTAAGAGATAGTTTATTTCTCCCATCTCAGAAGAAAATGCTGCAACTTTGAAGCCAGCTACTCCAAAACCTCAATTTTACCCCTAAAATCAAAGTCACATGTAATGTCACATCAATGCCTTCTCAGTGTTGCTCTGTAGTTCAGACTACTGCATGGGTGGGTGCATCAGGGAGGAAGATCTGGGTTGTCAACTTACTGCAGTGTACTGACTGATTTCATGAACCTTGGTGATGCAGCAGGTCACAAGAGAGCTGGCTACGGAGCTACAAGCTGTTCTTAAACAGTGTGCTATGGGCACCATGAGCAAATGTCTTTTGGAGATTGAAGCTGAAATCAAATTATCTCTGAGGAAGTGAAAGGTAGAAGAATATCCTCCTAAGGTTCAGGTAAATTAGGAATGTTTGGGGTCAATCTAGAGAGCCCAGAATTCATAGTCATCATTATGGCAAGTAATAACTACCATTTTGTTGAAGACCTGTGTATATAAAATACTTTTTTTTCCTTATTTTTATTTTTTTTCAAGAAAAAGGTTAAAGTTAGATGTTGATCTCATGAGTGCCACTTTTTGGATATGCAGCATTTAACAGACTTTAACAATACAACACACAAAGACATTGGAAATCTAATTAATCTCTGGACATTTGACTGAAAGTCAAAGCAGTGGACCACAAGATGAATAAGGATACTTCAGCCATGAAAGCTGATCTTTTTTTCATGAGGTGCAAATGAGTTATGATCATCTGACTACAAACGTTTTTACAGATCTGTTATTTTTAATAACTGTCCCTGCTTTAAGCAGCTAGCATGCTTTCTTAGTATGAGATTGAATATTATAACTGCTGTAGCTGACATTCTACACCTGCACCAAAGGTTCGTCTTTAGGAACTTCAGGTTTTACCCAAACTACTTAAAATACCATGTACTACTAATAGCTGTCACATTTTCACACAACTCAAAGACTATTTTTATTGTGCTAAACCCAATTTCCCTTTTATTTCAGTTTCTGAGACTCAACATCATTAAGACATTAAGTTTAGGCTTTGCTCTACCATACAATGGAAACTTGTTTTTAACATTCAGACAAACATCTCTGCTTATACTGCTAGTGGTAGTTACTTCAGTACAGTAGCCAAATATAAGATCACAGCAGTACAGTCTGGGAAAGGTAATTCAATTCAATATGACTGTATTGAACTTGATATATAAATCATCTCCTTACAAGACCATCAGGAAAATACTGGTAACTGATTTACGGAGTATAATGAGATTCAGAAAAGCTAAAAATGTAAACTCATTCATAAGTAATACTGGCCTCAAAACAGTTTACTAGATCAGCTTTGAAAAACAGTGGAAACTTGGAATTACTTTTTAAACATGCTGAAAATAGCTTTTTATATAAACATAATAAATCTGATGCATTATCAGGAATAAATAGCTGCAGACAGACTATCAGAATTATCCACTGCAGCCTACAAGATCTATTTTCCAACAACCTATTTTGCTCATTTCTTTGGAATGAAGATCCTTGTGAAGCAATTAAAGTCTTAGAAAGACATTTCTCTGCAATCTAGTATGATATACCCAAACTCTTCCTATAAAAAAACCGATGCAACAGTTAGACGAAGAAATCTCTTGCCTTTGAATATTACCCATAGACAAACAGTACTCAGAGTTGGAAAGCACTGCTAACTAGACAACTATTCAACATTTTCTATTTTTAATTTGCTGTACACTAGTGAAGAATATTTAATGGACAAGTCTATTGTCTTTTCCTAAACTATGGAATTAACTTGGGTCTCTCTCATCCGATAATGACTATAATAGATTGAATACATATTTTGTGTATATAGATATCTGTGCTCTCTCAAGTGAACTTAAAATTGTCCAATATCAAAAGATGGGGAAAGGGAGGAAAGTAAGACTGGCAGCCAGAAGCCAAGACAGAAGAAGAGAGGGTAAGTGTCACTCTCTTAGAAGACCATGCTAAAAATGACCACAATTATCTTGGCATTTTAATATCTTTCCTTAACTATTCACAAGGGACCCTATATTAATCCTAGTCTCCTTACTGAATTCCAGTCTCAGTAATTAAATTGAAATATATTATTCCCCTCTGATTATTAAGTGGAAATTGTCATTAACGTTAACAGAACAAATGTTTAATAGCTGATAACACAAGTACAGGCCATTTTAAATTCCCTCTGTGATTTCAGTTGCATATGTTATTCTCCATTTCACCTTTAAACATTTTAAGTGGTTATCAGTACATGTCTGATGTATTGTAACACAAAAGGACACAGTTCAGGGAAGAGAAAAATTAATGCTAGGCAATCCACCTTCTATGAAAATTGCTGGAATGCACAACCTATCATTGTTATTAACAGGAAATCACAGATGTAGTAATGCAGAAAGTGCCATCACGCAAGATCTTCCTGAGAAAGGGGAAAGTTCAACATGTAAGCTGCAGCCCTTTAAAAAAAAAATCTATCGCCTCATACAACTCCTTTGAGCAGAAAGTTCTGAAGGCTAACAGGCACAAAAGGAAACAGTGACATGGGTCTCTAAATGATCTGTCTGCAAAAATACAGCTTCTTGGCAGCTGAAGAAAGGCATGCACAAAATCGGAAAGAAATCTTCATTGCTAATGTCTTGACTCTTAGATACAGAAATCTTGACAGGACTGACCACCTAACCTGAGTTCCCTCTTATGTTCAGCAAGTATCTGTGGTTTTTAATTTCTAAAGCTCCATATATACATGAATTAATTATCACACTGTAATGGGGAAATAAGGGAAATTGATGACCCATAATACTCTGTCTTCAGCCTTTTTTTTTTAACACAGGAGAATAGCTCATGAATGTTGAATACCTTCATTAACAGCACAGACTCAGTGTTAATAGGATGTAATAACGTGCATGTTCTGCAACTTTACAGATGACATTGAAATGAAGAAAGCAGCTGATGTGATGAAGGATTGAAGGATTTGGAAAGAGCTCAAGAAGCTGAAGACCTTGAAAAAAGGGCTGCCAGAAACCTTTTAAAGTTTAACAAAGGCAAATACAACGTTCTGCACTTGGGAAGGAATACATTTATATAATGCAGTCCAGTCTCCTAAACATCTTGGTTGCCCTTCTCTGGACTGGCTCCTGTCTGTCAATGTCTTATAGTTTGGAGCTCAAAACTAGACACTACAATGAATGGAGGAGAATAATCACTTTCCTCAACCTTCCAGCTTTTCTTTCTTATCGCAGCCCTCTTTTGCCATGATGGCTGCAAATGCACACTGCTGACTCATGTCCAACTTTTCTATTTGGACTCCAGGATATTCTTCTGCAAGAGGGAGCTCAGTTTTCATTTTACTAGATTGTATTCTTCTCCATCACACCAAAGTCATTCAAAAATGAGAAGTTAAAGGTCAGAGATATGGCGGTGGAAGCTTACAGTATTTTCCTGATGTGAACACTGTCTATTTACAGATGGTAATGCAAAGGATATAAGGCCCTCCAGTTTGCACAGAATAACTTCTCTCCTCTTTTAATTCAAAGAAAATCTAACAGTCTGCAATTACAAGATCAATACTCTCATAACATTCTTGCAAAGCAAATTTTAGAAGTTCTTTACTTGACAATTAGGCCCTAAATCAATAAAGCACTGGCGAAAATCCAGGTTTCCAGTACTCTGAAGATTAGCCAGTGGGGAAAAGGTATGAGAGAAGATGGGGACATCTGACTTGAGATTAATTATTTTTGGCTGCTGTGCTGCTTTCTCTAGTGTGGTTGCTGAAGTTCAGTGAGCCCAAGTTAGTGTTATCTAATCAGTGTTAGTCTGAAAATATTACTGGAGTCATTATGACATAACACGAGAAAAAGACTTTAATAGTATTTCTATCCTGCTTCCTTAATTTGGAAACTAGCATGACTGAAGAGATGCGTTTTATTTTTGGAGTAGATGAGAAGTGAAAGAGCACAGACATACTACCAGCAGCATAAAAAGCACACAGGAGTTTGCTCTGTAGGACAATAAAGAAGAGATATTTAGGGAATGGAGGCACTTCTGCCATGCTGTTAAATAGTTTTGCACCTAATTTGCCACACAGAAAGGCAGAGTGTATTACTTTAAAGAAGGCATGCCAATTATGTGGTTACAGTGCTTTTGGGACTTGAACAAACTTCTTTGCATTGTGCAGTTTTAATAAGTTACCCTGCTGCAACTCAGGTCAATGCCAGCTTAGGATTTTGCCTGACACAGAGCAGATGTGCCTAAAGATAGTAAAAGTAGCACATACATCTAAATCCCAAGAAACCCCATGCAGTTTTAAGTGTGATAGGCAGTTTGGTGAGAAATAACCAAAGAATCAGAATCCTATGAACCAGCCCTTTCCAACTTAGTCATACTATTTTATTCTCTTTTTTTTCTGGCTCTGTTCTCCACTAACACACCACTAACTTCAGAGTGGATCTGTCTGTGACAGAGGAGAGGAACATGTTATTAGCAACAATGTCAAGTACCAGTTTGTCTCCTGAATAATGGCATTGCCCATTCAATCTCTTAAGAGTAAAAAGGTTCAGGAATTCAGCTCTCTTGCTTTCTGGGTCAGTGTTTTAACTACTATGGTAATTATGAAAATGAGGACATGAGTACTGCTACCCATCTTGATTGGATTCATAGGCTGGTATGTGTACCAACAAACAGTACAAATGGTAGCACAGCTCTGTATTGCTAGATTTCACTCACTCATTCATGATAAACAAAAGAAATCCTATCAAAATGTATGTCTCTAAACAAGTTTATAATTTATATAGATTTCCAATAGCAGAAACCTTTTCTTCAGAACCAATTTCTAAATAAAAGGAGCTTAGATAATAAAATACAGTGAAATGAATCATGGAATCATAGAATAGTTTGGGTTGGAAGGGACCTTTAAAAGTCATCTAGTCCAAAACCCTTGCAATAAGCAGGGACATTTTCAGCTAGATCAGGTTGCTCGGAGCCCCATCCAATCTGACCTTGAATGCTCTCAAGGATGGGGCATCCACGACTCTCCAGGCAACCTGTGACAGTGTTTTATCACCCAACTTAGGTGATAAACATCTCATGAAAACATGCAATGGTTTTTAGACTAAGACTTTATAGTCAGTTTGGGCTCTACCCCATTAGTCTACGTCACTGGACTAGAACGGAAGCTATTTCTTAAAAGTGTGCAGAAATATTGTACAACTTATCCTTTCAGAGGTTTAACCAGTGAGAAAAGGAAGAACTTGCAGAGGTCTCTCCCTACACTCTGCACTGTTATAGTCAGAACTCCAGCCCATGCCTTCCTTCCCAAGGCCATTCTTCATGGACATAATGTAATTCCCAGTTAGCAATTCTTTTGTAAGCACATTTTCTTGGAAGAACAACTTTCTGAAAGTTAAATTTGTAATCAAATCAGTAAGGAAGGAAGAGGAAGTGATGAGGAGGACATCAGTTACAATGCAAGTATCTAACAACCACTACAAAATCTAGATAGATAGAAGTTTAGTCTCACACAGTGCCAGATAGTACAGACTGGGAAACATCTACAGTGAAGAGAATAAAGATAAAAATGACATACCTTCTTCAAAGAGTATCATCATGTTTGTACTTTTGTTAGCAACAATATTATTCAGAAAGGCGATTACAGTTTGCATTGTATTCCCAAGTATACAGTCCTGGTGTCTCTGTAAAAACGAAACAGTACAAAGCCCAATAAATCTAGTACTCCTTTTGCAAGGTTAGAAGAAGACTATTACCTTAAAAAATGCGGTAATACTAAAGCAGTACTTTCTCAATCCCTTAAAATTCAACATTTAAAATACTATAAAACCAGCCAAGTATCTTAGTTGATAACATCAATTTCAGGGACCCTAATCTACAGCCTTGGACCAAAACTTCTCCCATGTTCTTTTAAACTAAAATAATTCTTAACTAGATCTAAAATGTTAGGACTTTTTAAAATGGCATAGAACTTTATCAACCTAATCTCTGTATATTCAGAAGCAGAAATACTTCCCTTTGTATGATATTTCTTTTATTAATGGCATTACTGTTACTCTTTTCAGTCTCAGGTTGATAATCCCACCATAAGTCTATTTGTATACATTTTCTTGGTATACATTCATAATTTCACAGATACATAAAGACCTATGACTGTATTGAATTGCATCACTTTTTTAATGTCTTTCTTATGTTTGATGATTGCTTCAGTGATTTTTCACAATTGTTGAGACTACACTGAGAAGAGGAAGGCACCAGGGTTTATAAAGAAATTAATTTTCTTCTGTTATATTCACTACACTTCCACACTCAGGCTGAAAAGGGTGGATAAAGCAATGCAACCAAAGCATTTATATACACACTCGGGACAGTAATAACTCAAATAACTTCCAAGAAGCCAAACTAGGACAAGCCTTGACAAATCTGAGTTTACATGTAGGATTAGCCTGAGTACTTTTCAAATCTCCCTAGAAGGTTCAGGAAATATTTTGTCCAATTTTCAGACTCAAAGCCAAATAGAAACATATGTCCAAAGTGAAAACAACAACTAAGAAAAAAATCGTCATGCTTCATGCATCATGGGTTTTTCACATGCACTTAGGTAATTTCCACGCTTCCCTTTCCCACCAAATCTCTCAGTATATTGGTATTGCTCAACTACTTTACTGCCACAGAATACACCATCTATTAGGGTCCATCTCCTGTCTGAGAGTAGGTAGTTGAAACAAATTTAAAGTTGAACATGATGAAACTTGTCTGAGGTTAAGCATTTCAGATGAAAAAACCACTTCAGCTCTTGAATACAGTCAAATGAACACTTTTGGTTTCTGCACTAAAAAAATAAAATGCTATTATTCCCTATAAATACCATGAAATATATATGTTAAGGAATAATACGTTAACAGATAAATACATAAACATACACAGCTTCCTATTCAATTTCATGCTATATGAATTTTCTATTCACACTAGAGCACTCTAAAATAGATTATAATGAGAAGAAACAAGGCAGAGTACCTCACAGCCTTTTGAAGGACTGTAGCTTCCAACCCAACCCTTAAAAATATATATCCAAGGGCTCTTAAATTCTATTTACTTTATATAGCATTTTGAGATGTTATTTATGATTTCTACAAAAAACACAATAAATATCTGTTCCTTTAAAGGTTTGAAATACAGCCTGATAAATCCAAAAGCACAGTTGGAAAGTATAAACACCAGATTCCTCAAAAGGTAAGGTAACCAATACAGAAAACGGATACCATAAAGCCATGGTACTAAAAATAAATTTGAAGTTGTTTTCCTACAGATAGCTGAAGGATAAGAAAAACATTATTTTAAAAAGGGCAACAATGTGTTTATCTGGTAGTCTATCATCACAATATCTTATTAATTCTCCTAAAGAACATCTAGAAAACAATACACTAAATAGCAAGAATGACTATTTGGGCTACTGAAGATAATGATACGTACACTGAGAACATAAAATTAACAAAAGCAAAAAAAATCCCCAAGCATCAAAACAAGAGCTGACTCAAATATTTTCTTTGCAAGTACAATATTTCTTTTACTGCTTCATATATTTGAAGTAAGTACCTTCTAGTAAAATTCCCCTTTCAGATATGCAATCAGAAGAGAAGCTGTTAGTTGTTTACGATAGCAATCCCACATTCACCAGGTTAGTAACAATTCAGTGAAGGCATCTTTGCTTCTAATGGACATCAATTGCGCTGTGCAACCCTCTGCTGAAAGACTAGCACTGATGTTTTTTACTTATATCAAAGCATAAATAACAAAACTTACCTAACCCTAAGTACATATAAACTAGAATTCAAGATGCAATGTAGATATCTTGAGGAAGAAAAATGGTATCTTAATGAATTAAATAATCATACAAATGGTATACTCAGCTTTACTACTAGTACAGCTGTATATATGTTATATAGTACATACTAGTACATACTAGTAGATACTAGTACAGCTGAACATATGTTATGAAACATAACATATGTTCCATGATGGGCTTTGACAAGATATTAGGTTCCAAGAAGCTACAGGTGTGCTTTACTTATCTAAGCCATCACTGATTGCAGCTAGACTCAATTTTAGAGGTTTATATAAAAATATTTAACTTCATAATCTATCAAGGAGTAAAGCTGATCTAATTTGTGTGCACAGCACCACTGACTGTGGACATTTAATGAACAGTGCACTTGACAGCTTTAATAAAACATAGCATTTGCCAGCAGAGATAATTAGAATTGAAGCACTAAAATTCTAGTGTTTGGCAACACAGATGAAACAACTTCATTAAAATGTACAGCTTCGGCGAATGAAAGGCAGGAAAGCACTGGACCCTGAAGAATCAGCCTTCTCAAAACTAATTGCTTCAGTGCTTAAAAAGGACAGCTATGAAATACCAAGGGCATAACAAGGAAATACTAGTATTAAAAAAAAAGAAACCACAGAAGATAAATCAGGCTTTTCAAATAGGACTGAACTGTATTTAGGCCATTAAACTTTTCATTCTAATTTTGAAGGGTTGTACTCTCACAAAAGAAATCAGTTGAAGTATTTATTTAAACCAGTTAGGTTAAAGGGTGTGAATTAGCAAAGAGGGAGTGGGAATCTTGGCAAGATACTATGGCTAAAGCTGCTTTTCCTCTTCCTTTAAGTGGATTAGAACTTCGAACAGCACTAGGCAAACTACAGTATTTTAATTACATTTTAGATAACAGAAGAGATTGCACTTGTGATAAGAGGTTTCCAATTTGGGAGATTTCACATACATATCTCCTACTTACGTATCTAAGAATCCAGAAGAGAAAGCCCTAAATGCTATGTTTACAGATATGCTGTAATTAAATCTTACACTACATACCACAGTACTCCTGCTCATTCAATATAATCAGAGTGATTAAACTTTAAACTCTCCTTCTCAAGCTTACATATGATCTATGAACACAAGGTAGGTAAGTAAGGGGACATAAGAAGATAGAGGCTTGATTTTTCATACACTAAATCCATTGAAAGAAGAAAATTATAGAAATGAACCATATTCAAATTATAGTTATTAAAAGATGTCATTCTTATCTGAATATTCTTTGTCACAGTATAGTTGAGATTAAATAAACCAAAACATTGATGCTAACAAGGACCTCTTTACAGCAACTTAGTTTAATATTGCATTCAACCTAGCACCTAGATTATTCTGATTTGCTTTTACTTCGTTTATGAAACAGATGAACAGGAACTTTTCTAGTTGGCTAATTTAATCTTTAACATTTTGTGGCTTTCAATTCATAAAGCATATAAACACGGATCTCTAACATTAAGGTAATACTATTTTCCTTATTAATTATCTAAATCAGAAGTAAGCACAGTCATGTCTCTTGCTACTCTGCTTTTCAAAAATCAGCCTTTTTCAAAAGTACAGTTCTACCACAACCAGTATTTCCAAATATTTCCCTCTGGGTGTAGTCACACAAGAAGAAGCAACTACTAATCTGACAACCAATCTCTAGAATGACCATGCTTTTCAGATGTATCACAACAGTGACATACTCAGTTCACACATGAAGATTACAAGTCTTGCAACTTTCACAGAAATTACTGCTGGAATTTTGAAAAACAAAGAGCATCTGCATTCCTAGTCAGGAAGTGCTTAGGCAAAGTCAATTAAGGATAGGTGAAAAGTAGTGATTTTGAAGGACTAACTACGGGGAAAGGAAACCATTAATAAAAACCTAGAATGTCAAGCATCATCCAACAGAAAGCAGTAGAATTAGTCTTGGATTTTGTTCTAATACCCACTGCAGCAAGCAATGCAAAATTTCACAATCTTATATTCACTATTACAGATGAATTGCAAAGCAATTCAGCAGCAGCTTATAAAACAGAGTAACAGTTTTTCTTTCTACAAAATTGCACCTAAATCTCTAGCAGCAATGAAACCTCAAAGCTTATCCTTTTGCACCTGAAAACCTTAGTGAAAGAACTCCACTGTCACAGAAAATTTTTTTTACTGTCGATGGAGGGAGTCTGAGTAGGTTCCTCTCCCAAGCAGGGTCAGGCTCCTTCGCAGAGAGGACACCCAGAAGCAATTTCATATAAAAACAATTTTCCCCATTACCTAGAAAAAAGTAGCCAAGTAAATTAGCTTCCTGAAGATTAAAACTATTCATTGTGAATAACACTGAAGTTTCCTTAAAAGAAAAATTTGCACACAACTGAACAGACAGTATGGAAAAAAAATCTATACAGATATCTCACTCTGGAGAATTAAACTTCCTGGTATCAATGAAGATCCAGTACTCTGGAAGAATTTATGCTGCTATGCTCTGAAGCAAGTGAAACTTTACAAGTAATAGATACCACCACAGCAGTAACTTCGTATTTAGAATCATAAATCTGAGGATGCTTTGGAGAGTCTCAAATAGCAGTGAAGCATTTGAACTGCAAAGTCGCTTGGGAGCTGCAATCAAACATGCCAAAAATTACCATACCAAAATATTCATTTATCAGACTTGCATTTTCAGAATTCATTAAAAGCTACTTCTTAAAGAACTGAGAATGACAGATACCAATCAATGGACATCTTTTTTCTACATGGACTTTGTTTTGATACAAAAAAACACTTTGCCACCACAAGAAAGAAGTCTCCTATACTCTGTGTTCATTAATTCATCATCAGCTGTTAAGGAATGGGTCTCTGTCTCTTCTCCCTCAGAACCTACTCCCGTATCCATAGCTAACTAGTTGCTAAAGCAGTATTTAAAAGCAAAAACTGATACTGACTCAGTTTCCGCTGCCTACTGAGGTGTGCAAGATTGGGATTGAAAAGCCTTTCCTCATATTTTCTGTAACTGAAAAAAAAAACCTGAACAAAAAAAACAACTGAGGAAAAGCTATGCT
Source organism: Gymnorhina tibicen (assembly GCA_013399875.1). Classification (NCBI taxonomy): domain Eukaryota; kingdom Metazoa; phylum Chordata; class Aves; order Passeriformes; family Artamidae; genus Gymnorhina; species Gymnorhina tibicen. The sequence continues at coordinate 5,296,135 of VXAZ01007128.1, read as the reverse complement.
TTTTCAAGGAAGTAAAAAGGATAGAAAAAATATCCATTGTCTCTCTTAATCTCAAATTGAATGTTTTATTCTTCGTACTCACAGACTTCCTTAAAATTCAGTGGTGTTGGTGAAAAAGGTGTTCAATGAGAAGCAATGGGCTGACAAAGAAGTCTGGGGAAATTGAACCTGTCTGAATGAGGAAAGAATGCTTTTCTCTACCACAATTTAGCTAGGTTGAGAGATATATTCAAGCTGTCAAAAGTGGCAGGAAAAATACATTTACATGTTTAATATTTTTGACTTTATCTTTGCTTTATATCTTCTACCCTCAAAATACTACTTACTTTGAAAAGCATTAGGTTTTTTCCCACACATCCGCTTTCCTCAATCTTGTAATTGTAATTGCAACAGAGAAAGTTGGAAAGTTGGTATTTATTCAAGTTACATTAAACTTGAAAACAATGAAGGGCTGTTAAATCAAAAGGAAATATCTGCTGAATCTTCTGTTACCAAAATCACGGTATAGTTTCTTTACATTTGGCACCTTCAAAATATGTCATTCCTCAATTTCCATTATTACTTATTTTAGGGATTATTTAAGTAGCTGATTACTAGTCTGAAAGACATTAGGAAATTCTCACTTTATATTTTATATCTTTTTTTTTAAGTCAGTCTGTACATCTCATTTGTGGACACCTGTTCATAGAGATTTTGCATGTTCCCAAAGAGACACGCATTTAGAAAACAAGCATACTCAACAACCAGGCTCTACCAACTGTCAATCTACTCAGCTCAAAGCACACATACTACTGTGCATGGATGTCCTAGGAAACTCACCTTCCAGCATTTCCCCACTCAAGTTACTCCTACAGTAGCAAGCTACATCTGTTAGTTGATACCAAGGCACCAAACCACATGGCAGGAAACAGGGGAGCACTAACAATACTCCTCAATGAAATGGCAGAAATGCTGAAGAGTAACACAGACAGCATTATTATCCCATGAGAGAGAGGGCACTTCTTTCATGTTTCTATCCTGGGCTTAGACAGACAAGCAATTATGCTCTGAGCTAACTATATTCCTACTAGCTCACTAGGCAGTCAAGGCAAGAGAAATTGTGAACTGATTGCTGCAAATGAAAACTCTACATTGCAAAACACTGTTTATTAAGTGTAAAAGAAATTATTAAATAGGTCTGTTAATGACTACAGTGATTTTTTTGTGGTGTTACATTCAATAAATATTATCTCTTAAACAATAAGGTTGTTTGCTTAGTAGTGAAATTCATGTGTTCTCTAAAGAAATATTACAGGGAGATTTTATTTGGCATGATTTTTCTGTGCTTAATATCCATGGTCAGGATGAGACAGTTCATGATTGATTCTACACTTAAATTACAACAACTTTCAAATCACTAGTCTTGTCCCTTCCTTCTGACATTGCAGAAGATTACAGAATTGGGTATCTCCTCCATTTTAGCTTTTTTGTTTCCAGATGACGAAACACTCAAAAAAAAAGTAGAATGCATGGTAGACTCACATATGCGTTGGGTTTGTTGGTTTGGGGTTTTTTTGATCAGTTAATTAAAGACCATGGAAATTATCAAATCTTTACCATAATCAAATACTTACAAACCCAGAAAACAAAACATATTTTGAGTATGTTACAGTATCTTTCTGAACTACAGAAATGGGAGTTTATGGGCAAACTATCTCTATAAAGTTTCTTCTTCCATAAATTAGTGGTGTATAATCTTTATTCTCAACTCTATCTCAAGTTAATGTTCCTGATAAACAGTATGTGTATTACACAAACACACTTTCACACCCCATGTATCACAGTGTTATCTTGGCACTTATTCAAGAACTTGAAGATGAATGTATTTTCTTCTTATGCCAGGCCATGGATATGAATTCCAACAATAAAAGGAGCTGAGGTGGATTCAGTGGTCTGAACCGAATTGAACTATGATAGTGGAGCAAGGTTAGAATTCAGAGTAGTCCTAACTCTGTGTGTGCACCATAGTGATTAAAACTCTCCTGAGTGTAAGTGGATTTGATACACACATTTAAGCTAAATAAGACTTGAAGCATTTGCTACCTCTCTTAATGTCAGTTTACAAACATAAGTATTTGCACAATCCAGGCCTAAAAAATACAGTGTTTATATAGCCATCAAAAGTTTCACTGCTTTGAGAAGAAAAAGGAAATGAGTCCGGTACTAACAGCCATGTTTGGGTATACTTGGAAGAAGCAGTTTGTATTCACAGCCAGAGAACTTCTCAACTGGAACAAATAATAATAGTAATAATAATAATCATAATCAATAGCAAAAGGAAGTACAGTTTCTTATTTTATGTAAATACTAGAAACACTCTTCCTCTTGTAGACACAACAGGAAGGGAATTTATTGTTATCCAAAAATCTCCCACAGACATATAAACCACTCATCAGCCTAACCTAGTGTCCAACAATCAAGCCACCAACCCCATTCCCTAATCAAATTCTGTGCAAGATTAACATAATTCTGCTTTGTTACTGTTTACCAGAAGAAACAGGATGTAGTCAAGATGAAAAATTAAAAAGAACAAGTAAATAAATCTAGAGGCTAAAAAGAGAGAATTTCAAGATTAAATGACCATACCTTCTCCTTACTTAAATTTTTCCAGTCTATTGCTGCAGTTTCCAGACTTTACAGAGTTTGCTTTTATATTAGTTATGCCTGTGGCACCAGAATCAAAGACAGTGTACGTATCTTAGTTATGTGGGTCTGGGACAGAAATAGCATTTTTTCATTCCATCGTGATTTTCATTCTTTTATTTGTTTTCTTCCTGCTGTACATTTAATACTTATTCTGTCTGTACCTGTGACCCTAGAAAAAGTGAACATGAGGTTCACTTTAGTAGGTCATATTTCAGGTACATACATTTCAGAAACATACTTATGAAGTGACAGCTCCATTTTAGCTCTCTAAAATACTGACAGCATGAATGCAACATCAGTCACAGGAACTGGAATTCACTGATATTGAAAGACAACTGTTCCCTTAGCCAGTAACAGCCTGATCGTGATGCTAGGCCACAGAACAGCATCTAAAAGAGAACTGATGAGAAGGAAGTAAAACGGAGAAAGAGATGACCGCTAACAAGAATGGCAATAATAATAATTATTATTACTCAAAATACACTTACAATATGAGGTTTATAATAAATTTTTATGTGCTAATAGATTACTATTCTTGTGAATTTAAGATGGGATCCAACTAAAAAAGAATAGATCTAGATTGCATGTAAGGAAGAAATTATTTGCAACAAGGGTGCCAAGACACTGGCACAGTTTTCCTAGAAAAGTTATGAACGCCCCATCCCTCAGGGCTTTGAGCAAATTGGTCTAGTGAATGACATCCCTGCCTAGGGCAGGGGTGTTGGAACAAGGTGATAGTTTAAGATTCCTTGCAATCTGAACTATTCTATGATTTTTTGATTTTGTTCTCATCACTTAGAATATTAAACTAAGAAGAAAAGACAAAAAACAGTAATTGCTCCACTGAGTGCATAAAAAAGCATATAGGAAAATGAATTTTGGACTAGCCTGAGCCTTGCTCCCATGGTGGTAATCTCAATAGTGCTAGGCAGTAGACAGCTTGAAAAATTTACAGTCACTCAGCACTACAGGGTAAGCTGATACCCCACTGATCCTCCCTGAAGCACTCTGTGCACTTGCCTGGCACAACCCAAGCACCACTTCTGAAAGTTCTTGCTTTTACCTGTTCTGAAGTCAATTCCTACATTGCAAAGAAAAGCAATGGCACAACTTACAATTTAAAAGCTTAACTCACATCTACAAGAATACAAGGAAATGAAACCAATTCTGCTTCTCATAAGCATTTGCAAAACAGTATCAGATGCTATGACTTGAAAAAAGTATACCTCTTGCTGCTAAATATGATATCACATTTAATTTATTCCATTTTCATCGGAGATTAACAGATGGTTCAAAGACAGAATCAGAAATGGCTAAGTTCAGCAAAATAGGAGGCTCTTCTAAGCAAGTCCTACTTCTTTCTCAAAGACAGAGGAAGTTATACCGCATTTTATTATTACTATTATTAAGAATATATTGAACAGCATTTTTATTTTTGCACAACTTTCCAGGGTAATCTCCAAATAATTTATTATAGTTTTCTTCATAGTCTCATCCCATCTCTTTCCCCAAGTCATTTCTATTTAAATACCTACATACTCATTCAAGAAATCAACTTTCAGAATACAGGTTTCAAAACTGCTATGGCTTACGAAAATAAATTCCACCTAATGACAGAGATACATTTCAGTCATCAATATGTGGGGTATTTCCAAGCATAGATTCAATTCAAATCTTCCTGATTTTCACCACTCTTAAGACAATTATTGCCTGGAAACACAGGAGATTCCAGTGCCTTCAGAGTGTAACACAGTGCCTTCAACCCTCTAAAGAGTGACATTTTTTTGCCCCTCATACAGCTCATTTCAGTAGTAAACAAGCACTAAATGATTATATGAGAACCTATGTCTATTGCTTTATAAGGAGGACAGGATCCATTAAATATGTATATACAGACACATGAATATACACACATGTTTTCTCATAAATTATTTCAACTATGACACACAAAATTCAAATAAAACTATCCTAGCAACACTGAAAAATCAATGACTTGAGACACTATGCTGTTTCAAAATGGAGCTAGACTTTCAATTTCCTCAAATGTTTAAGACTTCAAACAAACATTCCCAGTGTGCACTGACACACTTGATAGGTTATCACACCGTCTGTATCCCACAGTGGCTCGCTATCTTACAAGAAATGTAGAGGACATAAATTCTTTCATTTCTCCTCATTTTTAGTGAAAATCCAGATCATCAGAAGGCTCTGCGACAAGGAAAATTTAGTATATACAAACTGAAGCAACTTCAGTAGGAGATGGTGAGAGATGTTAGTAAAACACCTTGCTTAGCAGTCAAAATATTTATTTTGAGCTTCAGAAACCCAGAGTCAGCCATTTCCTCTAGGGTGATTATGAACTTGGATCTGCACTTGGCCCCTTCCCCTAAAGCATTCCTGACTGACATGCCACTGGCTGCCCTGAGGTCTGCCTTTCTCCTCTACCTCCCATGCGACTCTGGGCAGAAAATTCATCCTGAACAAAAGAAGCCTTTCTCAGTGAAACATATATCCAACTTGGAATAACATCATGAAACACTGAAATAACCCCTGTATTTCCTCCCCCAAACAACAGGCTGGAATCCTGAAAACAAATGGAGCCGTGACCACAGAATCACAGAATATTCTGAGGTGGAAGGGACCCACATGGATCATCGAGTCCAGCTCCGAAGTGAATGGCCCATACAGGGATCAACCCCACAACCTTGGTGCTCTGACCAACTGAGCTGATCGGCAAGGTTCTGCTGCTCTACCCAAGCTGTCTACCAGCAAAGAGCAGTTTTATTCTCATATGAATTCATAGCCTGAAAAGGAGTTGGATATTTTTAGATCAAAGTAGCATTTTGATGCTAAGAGAAAGGCATAAAATATCATTGAGAACTAAATTTAATAACACTAGAGGCCAGACAGAAATTTTAGCCCATATGTGGTGTCACACAATGTGTCATTGCACTGTAAAAGGAAAGAATAAAGAAAAATAATAAAAAAGAAACCAAAACCCAACCAAAAATCCCCCCAAAAACCAAACCAAAGATGGCCCGCAAAAACCCAAAGAATTGTACCACTGGATTAAGACAGCATAGAAACATATTTTACATGAAGAAATTAAAATATGAGCTTTGTTAGAACACAGAACCCTAGTAATAACTAAATTAACACTTTTTAATTACTCATAATAAGCCAGTTCACAATTATTAGGTAGCTATATTAGTCTTCTACTTCATTTCATTCAATCTATACTCTCTGAACAGTTATTCATACTGGAAAATGTGTACAATAGATGTGAGGGAATAAAAGGATCAAAGAGGAAAACAGCTAAAATATATCTGAAAAGCTGGTAACAGAAATTTTATAAAAGCCAGGGAGAGGAGACTAGAGTATCATTAGCCATTTTCATATCCTAATGGAACATGCAAGTTTCAATCTGTTACTAAGAGTGGGTCCATGGCAAAGAGCCCAAATGAGGTCTGAGAAAGCATAATGTACCTTTAATGATTGAAATAGCAAGAAAATTAAATCTAATCATGTTTCATTAAGCATACTTTAGCTCCCATTTTTACTAAATTATTCTATTATGATTTCCCAACTGTCTGTTGAAATAACCTTTTACAGCAATCTAATTCACCATTATAAACAAGTCTCATTTCTCACAATGAAGCCCCCTGGGATTAGTGAGAGGAGATGGAAAATCTAAACCTTGCCAATCCTGCAGCCACGAAGGTAACCACTCAGGGAGACAAAGGTTTTTGTTTTCCTATTTGTGGCTGAGATCATTAAGATATAATTAGAAACGTATTCATGAGTATCAGAGCGTCTGTTACGGAGATACCATTCTCCCAACAAGCATCCTCTATACCAGTCTTTAATAAGCACAGGAGCAGGCATAATCCCCACTTCACTCTCTGGAGAGTTCTGCATTAAATGGACTGCATTAGACATCCCTCTCACTCCCTGCTTTTTAATGGAATCTTATACATGCATCCAGTATTTTCTCAGACTCCATTGTTACCATCAGAACTGCTAGTCTGTTTGCTTTCAGCAATATGCTCCTGCAGTGCCATCCAGATGTGAGCCCTAAAGATAGCTACGTGCAGGGAATTTAAATCCTGCTCCAGAACTTGACACAGGGCAAGCAAATGTAGAACTTGAGAATATACAGTAAGAAATGAATTGGATTGTTTACTGAATAATCCTCGGCTCTCAGCAGCAGGGAAAGGAGCTATCAGCCCTCATACACATCCTTTCTGCTTTAGTCAAATGAATGAAGTATGCACCAAGGAGAAAGGATACTTTACTCCAATAGGGAACTGAAAGAAATCTGTTTTTCCTTTGTAAAGACCTTAATTATTGCCAAACTCCATATCAAATAACATGACAGCAACAGAAAATTAAAAGCAATGTCACACACCAAAGAGTGCTTAGGTATCTGCCACAGTGATCAGTTTAGGGCCCTCAGTTAAACTGCAGAGTGCAAACTGTCAGTCACCATATTTAGCATCACAAGGTTTGAACAGGTTATTATCTTATTCGGTAGTCAGGAGTTTGAAAGGAACCCAGTATATGAAATAGAAAGAAAAAGAGTTGTAGGGCACAACTTTGCTTCCTGTACCCATATGATCAGTAAAGAAATACTTGATCAAAACATCCAAGGGGCAGAAATCGAACCTTGTAATATAAACAAGGGACTCAAAAGAGAAGTCTAAGAGGAAAGAAAAAAAAAGATTACCAAAATTTCAGCTGAGTCTTTGAGATTATGCTCTATTATAATTGTAATTAGAAAGTTACAGTGGGTAAACTAAGATTGCATCATGCTAGGCTTAATCTTTTTGCATACATATGGCCAATGAATCTACGCTAGCAAAGCAATGATTTTTAAGCTTGCCTGTAAAAACATCTTATAAAACAAAATATAGTTAGAAACTAAGCATATACGACAATGAGTAAATGACTACAGCTAAAAACAGAAAGTCAAAAGTAGAAGATATAAATTGTTTTGCTTTGTGGAAGACTGACATTCTAAAATCTAATTATCACCCTGCAATACAAACTCTTCAGGAAGACATTAAGATAAGGAATGCATAAAGAATACATGACTGAAGCCAAACCAGACAAATTTCTAGATAAATGATCAGAGTTCAGATGCATAATGAGAAAACCTCTGCCAGCCAGAAACCATTCACGGACATTCAATATTCTTTTACGAACTATTGTGAAGCACACAATAGCTTAGTACCTTAGTCATCAGAATGCAGCTGGTCAATAAAGGTACAGTCAGCAACTGCTGCATTCCTATGCCAATATTTATTTAGATGAGATTAAGAGATATATCTCAGTTGTTTGACAGAACAGTGATAATGTCACAGTAAAATTCTGGTCAAAATAAATCTTACTCTGAAAAATATGCATTCAAGATTTACTTCAATATATATTTTCCCTTAAATGCTTTCTCTTTGACATTTACATTAGCAGGAACAATTTGCTCTTAATCAGCTTGACAAACAAAGTTTGGAAGAAGTGAGATTTTGCGTTAATATTGCTTCTACAGCAAAAATAGATTAATTTTTAAATGCAGGCATTAATCACCTTGGGTGAACACTGATGGTGATTCTTCTCTGTATGACCCATTTAAAATTTTTCATAAAATTCAAAGAAACTATGGTAAGGTCATTATTTCCCCCTATAACTTGATAGTTAAAGGTCACAGAACACACACTTGTACTAGACTTGTGAAGTCTCCTGTTAGAAATAATTCTCTCTGTCTTTCTGCAGCACCTGCATTTCACACATTTGCATCGTGGTTCTAGAGCCCCTCCTCTTCCCCAGGTCTCTATGTGTCCCTCAGCTCCAGCTGTGACGCAGGGAGTGGCCAGGCTGGGGTGGAAATGAGGGAATGCTGCAGGGCTGCACTCCAAACAGCAGTTACAAACAAAAGTAGCCCTGCCAGCTTCCCGAAGCTGTTGTTCTCCCGCTCCCTTTTCTGCTGCTCACAATCAACTGTCACAGAACTCTTGGCACCAGGCTAATTTCTTCCTTTTTATGTCACACGACACAGTCTGAAGAACACTTACAAGGTCACAAAGACCTTCAGATTCCTAACATAAATAACTTGAGATTGACACACACATACATATATATGTGTATATTTTATATAATACACGCATGCACACATACATATATGACTATTACAATCTGACAGTGGGAAAAGAACTAAATAAACAAAATGAAATGTGTCCAAGATGTGGGCACTGCAGGACTGTGAGAATAGGAAAAAAGCTTAACGAATGGGAGGTGAGATTTATCAGTTACTGATAAAAGTGGGGGAGGATGAACAATGAAAGATAAAGAATTTAATTTGTTTAATCTTATTCACAGCAGAACCAGTTACCAATCTAGAAGATTAACTACTTCAGTTGCATTACTTAAATTAAACTGTAAGAGAAAGGCAGTAAATGCTATGAACCTTTGGAGGAAAGGGGTGTGACAGAAGTAAGATGGTTTCTGAAGATGATGATGCCAGCTAAATCTCTAAATAAAAAAGAGCACAATTATCTCTCTACCCATCCCCAACCACCTCCCAAATATTTTTTCTCTAAGTGCGAAAATTGTCTAATTATAATGACTGATGCTTTGATGCAATAAAATTTCTGCAAAAATGTGCTACATTAAATACTGACAACTCTGAAACTTGTTCATAAACAATAGGTAAATACTAATTCTTAAAGAACTTAAAGAATATCAAAATTTCCTTGTGAATTCCCCAAATTACTGTTAATTTTTAACTCCACAGCCAGCCAAATAAACAGCATAGACTGAAAATTAACCTCATAACTCAGAACTGTGTACTTTTAACTTGCTAATTTCTCTAAGAAACAACTTGCTTCAGAAAACAAGTCAATCTGTTTAAGTCATAAAAAATTAAACTGGTTTCTCATACAAAAATGGGAGTTGTAAGACAAATTTCTGCAGCTAGTAATAAAAATCTGACAATACAGAAAGGTTCCCATGCACTCATTTTTAGTATATAAAACAGAATCTGACTCAGTTCAAACAGAAGGTCTACCTACCCTTACAACATACCTAAAACACTCGACAACAAAAGAAGCCATACAAGACAGGTATACTGAACACTTTCCTCAGCCACCAGGAATTCACAGCCCAAGGACTTTGAGCCAGAAGCAGATTTTTTAAATATAATAGCTCTCAACAGATTTTCTGCCACTAATTTGTCCAGTCTATTTTTTAATTCAAGTAAACTGAGGACTCCATGGAGCAGAGCTGAGAGCTGAACACAACCCTACAGTACATCTTCTGTCAATTTTTCAGATCCCAACTGTAAGTTTTCTTTAGTTCTTATAATACAGATATTGTGTGAGTAGAGACACTGAGCAGCAATACTGTTCCCTATTCACCTGACTATGCTATGTATATGTAAAGATCACACTTGCCCCTCAAGCACCACCTTCCAGATTAAAGCATACAGAAGAATAATCTCTTTCACAGGGGCCATTCCAGACCTTTGACCATCTCTGTCTCTTTTCTTTATACTATTTGCAGTTCTACTGTAAACATTTTGAGATGGAGAACCCAAAATCCACACATGGAGTAACGTGCACAATGTTTTTCTGCCTACCATTGCAATACTTCTTACAACGTGTAACATTCAGTGTATTTTCCAGACCAGGACAAAGGATTTAAACAGATGTCGTTATTAGACTGTTTATCTAACTGCGATATCTCATTCCTGAGTGATAATGGAAACACATCTTGCATCACTGCATATGTAGAGTTGTGACCGTAGACAGCAGTCTCACATTGTGCAATACTTCAGAACACATACAGGTTTCATATCTGCTTTGAAAAGGGGTGCAAATTAAACTGAAAGTGAGTAGTATTAGGTGTCAAAAAAACTTAAGAGGATTTTAATTACATGAATAATCACAAGAACCTGAAGGTTATGCACAAAACTTCTTTCAAAAAAGGCTCAAATCAAGTGTGATGAAAGAATATGTGAATGCTAAACAGCTTTATGACTACAAAAAAAACCCCAAACCAACCCAATCAAATACTGTTTAAGAGGAGGAAAACCTTGATTCAGAACCTCTGCACTGTGAACTTTTTAAGTTCTTAAAAGCAAAGTTCTGTGTTTGCAGAAAAAGTGAGAGGGAGACAACAAGAGCACCAATTGTGTTTCTATCCAAGCCTTAGGGCTGTCTGTTGTGATGGTCGGTCCAGACTTCTCACTCCTGCTGCTGGTGAAATCCATCATTAAGGAACACAAGCTCAATACCCTTCTGTCTTAAGTTCCCAAGACTGACAGACTGATCTGTCATCTAAAATGAAATTCCTGATAAAATGTTCAGTGAGCACAGAAAAAGGTTATAAACTCTTCCTTCAGGCTGAACTGGAGGAACAATAACAGAACCATTCCTGACAGAAGGCGCTAGACAGAACAAAGTACTAGAAAATTAAGTACAGAAGAATTTTTATTAAAGTTTTCTATCAGTATAAAGTGACAAAAGAAAAATTATTTCCCTATCAGGGCCAAAATTCATGTCTTTTCCATATTTTTAGAAGTTTGGGGTTTTTTTTACATATGATTCCTCACCTACATACTATAAAAGTCTTCTTGCTACATATTACAAATATTCTACAAATCTTAACCATCTTAAAGTCCTAGAGTTAAAAAGAAAGGTCTTAGTTAACATTTAAGTAAACTTGTTTTTCCAAGAAATAAAATCTAATAGCATCAGCTTTATCTGTCATGTGGAAAGCTGAAGTTAGCATGTTCCCTTAAAGGTCAGAGCTGCACTATTTGTAAGTAAAAATATAATCATTAGGAAGAATTCTCCACAATAATATTCCAACTATCCAATCACAAAATTTTAAAAACCCAAAAAAACCACAAGACTCATATTTCAGGTAACCTTGCATAAATATCTGAGTGTATTGAGAGACAAAACAAGGTGGCAGAAACACTCAATGACTTTATACACCCATCCATTCAACCCTGACCTACAGTCTGCCTTGGATTTGGTTCATAAAACACCACCATCATGCAGTATAAAATGTAGATGGCTCAGATAAAGAAGAAATGGGAGTGGAGCCAAACCAGCTGAGTAAGCATTGCCACTTCAGTCCATCCACTTTGCTTGCTTGAAGGTCAAAGCACACAAATTATTAGGAAGCTGGAAAATGATGAAGAGCTCAGAAATCCAAACTCACCTGAAAGACTACTGACTTGGATCCTAATCTAGAGGAGTTAACGTAACTAACTACAGATAGGGCTCAGCATATGGTGGCTACCATGCTAGGAGATAACCCGTGGGGTAATTTTGGTTCAGCTGGTTGTTTCCTAGGAAGATGGACTGGATTGGGACAATCAAATCACAGAATAGCATATGGTTGAAGGCACCTCTGGAGCTCTCCAGTCTAGCTAGCTGCTTGGCTCAGGGCTGCATAGAGTCTCCAAGCATCGAGATGCTACAACTTCTTTTGCCTCTCATTCCAGTGTTTGACCACCCTCCCCACATCAAAAAGTTTCTTTCTATATCAAGCTGGAATTTCCCATATTTGAGCTTGTATTCTCATCCTGTTGTCCCTCCACTGTGCACTGCTGAGACTAGTCTAGCTTCATCTTCTCTCTACTGTCCTGTGAGGTAGCTACAGGCAGAAGATCCCCCCAAGACTTCCTTGGACAGGTAATATGAAACTTGTTCTCTCAGCCTCTCCATGTGTGCCATGTGCTCCAGACCCCCTGATCATCAGGGTGGGCTTGCTCCAAGACGTCAGAGGGTCAGGGTAAGCACGATTACATCTTCTACAATATAGTTTAATCTTTTCTCTTAACACAGTATTTGAAAACTATATATTCCAAACAAGTTTAATCTTCCAAGAAAAACTAACTTTTCAGAGTTGTTCAGAACAACCATTATTACCGCATTTGTAGTTGGAGGGGTTTAAGGGAAGTGCCAAATAGCAGCATTCAGCAAGGTCCAAAGGACAACAGGCAATCCTCTAAACACAGGACAAACCTAGTGGATTTTGAGCAACAGCCAAGGGCCAGCACACAGTAACAAGCAGATGCTCTACCCTTTGCAGGTGCAGAGACCTTTAGAACAACTGTTGTGTTGGGTCTTAAGTCATCCCTGAAGGGATCATTCTGTACTTCATACCATAACACTGGATAAATATTAGGGTTATAGTTACTCATTAACTGCTTTGAACAGAGCTTAAACTGCATCATCACCATGCATCCCTCAGCATCCTGATTGTCCCAATCAATAGAAGATGCAAAATGATCAGAGGACCCTGGCTCTACACCACTTTGGAGCAACACTGTGAAACGTTCTTGGGACAGTCAGAGCAATGATGTGATAAATACATGGATCTGCCATGCAAGGCACAACAGTGATACTTTGCAACACTTTTTTCTTTGAAATTGTGAATATATTTTCTTTCAAAAGACAACTTTTAAGACATTATACCATAATATACAAAATAATTATTCACTCCGGACTACTGTAGAAACATTTATTTAAAAACCCATCTTCACAAACCCAGTATGTTTGCCTGCTTATTGAAGAACAGTAATGTATAAGATGAAGACTGAGATCAAAGAATTGGGAAACAGTCACATCATAAAACTTAGAAATGTGTTCTAGTATCAGCAGAAATCATGGTCACTATTTTTGCAATGTACAGATACCTATGCACTTCACTACTTGTTTGTGATTTTCTTACCTAGTATGTTATAGCTAGCTTTAAAATCTTGCTACAGTCTTTTAGATTCATATTTATTATCTGTACAATTTTCAACTTTTAGGACAGGATAAATAAATAAGTACTAACAAACACATAAGAATATTGTTTATACATGAGTTTTCTTATGTCCCTTAGCATTGCATATAAAATAGTAAAAAAAAGCTAGGTAGCATACACACTAAAATATTAGTGTCTAGTAGAAGAATGCAATTCCTTTAAGATGTAAATAGCTGATTTTTCTTCATATACAAGAACATAATGTTGTCACAAATGCTGTGGACTCAAGTTTTCTCTCAGAAGTGGAGCTCCAAGTGATTTAGTAAATAATTTTATTCCCTCTCCTAACAGGAGCACTGGTTCAAAGTAATTTTCCAGATAAGAAAGAGAGTGATAGAAGGATATGCTTTAGCAATACTTCTTCTTTTTTGAAACCCATTTTATTATGCAGAATATCAATTTATACTACTAAAATTATTTAAAGGATGGCTGTGCTTCCTCTCACATGTTTTCTTTTTCCATCAGCGATCCTACTGGGGACAGATCTACACAGACATACAGTCATAAAATAGGCTGCCCATATTTACTGAGAATTTATACAGTGCTTCTCATAACAAAATCTGAATACCTTCTAAATATTAATGAATTCATTTTCCCTATGTTCTTGTAGTGCACAGTTATAGTTTAGACACTACCTTATCATAAGAAAAAACTGTTAAAGAATTTTGCTTGAATAAAGTCCAGTTGGGACCTTAAACAAGCTTAGTTTCAGAATGATGATCACCAATTGCTGAGTTTTCTAAGAATAAAGGTGTTCATCGGACACCCAAAGGACAGAAGCACAATAAGCACATGTGAAAAAGAGGGCTTATATAATTTTCCCAGGGTCAAGAATAAATGTGGATCAGCAGCAGGAATAGGAAGCAGTTCTCTCCGTTTTCTCACTATTCTGCCAACAAGCCCATTCTTCATCTCACAAATCATATACTTCCAGTTTTCAGTTTTTTTCATTAACCTGTTCTAAAATTCTGATATTTGTAACAAATACACATTTAACTACTTCAAAAAAAAGTTGAATTAACAGTCAAAATTATTTGACTCACGCAACTCTACAAGACAGGCTGAAAATCAGTATTAATATCATTCAAAAAAATGAATATCAAGCCCCTAATAACAACAATTTTCTCAGTGTGATGGAGGAAAAGTAAGTAATTCCAGCTCTGTTTAAAGCTGGCAGCTGTTTACTCAGTTAGATGGAGACATCTGCATGAATTGCTGCCACACAGTGACTGCAGCACAGACAACTCTTAAGCTCTGAGGTTGTAGCAAACAGGCTAAAAGCCTAGCATACATCACAATGATACTGACAAAGCAAAATGTGTCTTCCATTGTTTGCAGGAAAATGCCTCTGCAAAGGAAACCTTTGTTGACCTTATCACTGGGGAACAAAGGGCTGGAGAGCAGCGCCGCAAAAAGGGACCTGGCGGTGCTGGTTGATGGCAAGTTGAACATGAGTCAGCAGTGCCCTGGCAGCCAGGAGGGCCACCTGTGCCCTGGGGGGCATCAGGCACAGCATCGACAGCTGGGCAAGGGAGGGGATTGTCCCGCTCTGCTCTGCACTGGAGTGGCCTCACCTCAAGTCTTGGGGTCAGTTTCGGGCACTACAATGTAAGAGGACACCAAACTATTAGACTGCATCTAGAGAAGGGTGAACAAGATGGTGTAAGGTCTCAAGTGCAAGACCTGCAAGGAGCAGATGATGTCACTTAGCTTGTTCAGCTTGGAGGACAGAAGGCTGAGGGGAGAGGACCATCACAGTCTACAACTTCCTCAAGTGAGGCAGCAGAGGTGAGATGCTGATCTCTCTCTGGTGACCATCAATAAGACACGAGGAAATGGAACGGAGCTGCATCACAGGAAGTTCAGATTGGACATTAGGAAAAGATTCTTCACCAAGAGGGTGGCTGGGTACTGGAACAGGCTGCCCAGGGAAATGGTTGCAGCACAAAGCCTGACAGAGCTCAAGGAGCATCTGGACAAGACTCTTAGCCATGTAATGACTAAGGTAGCTCTGAAGGAAGCAGCAGTTGGATGCTACGATCCTTACGAGTCCCTTCCAACTTCAGACACTGTGGTTCTGTGATTGCTTTATCCATATGAAAAACCATTGCACATCACCTGACAACATCTGGTTTTCTGGGGAAAGAAATCAAATGTCATGGGTTCTTAATATTAATCACAATCAGAAATTGTTTTTATACCAAGTATTTTGGCTTCTAATAGTTTTGTTGTCATCTATTAAGAACATGATAGTTACACCTGAATAAAACAAAACCGTTAAGAATTCACTCCATGTACAGTGTTAATAACTGCAGAGATCAGTTGACCATAACAAATTAACAACCCAATTCAGCACTAATCAAACATTTATATGTACAAACACTTCCTCAGAAACTCCTTACTAAAAGATCACTAAAACAAAAGAAATAAATCTGTTTCTGAAAATAAAACTTTCTATTAGCAGGATTCTTCTTCCTGCTAAAAAATTCTCAAGAGAATTCCAGTTAGACATGCTTATTTCCAGGAGTGCACATTCTGATGTGCAGGCTTATCCCTTTTCAGTATACACTATTTTCAAGTCAGCAATTTAAAAGAGATAACTAGTCTCAGGAATCTCATCCTTAAACTAAAAGTGCTTAAGCAAGTTAACAGGATAATGAAAAATTCTAACATTCCTACCAGAGGAGCCATATTTTATTCCTGGAAAATTGGAAGTTAACATACTATACCCTACTGCCTTTCACAGTGTCTTCTTTGGTCTATAGAAACACTCCTATTAATTTGATTTATCATTAAAAAGAGAATAAATGTAATACCTTACTGATTGTTGACACAAGACTTCAATGCATTGGTAAGAAATTTGTCAGTTTGGAAAGGATTTAAACCATTCTCTCTGGTAAGGTGTTCTACTCATAGTAAATTTTACACTTGCATTATATTTATCTTCTTTAAATGATATCTCATAATTTTAGCTCATTCCAAATACATAAATTCTAGGACAGTTCAACACTTTTTCTCTAGTTTCTCCTAAACTCATCTTTGGATATTACATGTCTTTCAAAACTAGCAATTATTTTGCTTTATAAACTACCCATTGAAATAGGTTTTGGCATTTTCACTTTCAGAAATCCTCATAGATTACATTCCTAATCTGTCACAGCAGTTTTACATACACTGCCACAGCATAAGATTTGACTATTAGATATAGTAGATTTGAGGAAATATGTATACTTCAGAGAAAGAAAAAAAATAAGAGATATTCATTATGGACACATTTAAGGTTTCTAACTATAACTAATGTCCATCCTGTAGAAGCCATAAAAATCCCCCTTAGAATCTAATTTCAGATATCTTATAAATAAAGGTTTTCCTTAACAGCAGTAATGAGCAGGTGAAATACACCAAAAAGAGCCATTGCATTGAATGTTTTTGCAACAGCATTGAATATACAGAGACGAACAGGAATACCACACACACAAAGGTATTAAAATAAATATTATTTCCTGTTCTTTAAAACACATGTAGACTAAGCATTCCCAGATAACTATGTGTTCATTCTTCTAATAGAGGGCTGATTCTAAATTAAGGACTGTGTATGCCCACAGACTGGAGCGAGATGTCCAGAGCAATCAATCAGCATTAAAGCTTTGACTTTAAGTCAAAGCTTATTTACAGCATAGAAGACCAAGGGCGCATTCACACTAAATGCTAGAGCTCTTATTATTTCCCAGATTGACTATGCTCATTTTCTCCAGCAGATGAGTTCCACAGCATAAACTTGTACTCTTTAGAGAATATAAGAGAAAGAATCTCCTGGTCTGTGTTTCAAGTACTCATCCTGAATGGACTACAAATACTTGCAAGAGTTAGAAACATGCTTCCCATTCTTTCAGACAACCAACAAGATGTGCAGCACGCTGGACTAGGAGGTGCTTTGTTTAACAGACACAAGTAAACTAATGCTTCAAATGCTGCAATAGCCTCTGATCCATGTTCCTGTATACTTATCATCCATATGGCTGCTAGACAGAAAAATACCTCTACCTCTTCCCTCAAATGATATATGACTGCAATCTCTCACTAGAAAATAGAAACCAAGCAAAAGAGGAATGATGAGGCTCTTCTTTTTCCTCTCCTGTGTTCTTTTTCTCCATTTTTATAGTATTTTCACAGGTAAGACTGGCCAGAGAACAAGTATTATTTTTAAATCATTCTAAGTGGATGGCTTCACTACTTTAACTGGATCACAAGGAGTGGCATCTCTGACCATAACCATTTCCTATAGCTTTTTCCTCCTATTAAAACCCAAAATGAAATATAGAATCCAACCATTGCTTCCACTTGGATGCTATATAACTTCTTTCTCACAACTTTTTTTTTTTTTTAATTTAAGGACTTTGGTTAGAATTATTTTTAATTAAAAAAAAAACATTCTAAGTATACTAAAGCAATCTAGTTATATATGGCTATATATCCTCTACTAGACAAAATTTCCACAAAATTGTTGGCTTTCTTGAAAAGAAGTTGTTATACAAGAAAACTGGAGTGGCTTGTTTCTTCTTTTACAGTGCATGTTTATCTATTTTTTATGTAACTATTACAATTTTTCTCTTGATTAATCTTAGCTAATATTCTCTCCTTTAGTGGTAAATGTAATATTGAACTCCATTTTCAACTGCAATTACAACAAAGTGAGCAAAGCACACCCTCTAAAAGGATCGGTGACTGCCACCACAACAATGATTTTGAAGCATTTTTTGAGCATTTAAGCACAGGTTGACTGCACTCTATCAAAAACATGAGCAGTATATGATCCTTCAGTTTAAGATGTCCAATACAGCCATCCCAAAATACACAGGGACAGTATAATATTTCAAACCTATACACAACTAGGAGAAATAAACAAAAATATATGAACAGGACTGCAAAGAGACATCTATTTTGTATTTTCATAGTAAGAGCTTTCCACTGTATTTGACGGAAAATAAATGATGTAATTTTAAAATTAATTTTAATTATTTCACAAATGTAAAGAAAAGATGTGGACTTGCTTGTGTTAAGGATAGAATGACAGCATAAACAAAACAACCATTGCATTTGAATCTTTAAACTAGACTGTACAGTTTAGACATGAAGACACTATCTACTATTGGTTCATCATATTTAATAATATCATTTTAAAATACAATAATATATAATCTTACTATAAAGTAATTTTTATTTAAAAATATACCTTTAAACTTTAACTTGCTGTTAAAATANTTGAATTAATAGACTCAGCACACAAGGAAACTATAAATATACTGTGTTTTTTTAAAAGAATGCTATGTTAACTAGCTTCTCGGGTTTAACATATTTATATATGATACTTTTGTCAGTCACTTGACAATGCTGAGCAGTGGTGGCCCAAAGGAAGTCAGCCATATTCTCCTGCACTTCAAAATCAGATAAAACCCAGCATAAATATGTTTATAGAAAGCATATTCTCAAAAATCAGTAATACTTTACATTAATGCAGCGTTTTCTATTCTTAGAACACAAACCACTGTATTAGCAAAGCATGTGTCTCTCACGCTATGATGACATGAGTCACATGACTACATGCTTTTTACTGTATTATATTGTCTAATTGGAAGACTGATTTTCACCTTTCCTTACACACCACACTAAATGCCTATTCACCAAACACCACAGAGAACATCAAATTGTGTTTCAGAAAGTTTTTCTTGTGTCACTATGATATCACTGAAGTGCTTCATAAAGAATCGGTAGGTTTAGCTTTGTGATACAGCAAAGATAAGACTGCGTTAAGAAGCCCATGCAATAAATGCAGAACTCAAACACAGAGAGCATGTCTGGGATCTCAGTGTACAACACACTACAAAATTGTCTTGCCAGTAGTATGTNAAAAAAAAAAAAATACTGCAAAAACTGATGTCTGTGACAATATGCTGGTGTGACTAAAAGCTACACCAGAGATTTTAATAGGATAAGTACACAATTGACCACTGAGCTTTAAAAACAGGGTAACACTGAGCTCCTAATAACAAGCATCATTAGCTTTAGTTTTAAAACTTAGCAGCAGAAAAACAGAATTTCACCAACTACACAGAATTTCTTTTCTATGCAACAGCTTCCATTCAGGTAACTCTAAATGAAGACCAGGTAGTATTTATGATGTTACCCTTTTAAAAGTAACATAACACAGAATATAACACTTATGTCAACTTCATTGCTTGCTACTCAGCAAAATCTTGGTAGCAATCTAAAATACAAATAGCCATAATTTACAAGTATGGCAGTGAAACACTTCCAAATCCTTTATCAACTTCATTCCAGCCTTAAACATAGTAATAAAAATCAATATTTTATATGTCATAAACTGATATTGCAGGCAGATGACATAGGTTTGACACAGCAAAATATATTAGAAACAGAATACTAAGGATGTAGTAGTAAAAGGCAGCAAGAAAGTAAAACATGAAATATATGCCACAGTAACTTTTCCTGCTACAACTCCATCAACAGCAGCATTTTATATTTATACCTTATATCAACCCAACTTTTGGCATTATTTACATAATCATGGAATTTTGTTCATTATATTTAATCTTTCTACCAAGGGGAGTTTGCACCTTTTAATTTTTTCACATTATGATGTCAGCTTTCCTTCTGCTTTTAAATCCCTTACTATCCTGAAAATACCCCTAAATTGTCAGTATGTCTCCATATACACCACTACATTTTCACTGACCACATTAGACATTATTGCAAGATCAATGTCTACTCATATTGCAGTCATACCTTCATATTGCTTTGCAGGACTACTTATAATCTACATAAGCACTAGCACCAGGATCTGGGATCAAGGTACTGATGAAATTAATTTGCATTCAGGTATAACATGAAATTCACCTCTGAAGTTCTGTAATGAAGAACTGTATTCATGTTTTTCACATACTCACAAACCACACCAATAATGTGCATTTCCTAAATGCAACGAAGTGTTGAGAGATAAATGAGTGCAGAGGGTTTCCAGGGGAACTGGAACTCTATTTAAAGCCTCTTACTAATTAGCTCAGTGACTAAACTCTAGTTCAGGTGAAGATAAATTATGGCTATTCTCTTAGAACAACTTTTTAGGTAGACAGTAACAGATTTTTCACTGATCCAGTTCTTTTTTGCTTGGCAACTATAACACTTAAAAAATTGCAGCCATAAGTGACATGAAAGGATACTTTTCATATGCTTTGATTGAATTCAGAGCTCTAACTGGTCCAGAGGGATGACAGAGGATAAAAAAAATTGCCAAATCTCAGTGTTACTGCTTAGACCACAACATTGGTTAGTGTGCAGTATAAGAGGTAGTATATCTCTACACTGATGAGCAGCGAAAAGCAGTCATGTTAAAACTTATTTCTTGTGAACTGCTCAGTATCTGCAAGCCATCATGTCCTTGCTACTGTGCTAGCTAGACTAAAGCTAGTACATTCAATCCCACTTGGATTGTAGCACAGCCTAGAAACAAAGACCGCTCCTGGAGATTCTTTTCAATTTTGAGCCCACAATATCTCCCTTCAGAGGCTAAGAAAGTCAATGTCCTGTCAATCGCATCGCAGGAAATAACATGAACTACATTTAACGATACATAGAAAATACACATTGGATACTGAGTCTTGAAACAGAAATTATTAAATACTAGTAATAAACCATGAACTTGATAGTAATAGCTCTACATTAACTTACTGTCAGTATAAAATATATTGACTCTGAAGCATAATTCAAATTCAATAGTTTAGGGTCTGGTAAAGGTCTAGGTATAGTAACACAGAGCTCAACATTACTATTTATGCTGTTTCTTGAAACCGATAAAAGCATAAACCTAGACAAAGACTAGTTTATGGAGAATAATTCAAATCAAATTATATGCAACTCCCTTCACCCATATGACTGTGAAAATTATTTCAGAAACTTGTAATGAAGGAGTTTGGTAATCTGTCCTGTTCAATCTATTCTGTTCAAAAGAAAAGCAGCCTAATGATTAATCCTTCCAGTCTGATTAGTCCTGGCTCCTGAGTTTTCCCAACTGCCTAAAATTACTTTGCTGAATTCAGTTTTCTGTAGGGTAAACAGAGGAACAGGTTGCCACCCTCCTTACTGCTTCTGGCATCGTATCTCGCATCCCTTGAGCCAAACAAGACCACATATAAGTAGTTAAATTTCAAGATTCCAACACCTGAGGACATTTCAAATATTAACTAAATATTTAAGGATATTAACATGAAACATTTGACTTCCATATTTTACTGAGTTCTTCTTTTATTACTACCTAAAATTAGTACTCATCCTAGGTCAAAACTATTTATGAACTACAATAAAATATATGGTTTTGTTCTTAATACTTATCACAAAAAGAGATTTGTACATATATGTACACAAAATATCATAAAGCCAGTGTTCTGTATGCCGCTGGAAAAATCTATCATCACTAGCAAGGTCACTTTAATAAAAAAGGGCTTATCTGGGTACGCAGTATTAAAGAGATTCAAAATGATAGGCAGTGAAATAAACCACTGCAAAGGAAGAGTGAAGATTAAAATACTGAAACTTAAGAAAGGAATATCAAAGTTGATTTAGAAACCTATTTATGAACCTCATCTACCCTGAACAAGACTGAATGTCAAGAATGATACAAAAGCGAGCATGCAATCTACTTGCACTGCATAAATTATGTGTATTTACTTATAATGCATATTTAGAAATCATCAGGAGCATGCTTACAAGACAGGACACTTACCTGATACAACTTCATGAACTTAGAAATTAAAAAAATTATCAAGAGATTGGAATTTAACAATGAGAAGGCTAATGGATAGCACAGTATCCAGCTTCCAAACTAGCCTAAAGATTTGTCTTCTTCATTAACATACTTGTTTTGCAACATTTCAGAGAAACAAAACCAACAGTTTTCATGACCTTTGTAAGTGGCAGATCCTATTTAGGGATGGAAGTTCCACATGTGACTATCCAAAATAATATCCTTGATATTTTATATTGAAAGGAATTCTAAAAGCAAATAGTGGGATTTGAGACTACCATGGCAACAGTATAAAATTTGTATTTGATACTATTAAATAAAATGCAATTTCCTCAGCGTTTTTTGTATGGATTGGGCAAATATATAGTTCTAATTAAGAATCAAACTCATTAATTCTATTTTTCAGGGGATTTTTCGATTTAAAAAAGAAAAAAGTATTTATCTTAAATAAACTTCTTATACAGGTGGACTAGTTGGCAAGAACCTCTTAAATGTCTGCTTACACTAAATTCTTTCATTCTGCTAGGCTGTTCCATTTGATTTTACCAACATCTTATTATTTTATCAACATGCATAATAAAACTTAATAGAGTTTGACATGATTTGGGAGATAGGATATCTATCTATCAGAATATATATATATTAAAAATTATTCTTACCAAGATGACTTGGAAAAGAACTGGAAAAAGATGGATTTCTTCCATGAGGCTGTAAAAACATATTTTAAGATTTATTTAAAAACAAAGGAAGTGAATTCTTATTTAACACACTAAACTCACAACAGGAACAGAGTAGTAGAATAGCTGTTGCCAAGATCCATGACCCAGAACCTTAGCCTTTGACTAGCTCTCAACAAAAATGAGTTCCATTTCAGATATTAAACAGAAACAGCAATGTTATACTGCTTTGGAAATTACTTCTATGTCTGCTTCACTGATGTGATTTAAGTGAGTAGAACAGTAACTAAGTCAGCATTTTTTAATGGCAGAAAT